>CM077622.1:1186235-1587508 GCA_039566895.2 Turritopsis rubra
AGTCGATATCGTTAAAACCAGTAATAGCCATTACACCTTGACATTGGTAATAGTAGGGGTGTTTCGTTTTAAGTTGCGGTATCCCATTCACCAATTTACAAAAAAAACTTTTGTCCTCACATGCTTCTTCAATTGACATGTCTTTTTTCGAAAATGGACATTTTACTTCAATAGCTCGGTCATTGTCAACAATACCATCTGGACTGCAACCCAACCATGGCCACTTAGGATTGATAATGAATCCACAGTTTTCAACTTTGACTTGTTTTGCCCTCTCGTACGCATTTATGGCAATTCTCTCATTATCCAGCCCCCATTTACAACTTTCTGGGGTATATTTTAACTTTGTGTGAGATAATATTTTTTGTAGAATTGATTTTGGATAAATGTTTGTACGTCTATTAATAACAGATCCAAAATTTGATGCTGTCAGTCTTTTCTTCCGTTCATAATACCATTCATCACTGTCTGACTGTTTCACTGTTGATGCTTCGATATATTGATAGTCCTCAGAAACCAAATGATTGAAAATAAAAAGTTCATCACTGTCTTTAATATGAGATTTTTCAAAAGATGTTACCGTAAATTTTCTAAATAAATTTTCAACAGCTAGCCTTTTAGGCTCTGGTTCTACAATATCTTCGATAGGTTCCTGACGCGATGTTTTGTAAAATGCACTAGGTACAAAGTTGTTGCCTTCTAAAAGGGCCAGCATGCATGAACCTTGTCCAATATCTTTTAAAGTTTGACCTAATTGCTTCAACTGTTCCTGTGTCTCATAAGAATTTGGAGCAGAACAATATTTCCTTTTGCCAGTAACTATCGGTCTTTTTCGGCTTTGATTCTTATCTTTATCAAAATTTGCTTTTTCAAAAGTCAAGTCTGAAAATAAAATCGCTTCTGTGTTAGGAGTTTCACCAGGTACATGCCATTTTTGCAATATGTCTGTGCAAGTCTTATCATCAGGAACTTCTTTTAATTCACGTTCTCTATATTCAACAAGTTGATAAAGTGCAGCAGCCACATGTTTACAACAGCCACCAGTTCCTGCCTTACAAGAGCATTTTGCATACAATATCTCCCCATTACTTTGTGACAAATGTATATAAACGCTGTATCTATCTTTTTTCATGGCAGCAGCAACAAAACATTTCACAACAAATAAAACATTTTCTGCTTTCACATTAGGTTTCACCCTGATCTTTTTTACATAATTCTCTTTAAACAACTGGTAACCCATGACTTTATGTTTACCTGCACCACGAGAACGTTTATCAATATCGACTGTTCTATCTATAAGATAATCTTTCATGAATTTATGAGAGATGGGAGGAAGCAGTGATATATCCCTCGACCAAGATGTTATTGCTGCATTGATGGTATCTTCCTCGTCTTTTCGATATTCTTCGTTTGAAATTTCACGAAATGCAGGTCTTTGTTCCTTGCAAGAGCTTTGAAAAAAGCTAGAACCAAGATCTGACTTAGGATTGTTGTGGTTTAAACTCATTTTTCTCAAGTATTTTTACTTCGTTTCTTCTCAATATCTCACACTGCCGTCGTTCTATTTACATAACTAACTGCGTAATTAATTATGGCAATAATATTAACTCCCAATCTTTTTCAAGATATATTTAATTATCTCCGTTAAAAAAATACATTATCTACATAATAATTAGCCACAACTATTTTGCATTCCTAACATTCCAGAGCCTGAAAAACTTAAAATTTTTTATGAATACAACTACCATAATGCATTGGGCGACGTCTGATTTATGGGATCGGGGAATTGGTGTTAAAAGCTATAAGTTGCTTCCGTATTTCATAGATCGAAAATTTATCTGGAGAAGAAAGTGTGGAGAAAACTAAAAAGTCTGTTAAAAAGAGAAGTGAAAAGTGTTCTGCTGAACGCGAGTTGTCATCGTTAACCATGCAAGAATTGATATATTATAAACCCAAAAGGTTAGTATCTTCCGACGGTTAGGAACTATGTGTATATAGTGATCTTTTTCTCTCTACTAATGACAGCTATACGAGATTTTTTCTCACTGCCACGAAAGAAAGAACGGTCATATTTATAAGGTTTATAGCTGAGTTGTGAGACCAGGGTGAAACTCTCACTTCACCTCACCTCACAAACAAACAAGCTGAAGACAGTTGTAAGGTTGTTAGGTTAAGAAAACTTAAAAAAGAAGAAATTTTCTGATAAACTGTATATTACTAACATCATACTTACTGTTTATGAGGGCATTACCGGAGAATATTGATTGACGTCAAAGTAAAGCCCGAACTTGCGAAGACAGTACGCGATATTCGAAAGTAATGCCTGAAATAAACCGTACATGGGTTATTACCCGCGTTTGAGTTTGGCTGCTAAAAATGACTTCGCTTCGTGTACCAAAAAAATCCAATGATTTTCCCTAAGTGTTTCACTTATTCTGCGGCCTTGCAACTCTTTTCCTGTGTTTGTTTACTAGCCTATGTGTAGTAGTTTATAAAAATAATGTTGGCATGACATTTCAGTGGGTGATACCGAATTAGCCTATTAGCCATCCTGAGTTATCTCGCAAACACGATCAGCATTCGTCTTTTTTTTCACCTTCAAACTGCGATGAAATAATCGGCCGTGCTTTATCAGCTTGTCTTACCAATTTTCTAGGAAATTTCTTTTAAACCGAAGTGTCATATTTTTGTGATAACCGAAATAATATTTTCTTTTAGCTTCGTGAAAGTTGAGCTTCGATCCAAAAAGTAAGAAATACCTTGATCTCGTAGGCATGGTATATTTAATTGGTTGCTGAATGGAAGAATGAATCTTGATGGTTACTATAGTTTCTATTTGGGCGTTTATATTTTGTTGCTAGGGAACCGGTAGAAGATGGCTCGGTCCGTGAAATTGCTAGTGTCGATCAAAATATTAACCAGAGCAAAGTGGAAGATAAGCATTGTGTTAAAGAACTTGACGAAAATGTTAATGAGGATCGTGATGTTGTCGCACCACAAGTAATGGTGAATGAAGATGGTGAGATCGTTATAAATGAAGAGAGGTGACTAAAACAACTGTATTTATATGGATTTCATTTGCAGCAGGAAATGCGAATAATTTCCAAATAATTGTTTGATAATTTCCCATTGATACTATTTTTAGTTTGACATTAAAGAAAAAAATTGATGACTCAGCTTTGAAGAACAGGTGAAAATTTCTTATCTCTTAAACGTCCTGTATGAACACCCTCTGTCCTGTGTTTCTTTCCTGTTTTGATAAGTCCCTTCCCGTATGACGAATCTCTTCGTTTTTTCTTTAGTTCTGTGCTCTACGAGGACGCTTTATCCTGTGGAAATAATTACCGTCGCAAATCGAATCGTGGAAAGCGATGGAAGATCGAAGGTACCTTTCCATGAGAACCTCTTGCCAGGTGGGTGGGTGGAACATCAAGGAGGTGGGAGTAACCTCTGTGAAAGTGGGAACTATAAGAGATTTAGTACTATTCTTGATGTGTACTATTCAGTACCAAAGCATAATTATGGACATTTATCTCAGATGATTTTATGAAAAGCCCTATGCGTTCCTATACACATAGGAAATTGTCACATACCTTTTGTTTTCGCTTAAACCTTTCCCCTTACCTTAATATTCCACATACTCACCTCATCACTAAACTGCTATATCATTGTAATTGTTGAAACAGTTACGGCGAAATCAAGTGGTATAAATGTCACTTTTATCCGTTCTGCCACCGTAGTTTTCATTTTGATGGTCTGTTTATTTGACTGGTTTCAGTAGCGTAAAATTTCGTTATTTCCGTTTTTAGAAACTTTACGTTTTTACAAAGCTTTGAGTCAAATAGGAACAGATTTTACGTTGATGAGCCAAGCTTTTGGAACGTTCACTCGAAATGAACTTAAGGTAAGTTGTAACTTTTTGTATAGCGTTGGGCGCTTATTTAAAAATTTGATTATTCAGGGAGGGCGCTTATTCAAGGAAATGCATAATTTCTGAATACCAACTTGATAATCCAGGAAAATTCCCATCTGTTCAATCTTTTATTTCATTTTTTGAACCAACACAATCAGATCTTGGCTGTAAATAGAAATGATCCCGTATTCGAGTAGAAGTGGTCCCCGAGCAATCTAGAAAACGGCTCTTTCAGATATATGGAATTTTATTCATTTTTCATTCGATATGATTCTTGATGAATTTTCATTCACGGAGGCGACTGAAGGAAAAGACGTATATTTCATTCTCGCTACCTCACTGTGGTGGCTGTGGAACTGCATAATATGTTGTTTGCCCTGGGTGTCCCACTTCACGGTGCCCTGCTTTATATAAGTAATTGAGACGTACGCATCAAAACCAGTCAGGATCAGATCATGGCTGCCAATAAACTTGTGAGTAAAATATAGATTTTATATTTATATATTTTAGAAAAAATTCAAGCAAGAAGAAAAGATAAATTGTGATTTGGTTGATCGAGCCTTAGGTATCGTGGATCATATAGTTCATCTGACAACTTCTTTTCACCTAAGTTTATGGTGAAAACCTTATATATTTTGTCTGGGAAAGTGAGGCTGCAGTCAAGTTATGCCTCGTTCTTTCAAACATTTTTATAAGACTTGTTTGTATCTCAGGTTGTCTATGCAATCGTTTTGTCACGACGTCATGTTATTACTTGTAGCCAATCGTCTGCCACTAAATATGGAGATGTTCCTGAGAGGTAAAGAAGAGCTGCGTGATTTTTTAGAAGCTGAAACTCAATCATTGAGTAGTCCACAACCAACAGAGAAAAGTATTGAGGAAGAAGAAGGCAGTTTACCACCCAGTGAAGATCGCAACGAACCAGAAGAAAATATTGATGACGTGAACGGCGCAGACAATGTTAAAATGGTGGACCCAACATGATGTAATTTTGGTGATGTGGGTTTAGCTACATGTTCTCTGTCGTAAAGTCCCCAAGAACATTATGACGGCTATCCGTCGGATCCGTTAAAATGTAATATCAACCACAAATACAATTGAAGTCGTGTTTCAGTTCTTGTTTTATCCTTCCACCTCTTAGTAAAATGATGTTTCTTTTATCCTTTCACCTCTTAGTAAAATGATGTTTCTTTTATCCTTTCACCTCTTAGTAAAATGATGTTTCTTTTATCCTTCCACCTCTTAGTAAAATGTTTGTTTTATCCTTCCACCTCTTAGTAAAATGATGTTTCTTTTATCCTTCCACCTCTTAGTATTTCCGCCAATATCCATTTTAGAGATAAAGGGAGCTAGCTTACATTATGGCTATACAAGGTCTGTAATGTTTTAAAAGGAAGCTTTTCTTTATTTTATGAAAATCTTTCAAAAGATCTGCTAATGTTGTAGAAATCCTTTTGCCTGTAAGGCATCTAGTTTTCTTTTATCCTGGCACCTGTTAGTAAGTGGTTGTTGCATTTTCTAATCTTCAATTTTTATAAAAGTTCCCTATCAATTCCGATCAAAAGACCTGGTGATAGGAATCTCCTCTTATTAGCACCCACGTTATTTCTCTCTTAAACCTCACAAATTTGAAATTGGCACCATCTCGTGGAAATTGGCGATTCCAATCTTTTGTTTTTCTGCGTCTGGTCTAAAAAAAGTTGAATAACGTTAAAGTACTTACCAACAGCCAAAGTTTTTAACCATTTCAGTCCATGGACAGCAATTTCTCATGGGAACACGACAAGGATTTGAGTAAGGTGCAATCCCATTTTCTCGTGACACCCCGTTTTCCTTTTCGTCCTGTTTTCAGTCTTTTCATGTTCTTCCTAACGTAAATCACTCTCATCATAATCGGGCAAGTTTATACGTTAAAAGAAGCTAATAGAAATTTTCATCGCTGTTATGGAGGCGAAAGTATGATATGTTTCCCCGCCATATGTTCCGTACAAAAGTGTTTGTAACCTGTAAAATGCAATGAATAATTTCAATATTTACGCCCGAGACCTGTGAAATACTGGCTTGGTAACCAGCGGGCGTTAGTCTACCTCGTTAATAAGATAGAAATAATGAACATTCCTAGATAGATATTGGTCTTAAACTAAAATTCGTTTAGCATAGAGTGATATCGTAACACGGCTTTACCTTCCTTACTGGTTTATTGATAATTTATAAACTTTGTTTTCTGGTTTGGAGAATGCTAATAATTCTCTTACCTCTGAAGTAGTCCACCAATCTCCTTTCTTTCTGTTGCATGCAGTAACTAAAGTTGAATAGTTCAATCTGAATTCAAGTTTATTGTGTAAGCAAAACAGTAGCGGGCGAAGCGAGATGCCTTGCAGTTGGAGGTCATTAGGCGAGATCAAATAGGGCAGTTTTTTTTTAAGTAATATGAGTTTTTCGTAGTTTTTAACATAGGTTTTCGGTTCTACTAAAACAAAGTATTAAAAGAAAGTTACGATTTCTCACAATTTCTCTTTTACTTGCAAAATTAAATTTAAATTTTTTATCAATAACTATAATTGCCGTACTTGTGAATAATCATGCACATCGATTTATCAAAGTAAAAGGATCGAAAATTACTGAAAAAAATTGACTGGTGGGATTCTCCAATAACCACACCTAACTACACCTTTTGTTGTTCAATAATTCAATCAGAGAACTGTTACTTTTCCCATTTTTCGAAATTTTCAAATCATCTGGTGCATTTTATGGTATCTATGCCAACACGATTCGAAAGTACTAAATATTCTACTAGTAAATAATTACTCATTTTGTGGAGGAGAGTTTAGTCATTAAAAGTAGAAAAGAAAAACGTGCAAGTAACCTAATCGACACTTAAGACTGAAAACAAATATCATAACGTTGGACTCCTCCACATTTGTTTGACGGACCTTGAATACGCCTATGCTGTTAAATTTTTTGTTAGAATTAAAGGAAGGGATAAGAAAATATATTGAGAAACTGAAATAAAAATAGTTACCTTTAATTATAGAATTGATTACCAGTAACGATTTAAAGGACATCTTGTTTATACTTTTACAGTATTGCTTCGAATAAACGCCCCCTTTTAAACGTCCCCTTTTATGATTATTTTCAATAAACGCTCCTCTATTAGACGTCCTCTCGAATACACGCACCCTCTAGAGAGGCCTTTATTCGAAACAAACCGTAACATGCCTCCAAAATTCTAAAAAGTGAACCCCTGTTAAAAAGAAATAAAACATTAATTCGTTTTTTCTTATTTTATTAAATAAAAAGGAAATTGCGGTACACACCATCTTAAATTTTAATGTCGAAGTGAGAAATTTATTTTTTCGTTTCATAAGTTCGTTTTCAAAAACTTACGATATTCATTTATCGTTTGCTAGCTTGGGATTCATTTCAAGCCCATCTTACAGATGATGTCAAGAAAGTGTTGAGGAAATCAAAAATTAAAATCGTGATCATACCGGGAGAATGTACGAAATACAATAAAGCGACAGATGTTGCGTGGAATAAGCCTTTTAAGGGGAAGATTCAAGAGTCATACGATGTTTGGTTCGCAAACGGAAAGCACGAATATGAAACCAGAAAGATAAAAAATATGCAGCAGGAAAAGCTTTATTAAAAATACAAATGCTCAACTAAAATGATAAAAATCTACACGAAAATCCATTTGAAATATCGGAAGAAGATATGGCCGCAGCTGCTCCTTCCTTTAATATAATTGAAGAAGATAAAGATGATGACATCGAATTAGACATGTAATCAAATATTAAACCTTATAATAATGATTTTCCATGAAAAAGATAAAACTGTAAAATTTTAATAAACGCCTTCATTTATAAGATTCCCCTTCGAATAGACGCCCCTTATAAAAATTGAAAAATTTAATACAAGCCACGGGCGTTTATGTGAGGTTTCTTGAAGTGTTGTCAATTATAGCTCACTTCACATAAAAGTGCCTCATTTTATATCATACATTAGGATAATAATTTGTTAACGCCCCTCAACCACCCGATTCCTAAATAATTCATCAAATACTCATAAATTTATACAGAAATAGAGTTACATCCAAATTTTTTTTGAGGTATTACAATTACAAAGCACTTCAAAAGTGTCCTTTGCAGCAACGTGGCGCATTTCATTAGTTAAATAAGGATCCTTTATTGGTATATTTAAGCAGTTCAACCACCAGATTTTTTAAATACTTCATTAAATACTCATGTAATTTTTCGTAGTTGCAAAAATGTTGGTACATCGCTGCGAGTAGGATTCCAACCTACGCGGGAAGATCCCATTAGATTTCGAGTCAAACGCCTTAACCACTCGGCCATCGCAGCTGTCGTAACCGCTTTATTGCAAAGTGAACAACAATAAGAAGCGTGACTAAGGTTTCATTACCCAACTATGTGGAGGTGCTCGTACAATGTTTTCAGTTTCTGTAATTTTAAAGACGTGTTGTTTTAGACTGAAGTTATATAGTTTTGTGCCCATTAACTTTGTTGTTTATTAAATTGGAATGTCCTGTAGAGTTATTTAGGAATTTTAACCTTTCAGAGTTGCTCTCTATTCTTTATTTAATGAAGGGTTAATGCATTTTTTGGAAATTTACTGAAAATATTCTAATTACAAATAATTTTTTATTTGATAAAGTAAAGTCCGGTAAATCTGAAAAATTATAGGAAGTCAGATACAAATGTTGAAAACTTTAAATGGAAATAGCCATCTTAACTTTTTGAATGCATCCTTTCAAGTAAATAAAAGAACATCTACGGTTTTATGAATTGGTAAATCAAATTTATTTTTCAAGTATAAACATATACATAGCAGCTTAAATTAGTGCTTCGCAGCGATGTGGCACATTTCATTTGTAAAATAGGTATGCTCACTTGTTATATTTAAGGAGTTCAACCACCTTTTTGCCAAGTAAATCATTAAATAATCATCCAATTATTTGTTGTTTCAAAAATATTGGTACATCGCTACGAGTAGGATTCGAACCTACGCGGGAAGATCCCATTTGATTTCGAGTCAAACGCCTTAACCACCCGGCCATCGCAGCTGTCGTAACCGTTTCAGTGCAAAGTGAATAACAATTAGAAGCGTGACAAAGGGTCAATTACCCAACTAAATTCAGGTGCTCGTACAATGTTTTCAGTTTCCGTAATTTTAAAGACGTGTTGTTTTAGACTGAAGTTATATAGTTTTGTGCCCATTAACTTTGTTGTTTATTAAATTGGAAAGTCCTGTAGAGTTATTTAGGAATTTTAACCTTTCAGAGTTGCTCTCTATTCTGTATTTAATGAAGGGTCAATGCATATTTTGGAAATTTACTGAAAATATTCTAATTACAAATAATTTTTTATTTGATAAAGTAAAGTCCGGTAAATCTGAAAAATTATAGGAAGTCAGATACAAATGTTGAAAACTATAAATGGAAATGGGCATCTTAACTTTTTGAATGTATCCTTTCAAGTAAATAAAAGAACATCTACGGTTTTATGAATTGGTAAATCAAATTTTTTTTTCAAGTATCAATATATA
The DNA here is from genome assembly GCA_039566895.2 of Turritopsis rubra. Classification (NCBI taxonomy): domain Eukaryota; kingdom Metazoa; phylum Cnidaria; class Hydrozoa; order Anthoathecata; family Oceaniidae; genus Turritopsis; species Turritopsis rubra. Next base: position 1,195,717 of record CM077622.1, read on the forward strand.
CATAGCAGCTTAAATTAGTGCTTCACAGCGATGTGGTACATTTCATTTGTAAAAAAGCAATGCTCACTTGTTATATTTAAGGAGTTCAACCACCATTTTGCCAAGTAAATCATTAAATAGTCATCCAATTATTGGTTGTTTCAAAAATATTGGGACATCGCTACGAGTAGGATTCGAACCTACGCGGTAAGATCCCATTTGATTTCGAGTCAAACGCCTTAACCACTCGGCCATCGCAGCTGTCGTAACCGTTTCATTGCAAAGTGAATAACAATTAGAAGCGTGACAAAGGGTCAATTACCCAACTAAGTGGAGGTGCTCGTACAATGTTTTCAGTTTCTGTAATTTTAAAGACGTGTTGTTTTAGACTGAAGTTATATAGTTTTGTGCCCATTAACTTTGTTGTTTATTAAATTGGAATGTCCTGTAGAGTTATTTAGGAATTTTAACCTTTCAGAGTTGCTCTGTATTCTTTATTTAATGAAGGGTTAATGCATTTTTCGGAAATTTACTGAAAATATTCTAATTACAAATAATATTTTATTTGATGAAGTAAAGTACGGTAAATCTGAAAAATTACAGAAAGGCAGATACAAATGTTGAAAACTTTAAATGGAAATAGCCATCTTAACTTTTTGAATGTATCCTTTCAAGTAAATAAAAGAACATCTACGGTTTTATGAATTGGTAAATCAAATTTTTTTTTCAAGTATCAATATATACATAGCAGCTTAAATTAGTGCTTCACAGCGATGTGGTACATTTCATTTGTAAAAAAGCAATGCTCACTTGTTATATTTAAGGAGTTCAACCACCATTTTGCCAAGTAAATCATTAAATAGTCATCCAATTATTGGTTGTTTCAAAAATATTGGGACATCGCTACGAGTAGGATTCGAACCTACGCGGTAAGATCCCATTTGATTTCGAGTCAAACGCCTTAACCACTCGGCCATCGCAGCTGTCGTAACCGTTTCATTGCAAAGTGAATAACAATTAGAAGCGTGACAAAGGGTCAATTACCCAACTAAGTGGAGGTGCTCGTACAATGTTTTCAGTTTCTGTAATTTTAAAGACGTGTTGTTTTAGACTGAAGTTATATAGTTTTGTGCCCATTAACTTTGTTGTTTATTAAATTGGAATGTCCTGTAGAGTTATTTAGGAATTTTAACCTTTCAGAGTTGCTCTGTATTCTTTATTTAATGAAGGGTTAATGCATTTTTCGGAAATTTACTGAAAATATTCTAATTACAAATAATATTTTATTTGATGAAGTAAAGTACGGTAAATCTGAAAAATTACAGAAAGGCAGATACAAATGTTGAAAACTTTAAATGGAAATAGCCATCTTAACTTTTTGAATGTATCCTTTCAAGTAAATAATAGAACATCTACGGTTTTATTAATTGGTAAATCAAATTTTTTTTTCAAGTATCAATATATACATAGCAGCTTAAATTAGTGCTTCACAGCGATGTGGTACATTTCATTTGTAAAAAAGCAATGCTCACTTGTTATATTTAAGGAGTTCAACCACCATTTTGCCAAGTAAATCATTAAATAGTCATCCAATTATTGGTTGTTTCAAAAATATTGGGACATCGCTACGAGTAGGATTCGAACCTACGCGGTAAGATCCCATTTGATTTCGAGTCAAACGCCTTAACCACTCGGCCATCGCAGCTGTCGTAACCGTTTCATTGCAAAGTGAATAACAATTAGAAGCGTGACAAAGGGTCAATTACCCAACTAAGTGGAGGTGCTCGTACAATGTTTTCAGTTTCTGTAATTTTAAAGACGTGTTGTTTTAGACTGAAGTTATATAGTTTTGTGCCCATTAACTTTGTTGTTTATTAAATTGGAATGTCCTGTAGAGTTATTTAGGAATTTTAACCTTTCAGAGTTGCTCTGTATTCTTTATTTAATGAAGGGTTAATGCATTTTTCGGAAATTTACTGAAAATATTCTAATTACAAATAATATTTTATTTGATGAAGTAAAGTACGGTAAATCTGAAAAATTACAGAAAGGCAGATACAAATGTTGAAAACTTTAAATGGAAATAGCCATCTTAACTTTTTGAATGTATCCTTTCAAGTAAATAATAGAACATCTACGGTTTTATTAATTGGTAAATCAAATTTTTTTTTCAAGTATAAACATATACATAGCAGCTTAAATTAGTGCTTCGCAGCGATGTGGCACATTTCATTTGTAAAATAGGTATGCTCACTTGTTATATTTAAGGAGTTCAACCACCTTTTTGCCAAGTAAATCATTAAATAATCATCCAATTATTTGTTGTTTCAAAAATGTTGGTACATCGCTACGAGTAGGATTCGAACCTACGCGGGAAGATCCCATTTGATTTCGAGTCAAACGCCTTAACCACTCGGCCATCACAGCTGTCGTAACCGTTTCAGTGCAAAGTGAATAACAATTAGAAGCGTGACAAAGGGTCAATTACCCAACTAAATTCAGGTGCTCGTACAATGTTTTCAGTTTCCGTAATTTTAAAGACGTGTTGTTTTAGACTGAAGTTATATAGTTTTGTGCCCATTAACTTTGTTTTTTATTAAATTGGAATGTCCTGTAGAGTTATTTAGGAATTTTAACCTTTCAGAGTTGCTCTCTATTCTTTATTTAATGAAGGGTTAATGCATTTTTTGGAAATTTACTGAAAATATTCTAATTACAAATAATTTTTTATTTGATGAAGTAAAGTACGGTAAATCTGAAAAATTACAGAAAGTCAGATACAAATGTTGAAAACTTTAAATGGAAATAGCCATCTTAACTTTTTGAATGTATCCTTTCAAGTAAATAAAAGAACATCTACGGTTTTATGAATTGGTAAATCAAATTTTTTTTTCAAGTATAAACATATACATAGCAGCTTAAATTAGTGCTTCACAGCGATGTGGTACATTTCATTTGTAAAATAGCAATGCTCACTTGTTATATTTAAGGAGTTCAACCACCCTTTTGCCAAGTAAATCATTAAATACTCATCCAATTATTGGTTGTTTCAAAAATATTGGGACATCGCTGAGAGTAGGATTCGAAGCTATGCGGGAAGATCCGATTTGATTTCGAGTCAAACGCCTTAACCACTCGGCCATCGCAGCTGTCATAACAGCTTCATTGGAACGTGAAAAACAATAAGAAGCGTGACTAAGGTTTCATTGCCCAACTAAGTGGAGGTGCTCATACAATGTTTTCAGTTTCTGTAATTTTACAGAGGTGTTGTTTTAGACTAAAGTTTTATAGTTTTGTGCCCATGAACTTTGTTGTTTATTAAATTGGAATGTCCTGTAGAGTTATTTAGAAATTTTAACCTTTCAGAGTTGCTCTCTATTCTGTATTGAATGAAGGGTCAATGCATATTATGGAAATTTACTAAAAATATTCTAATTACAAATAATTTTTTATTTGATAAAGTAAAGTCCGGTAAATCTGAAAAATTATAGGAAGTCAGATACAAATGTTGAAAACTTTAAATGGAAATAGCCATCTTAACTTTTTGAATGTATCCTTTCAAGTAAATAAAAGAACATCTACGGTTTTATGAATTGGTAAATCAAATTTATTTTTCAAGTATAAACATATACATAGCAGCTTAAATTAGTGCTTCGCAGCGACGTGGCACATTTCATTTGTAAAATAGGTATGCTCACTTGTTATATTTAAGGAGTTCAACCACCTTTTTGCCAAGTAAATCATTAAATAATCATCCAATTATTTGTTGTTTCAAAAATGTTGGTACATCGCTACGAGTAGGATTCGAACCTACGCGGGAAGATCCCATTTGATTTCGAGTCAAACGCCTTAACCACTCGGCCATCGCAGCTGTCGTAACCGTTTCAGTGCAAAGTGAATAACAATTAGAAGCGTGACAAAGGGTCAATTACCCAACTAAATTCAGGTGCTCGTACAATGTTTTCAGTTTCCGTAATTTTAAAGACGTGTTGTTTTAGACTGAAGTTATATAGTTTTGTGCCCATTAACTTTGTTGTTTATTAAATTGGAATGTCATATAGAGTTATTTAGGAATTTTAACCTTTCAGAGTTGCTCTCTATTCTTTATTTAATGAAGGGTTAATGCATTTTTTGGAAATTTACTGAAAATATTCTAATTACAAATAATTTTTTATTTGATGAAGTAAAGTACGGTAAATCTGAAAAATTACAGAAAGGCAGATACAAATTTTGAAAACTTTAAATGGAAACAGCCATCTTAACTTTTTGAATGTATCCTTTCAAGTAAATAATAGAACATCTACGGTTTTATGAATTGGTAAATCAAATTTTTTTTTCAAGTATAAACATATACATAGCAGCTTAAATTAGTGCTTCACAGCGATGTTGTACATTTCATTTGTAAAATAGGTATGCTCACTTGTTATATTTAAGGAGTTCAACCACCCTTTCGCCAAGTAAATCATTAAATAATCATCCAATTATTGGTTGTTTCAAAAATGTTGGTACATCGCTGCGAGCAGGATTCGAACCTACGCGGGAAGATCCCATTTGATTTCGAGTCAAACGCCTTAACCACTCGGCCATCGCAGCTGTCGTAACCGCTTTATTGCAAAGTGCACAACAATAAGAAGCGTGACTCAGGTTTTATTACCCAACTAAGTGGAGGTGCTCGTACAATGTTTTCAGTTTCTGTAATTTTAAAGACGTGTTGTTTTATACTGAAATTACATAGTTTTGTGCCCATAAACTTTTTTGTTTATTAAATTGGAATGTCCTGCAGAGTTATTTAGGAATTTTAACCTTTCAGAGTTGCTTTCTATTCTGTATTTAATGAAGGGTCAATCCATATTTTGGAAATTTACTGAAAATATTCTAATTACAAATAATTTTTTACTTGATAAAGTAAAGTCCGGTAAATCTGAAAAATTATAGGAAGTCAGATACAAATGTTGAAAACTATAAATGGAAATGGGCATCTTAACTTTTTGAATGTATCCTTTCAAGTAAATAAAAGAACATCTACGGTTTTATGAATTGGTAAATCAAATTTTTTTTTCAAGTATCAATATATACATAGCAGCTTAAATTAGTGCTTCACAGCGATGTGGTACATTTCATTTGTAAAATAGCAATGCTCACTTGTTATATTTAAGGAGTTCAACCACCCTTTTGCCAAGTAAATCATTAAATACTCATCCAATTATTGGTTGTTTCAAAAATATTGGGACATCGCTGAGAGTAGGATTCGAAGCTATGCGGGAAGATCCGATTTGATTTCGAGTCAAACGCCTTAACCACTCGGCCATCGCAGCTGTCATAACAGCTTCATTGGAACGTGAACAACAATAAGAAGCGTGACTAAGGTTTCATTGCCCAACTAAGTGGAGGTGCTCATACAATGTTTTCAGTTTCTGTAATTTTACAGAGGTGTTGTTTTAGACTGAAGTTTTATAGTTTTGTGCCCATGAACTTTGTTGTTTATTAAATTGGAATGTCCTGTAGAGTTATTTAGAAATCTTAACCTTTCAGAGTTGCTCTCTATTCTGTATTGAATGAAGGGTCAATGCATATTATGGAAATTTACTAAAAATATTCTAATTACAAATAATTTTTTATTTGATAAAGTAAAGTCCGGTAAATCTGAAAAATTATAGGAAGTCAGATACAAATGTTGAAAACTTTAAATGGAAATAGCCATCTTAACTTTTTGAATGTATCCTTTCAAGTAAATAAAAGAACATCTACGGTTTTATGAATTGGTAAATCAAATTTATTTTTCAAGTATAAACATATACATAGCAGCTTAAATTAGTGCTTCGCAGCGATGTGGCACATTTCATTTGTAAAATAGGTATGCTCACTTGTTATATTTAAGGAGTTCAACAACCTTTTTGCCAAGTAAATCATTAAATAATCATCCAATTATTTGTTGTTTCAAAAATGTTGGTACATCGCTACGAGTAGGATTCGAACCTACGCGGGAAGATCCCATTTGATTTCGAGTCAAACGCCTTAACCACTCGGCCATCGCAGCTGTCGTAACCGTTTCAGTGCAAAGTGAATAACAATTAGAAGCGTGACAAAGGGTCAATTACCCAACTAAGTTGAGGTGCTCGTACAATGTTTTCAGTTTCTGTAATTTTAAAGACGTGTTGTATTAGACTGAATTTATATAGTTTTGTGCCCATTAACTTTGTTGTTTATTAAATTGGAATGTCCTGCAGAGTTATTTAGGAATTTTAACATTTCAGAGTTGCTCTCTGTTCTGTATTTAATGAAGGGTCAATGCATATTTTGGAAATTTACTGAAAATATTCTAATTACAAATAATTTTTTATTTGATGAAGTAAAGTCCGGTAAATCTGAAAAATTACAGAAAGGCAGATACAAATGTTGAAAACTTTAAATGGAAATAGCCATCTTAACTTTTTGAATGTATCCTTTCAAGTAAATAATAGAACATCTACGGTTTTATGAATTGGTAAATCAAATTTATTTTTCAAGTATAAACATATACATAGCAGCTTAAATTAGTGCTTCGCAGCGATGTGGCACATTTCATTTGTAAAATAGGAATGCTCACTTGTTATATTTAAGGAGTTCAACCACCTTTTTGCCAAGTAAATCATTAAATAATCATCCAATTATTTGTTGTTTCAAAAATGTTGGTACATCGCTACGAGTAGGATTCGAACCTACGCGGGAAGATCCCATTTGATTTCGAGTCAAACGCCTTAACCACTCGGCCATCGCAGCTATCGTAACCGTTTCAGTGCAAAGTGAATAACAATTAGAAGCGTGACAAAGGGTCAATTACCCAACTAAATTCAGGTGCTCGTACAATGTTTTCAGTTTCCGTAATTTTAAAGACGTGTTGTTTTAGACTGAAGTTATATAGTTTTGTGCCCATTAACTTTGTTGTTTATTAAATTGGAATGTCCTGTAGAGTTATTTAGGAATTTTAACCTTTCAGAGTTGCTCTCTATTCTGTATTTAATGAAGGGTCAATGCATATTTTAAAAATTTACTGAAAATATTCTAATTACAAATAATTTTTTACTTGATAAAGTAAAGTCCGGTAAATCTGAAAAATTATAGGAAGTCAGATACAAATGTTGAAAACTATAAATGGAAATGGGCATCTTAACTTTTTGAATGTATCCTTTCAAGTAAATAAAAGAACATCTACGGTTTTATGAATTGGTAAATCAAATTTTTTTTTCAAGTATAAACATATACATAGCAGCTTAAATTAGTGCTTCACAGCGATGTGGTACATTTCATTTGTAAAATAGCAATGCTCACTTGTTATATTTAAGGAGTTCAACCACCCTTTTGCCAAGTAAATCATTAAATACTCATCCAATTATTGGTTGTTTCAAAAATATTGGGACATCGCTGAGAGTAGGATTCGAAGCTATGCGGGAAGATCCGATTTGATTTCGAGTCAAACGCCTTAACCACTCGGCCATCGCAGCTGTCATAACAGCTTCATTGGAACGTGAACAACAATAAGAAGCGTGACTAAGGTTTCATTGCCCAACTAAGTGGAGGTGCTCATACAATGTTTTCAGTTTCTGTAATTTTACAGAGGTGTTGTTTTAGACTGAAGTTTTATAGTTTTGTGCCCATGAACTTTGTTGTTTATTAAATTGGAATGTCCTGTAGAGTTATTTAGAAATTTTAACCTTTCAGAGTTGCTCTCTATTCCGTATTGAATGAAGGGTCAATGCATATTATGGAAATTTACTAAAAATATTCTAATTACAAATAATTTTTTATTTGATAAAGTAAAGTCCGGTAAATCTGAAAAATTATAGGAAGTCAGATACAAATGTTGAAAACTTTAAATAGAAATAGCCATATTAACTTTTTGAATGTATCCTTTCAAGTAAATAAAAGAACATCTACGGTTTTATGAATTGGTAAATCAAATTTATTTTTCAAGTATAAACATATACATAGCAGCTTAAATTAGTGCTTCGCAGCGATGTGGCACATTTTATTTGTAAAATAGGTATGCTCACTTGTTATATTTAAGGAGTTCAACCACCTTTTTGCCAAGTAAATCATTAAATAATCATCCAATTATTTGTTGTTTCAAAAATGTTGGTACATCGCTACGAGTAGGATTCGAACCTACGCGGGAAGATCCCATTTGATTTCGAGTCAAACGCCTTAACCACTCGGCCATCGCAGCTGTCGTAACCGTTTCAGTGCAAAGTGAATAACAATTAGAAGCGTGACAAAGGGTCAATTACCCAACTAAATTCAGGTGCTCGTACAATGTTTTCAGTTTCCGTAATTTTAAAGACGTGTTGTTTTTGACTGAAGTTATATAGTTTTGTGCCCATTAACTTTGTTGTTTATTAAATTGGAATGTCCTGTAGAGTTATTTAGGAATTTTAACCTTTCAGAGTTGCTCTCTATTCTTTATTTAATGAAGGGTTAATGCATTTTTTGGAAATTTACTGAAAATATTCTAATTACAAATAATTTTTTATTTGATGAAGTAAAGTACGGTAAATCTGAAAAATTACAGAAAGGCAGATACAAATGTTGAAAACTTTAAATGGAAATAGCCATCTTAACTTTTTGAATGTATCCTTTCAAGTAAATAATAGAACATCTACGGTTTTATGAATTGGTAAATCAAATTTTTTTTTCAAGTATAAACATATACATAGCAGCTTAAATTAGTGCTTCACAGCGATGTGGTACATTTCATTTGTAAAATAGGTATGCTCACTTGTTATATTTAAGGAGTTCAACCACCCTTTCGCCAAGTAAATCATTAAATAATCATCCAATTATTGGTTGTTTCAAAAATGTTGGTACATCGCTGCGAGTAGGATTCGAACCTACGCGGGAAGATCCCATTTGATTTCGAGTCAAACGCCTTAACCACTCGGCCATCGCAGCTGTCGTAACCGCTTTATTGCAAAGTGCACAACAATAAGAAGCGTGACTCAGGTTTTATTACCCAACTAAGTGGAGGTGCTCGTACAATGTTTTCAGTTTCTGTAATTTTAAAGACGTGTTGTTTTATACTGAAATTACATAGTTTTGTGCCCATAAACTTTTTTGTTTATTAAATTGGAATGTCCTGCAGAGTTATTTAGGAATTTTAACATTTCAGAGTTGCTCTCTATTCTGTATTTAATGAAGGGTCAATGCATATTTTGGAAATTTACTGAAAATATTCTAATTACAAATAATTTTTTATTTGATGAAGTAAAGTCCGGTAAATCTGAAAAACTACAGAAAGTCAGATACAAATGTTGAAAACTTTAAATGGAAATAGCCATCTTAACTTTTTGAATGTATCCTTTCAAGTAAATAATAGAACATCTACGGTTTTATGAATTGGTAAATCAAATTTATTTTTCAAGTATAAACATATACATAGCAGCTTAAATTAGTGCTTCCCAGCGATGTGGCACATTTCATTTGTAAAATAGGAATGCTCACTTGTTATATTTAAGGAGTTCAACCACCTTTTTGCCAAGTAAATCATTAAATAATCATCCAATTATTTGTTGTTTCAAAAATGTTGGTACATCGCTACGAGTAGGATTCGAACCTACGCGGGAAGATCCCATTTGATTTCGAGTCAAACGCCTTAACCACTCGGCCATCGCAGCTATCGTAACCGTTTCAGTGCAAAGTGAATAACAATTAGAAGCGTGACAAAGGGTCAATTACCCAACTAAATTCAGGTGCTCGTACAATGTTTTCAGTTTCCGTAATTTTAAAGACGTGTTGTTTTAGACTGAAGTTATATAGTTTTGTGCCCATTAACTTTGTTGTTTATTAAATTGGAATGTCCTGTAGAGTTATTTAGGAATTTTAACCTTTCAGAGTTGCTCTCTATTCTGTATTTAATGAAGGGTCAATGCATATTTTGGAAATTTACTGAAAATATTCTAATTACAAATAATTTTTTATTTGATAAAGTAAAGTCCGGTAAATCTGAAAAATTATAGGAAGTCAGATAAAAATGTTGAAAACTATAAATGGAAATGGGCATCTTAACTTTTTGAATGTATCCTTTCAAGTAAATAAAAGAACATCTACGGTTTTATGAATTGGTAAATCAAATTTTTTTTTCAAGTATCAATATATACATAGCAGCTTAAATTAGTGCTTCACAGCGATGTGGTACATTTCATTTGTAAAATAGCAATGCTCACTTGTTATATTTAAGGAGTTCAACCACACTTTTGCCAAGTAAATCATTAAATACTCATCCAATTATTGGTTGTTTCAAAAATATTGGGACATCGCTGAGAGTAGGATTCGAATCTATGCGGGAAGATCCGATTTGATTTCGAGTCAAACGCCTTAACCACTCGGCCATCGCAGCTGTCGTAACCGCTTTATTGCAAAGTGCACAACAATTAGAAGCGTGACAAAGGTTTTATTACCCAACTAAGTGGAGGTGCTTGTACAATGTTTTCAGTTTCTGTAATTTTAAAGACGTGTTGTTTTATACTGAAATTACATAGTTTTGTGCCCATAAACTTTGTTGTTTATTAAATTGGAATGTCCTGCAGAGTTATTTAGGAACTTTAACATTTCAGAGTTGCTCTCTATTCTGTATTTAATGAAGGGTCAATGCATATTTTGGAAATTTACTGAAAATATTCTAATTACAAATAATTTTTTATTTGATGAAGTAAAGTCCGGTAAATCTGAAAAATTACAGAAAGTCAGATACAAATGTTGAAAACTTTAAATGGAAATAGCCATCTTAACTTTTTGAATGTATCCTTTCAAGTAAATAATAGAACATCTACGGTTTTATGAATTGGTAAATCAAATTTATTTTTCTAGTATAAACATATACATAGCAGCTTAAATTAGTGCTTCGCAGCGATGTGGCACATTTCATTTGTAAAATAGGAATGCTCAATTGTTATATTTAAGGAGTTCAACCACCTTTTTGCCAAGTAAATCATTAAATAATCATCCAATTATTTGTTGTTTCAAAAATGTTGGTACATCGCTACGAGTAGGATTCGAACCTACGCGGGAAGATCCCATTTGATTTCGAGTCAAACGCCTTAACCACTCGGCCATCGCAGCTGTCGTAACCGTTTCAGTGCAAAGTGAATAACAATTAGAAGCATGACAAAGGGTCAATTACCCAACTAAATTCAGGTGCTCGTACAATGTTTTCAGTTTCCGTAATTTTAAAGACGTGTTGTTTTAGACTGAAGTTATATAGTTTTGTGCCCATTAACTTTGTTGTTTATTAAATTGGAATGTCCTGTAGAGTTATTTAGGAATTTTAACCTTTCAGAGTTGCTCTCTATTCTGTATTTAATGAAGGGTCAATGCATATTTTGGAAATTTACTGAAAATATTCTAATTACAAATAATTTTTTATTTGATAAAGTAAAGTCCGGTAAATCTGAAAAATTATAGGAAGTCAGATAAAAATGTTGAAAACTATAAATGGAAATGGGCATCTTAACTTTTTGAATGTATCCTTTCAAGTAAATAAAAGAACATCTACGGTTTTATGAATTGGTAAATCAAATTTTTTTTTCAAGTATCAATATATACATAGCAGCTTAAATTAGTGCTTCACAGCGATGTGGTACATTTCATTTGTAAAATAGCAATGCTCACTTGTTATATTTAAGGAGTTCAACCACACTTTTGCCAAGTAAATCATTAAATACTCATCCAATTATTGGTTGTTTCAAAAATATTGGGACATCGCTGAGAGTAGGATTCGAATCTATGCGGGAAGATCCGATTTGATTTCGAGTCAAACGCCTTAACCACTCGGCCATCGCAGCTGTCGTAACCGCTTTATTGCAAAGTGCACAACAATTAGAAGCGTGACAAAGGTTTTATTACCCAACTAAGTGGAGGTGCTTGTACAATGTTTTCAGTTTCTGTAATTTTAAAGACGTGTTGTTTTATACTGAAATTACATAGTTTTGTGCCCATAAACTTTGTTGTTTATTAAATTGGAATGTCCTGCAGAGTTATTTAGGAATTTTAACATTTCAGAGTTGCTCTCTATTCTGTATTTAATGAAGGGTCAATGCATATTTTGGAAATTTACTGAAAATATTCTAATTACAAATAATTTTTTATTTGATGAAGTAAAGTCCGGTAAATCTGAAAAATTACAGAAAGTCAGATACAAATGTTGAAAACTTTAAATGGAAATAGCCATCTTAACTTTTTGAATGTATCCTTTCAAGTAAATAATAGAACATCTACGGTTTTATGAATTGGTAAATCAAATTTATTTTTCTAGTATAAACATATACATAGCAGCTTAAATTAGTGCTTCGCAGCGATGTGGCACATTTCATTTGTAAAATAGGAATGCTCAATTGTTATATTTAAGGAGTTCAACCACCTTTTTGCCAAGTAAATCATTAAATAATCATCCAATTATTTGTTGTTTCAAAAATGTTGGTACATCGCTACGAGTAGGATTCGAACCTACGCGGGAAGATCCCATTTGATTTCGAGTCAAACGCCTTAACCACTCGGCCATCGCAGCTGTCGTAACCGTTTCAGTGCAAAGTGAATAACAATTAGAAGCATGACAAAGGGTCAATTACCCAACTAAATTCAGGTGCTCGTACAATGTTTTCAGTTTCCGTAATTTTAAAGACGTGTTGTTTTAGACTGAAGTTATATAGTTTTGTGCCCATTAACTTTGTTGTTTATTAAATTGGAATGTCCTGTAGAGTTATTTAGGAATTTTAACCTTTCAGAGTTGCTCTCTATTCTGTATTTAATAAAGGGTCAATGCATATTTTGGAAATTTACTGAAAATATTCTAATTACAAATAATTTTTTACTTGATAAAGTAAAGTCCGGTAAATCTGAAAAATTATAGGAAGTCAGATACAAATGTTGAAAACTATAAATGGAAATGGGCATCTTAACTTTTTGAATGTATCCTTTCAAGTAAATAAAAGAACATCTACGGTTTTATGAATTGGTAAATCAAATTTTTTTTTCAAGTATCAATATATACATAGCAGCTTAAATTAGTGCTTCACAGCGATGTGGTACATTTCATTTGTAAAATAGCAATGCTCACTTGTTATATTTAAGGAGTTCAACCACCCTTTCGCCAAGTAAATCATTAAATACTCTGCCAATTATTGGTTGTTTCAAAAATATTGGGACATCGCTACGAGTAGGATTCGAACCTACGCGGTAAGATCCCATTTGATTTCGAGTCAAACGCCTTAACCACTCGGCCATCGCAGCTGTCGTAACCGTTTCATTGCAAAGTGAATAACAATTAGAAGCGTGACAAAGGGTCAATTACCCAACTAAGTGGAGGTGCTCGTACAATGTTTTCAGTTTCTGTAATTTTAAAGACGTGTTGTTTTAGACTGAAGTTATAGAGTTTTGTGCCCATTAACTTTGTTGTTTATTAAATTGGAATGTCCTGTAGAGTTATTTAGGAATTTTAACCTTTCAGAGTTGCTCTCTATTCTTTATTTAATGAAGGGTTAATGCATTTTTTGGAAATTTACTGAAAATATTCTAATTACAAATAATTTTTTATTTGATGAAGTAAAGTACGGTAAATCTGAAAAATTACAGAAAGTCAGATACAAATGTTGAAAACTTTAAATGGAAATAGCCATCTTAACTTTTTGAATGTATCCTTTCAAGTAAATAATAGAACATCTACGGTTTTATGAATTGGTAAATCAAATTTTTTTTTCAAGTATAAACATATACATAGCAGCTTAAATTAGTGCTTCACAGCGATGTGGTACATTTCATTTGTAAAATAGGTATGCTCACTTGTTATATTTAAGGAGTTCAACCACCCTTTCGCCAAGTAAATCATTAAATAATCATCCAATTATTGGTTGTTTCAAAAATGTTGGTACATCGCTGCGAGTAGGATTCGAACCTACGCGGGAAGATCCCATTTGATTTCGAGTCAAACGCCTTAACCACTCGGCCATTGCAGCTGTCGTAACCGCTTTATTGCAAAGTGCACAACAATTAGAAGCGTGACTAAGGTTTTATTACCCAACTAAGTGGAGGTGCTTGTACAATGTTTTCAGTTTCTGTAATTTTAAAGACGTGTTGTTTTATACTGAAATTACATAGTTTTGTGCCCATAAACTTTGTTGTTTATTAAATTGGAATGTCCTGCAGAGTTATTTAGGAATTTTAACATTTCAGAGTTGCTCTCTATTCTGTATTTAATGAAGGGTCAATGCATATTTTGGAAATTTACTGAAAATATCCTAATTACAAATAATTTTTTATTTGATGAAGTAAAGTCCGGTAAATCTGAAAAATTACAGAAAGTCAGATACAAATGTTGAAAACTTTAAATGGAAATAGCCATCTTAACTTTTTGAATGTATCCTTTCAAGTAAATAATAGAACATCTACGGTTTCATGAATTGGTAAATCAAATTTATTTTTCAAGTATAAACATATACATAGCAGCTTAAATTAGTGCTTCGCAGCGATGTGGCACATTTCATTTGTAAAATAGGAATGCTCAATTGTTATATTTAAGGAGTTCAACCACCTTTTTGCCAAGTAAATCATTAAATAATCATCCAATTATTTGTTGTTTCAAAAATGTTGGTACATCGCTACGAGTAGGATTCGAACCTACGCGGGAAGATCCCATTTGATTTCGAGTCAAACGCCTTAACCACTCGGCCATCGCAGCTGTCGTAACCGTTTCATTGCAAAGTGAATAACAATTAGAAGCGTGACAAAGGGTCAATTACCCAACTAAGTGGAGGTGCTCGTACAATGTTTTCAGTTTCTGTAATTTTAAAGACGTGTTGTTTTAGACTGAAGTTATAGAGTTTTGTGCCCATTAACTTTGTTGTTTATTAAATTGGAATGTCCTGTAGAGTTATTTAGGAATTTTAACCTTTCAGAGTTGCTCTCTATTCTTTATTTAATGAAGGGTTAATGCATTTTTTGGAAATTTACTGAAAATATTCTAATTACAAATAATTTTTTATTTGATGAAGTAAAGTACGGTAAATCTGAAAAATTACAGAAAGTCAGATACAAATGTTGAAAACTTTAAATGGAAATAGCCATCTTAACTTTTTGAATGTATCCTTTCAAGTAAATAATAGAACATCTACGGTTTTATGAATTGGTAAATCAAATTTTTTTTTCAAGTATCAACATATACATAGCAGCTTAAATTAGTGCTTCACAGCGATGTGGCACATTTCATTTGTAAAATAGGTATGCTCACTTGTTATATTTAAGGAGTTCAACCACCCTTTCGCCAAGTAAATCATTAAATAATCATCCAATTATTGGTTGTTTCAAAAATGTTGGTACATCGCTGCGAGTAGGATTCGAACCTACGCGGGAAGATCCCATTTGATTTCGAGTCAAACGCCTTAACCACTCGGCCATCGCAGCTGTCGTAACCGCTTTATTGCAAAGTGCACAACAATAAGAAGCGTGACTAAGGTTTTATTACCCAACTAAGTGGAGGTGCTCGTACAATGTTTTCAGTTTCTGTAATTTTAAAGACGTGTTGTTTTAGACTGAAGTTATATAGTTTTGTGCCCATAAACTTTGTTGTTAATTAAATTGGAATGTCCTGTAGAGTTATTTAGGAATTTTAACCTTTCAGAGTTGCTCTCTATTCTGTATTTAATGAAGGGTCAATGCATATTTTGGAAATTTACTGAAAATATTCTAATTACAAATAATTTTTTATTTGATGAAGTAAAGTACGGTAAATCTGAAAAATTACAGAAAGTCAGATACAAATGTTGAAAACTTTAAATGGAAATAGCCATCTTAACTTTTTGAATGTATCCTTTCAAGTAAATAATAGAACATCTACGGTTTTATGAATTGGTAAATCAAATTTTTTTTTCAAGTATCAACATATACATAGCAGCTTAAATTAGTGCTTCACAGCGATGTGGCACATTTCATTTGTAATATAGGTATGCTCACTTGTTATATTTAAGGAGTTCAACCACCCTTTCGCCAAGTAAATCATTAAATAATCATCCAATTGTTGGTTGTTTCAAAAATGTTGGTACATCGCTGCGAGTAGGATTCGAACCTACGCGGGAAGATCCCATTTGATTTCGAGTCAAACGCCTCAACCACTCGGCCATCGCAGCTGTCGTGACAGCATCATTGCAACGTGAACAACAATAAGAAATGTAACTATGGTTTCATTGCCCAACTAAGTGGAGGTGCTCGTACAAAGTTTTCAGTTTCTTTAATTTTAAAGACGTGTTGTTTTAGACTGAAGTTATATAGTTTTGTGCCCATTATTTTTGTTGTTTATTAAATTGGAATGTCCTGTAGAGTTATTTAGGAATTTTAACCTTTCAGAGTTGCTCTCTATTCTGTATTTAATGAAGGGTCAATGCATATTTTGGAAATTTACTGAAAATATTCTAATTACAAATAATTTTTTATTCGATAAAGTAAAGTCCGGTAAATCTGAAAAATTATAGGAAGTGAGATACAAATGTTGAAAACTATAAATGGAAATGGGCATATTAACTTTTTGAATGTATCCTTTCAAGTAAATAAAAGAACATCTACGGTTTTATGAATTGGTAAATCAATTTTTTTTTTCAAGTATCAATATATACATAGCAGCTTAAATTAGTGCTTCACAGCGATGTGGTACATTTCATTTGTAAAATAGCAATGCTCACTTATTATATTTAAGGAGTTCAACCACCCTTTTGCTAAGTAAATCATTAAATACTCATCCAATTATTGGTTGTTTCAAAAATATTGGGACATCGCTACGAGTAGGATTCGAACCTACGCGGGAAGATCCCATTTGATTTCGAGTCAAACGCCTTAACCACTCGGCCATCGCAGCTGTCGTAACCGTTTCATTGCAAAGTGAATAACAATTAGAAGCGTGACAAAGGGTCAATTACCCAACTAAGTGGAGGTGCTCGTACAATGTTTTCAGTTTCTGTAATTTTAAAGACGTGTTGTTTTAGACTGAAGTTATATAGTTTTGTGCCCATAAACTTTGTTGTTTATTAAATTGGAATGTCCTGTAGAGTTATTTAGGAATTTTAACCTTTCAGAGTTGCTCTCTATTCTGTATTTAATGAAGGGTCAATGCATATTTTGGAAATTTACTGAGAATATTCTAATTACAAGTAATTTCTTATTTGATGAAGTAAAGTCCGGTAAATCTGAAAAATTATAGGAAGTCAGATACAAATGTTGAAAACTTTAAATGGAAATAGCCATCTTAACTTTTTGAATGTATCCTTTCAAGTAAATAATAGAACATCTACGGTTTTATGAATTGGTAAATCAAATTTATTTTTCAAGTATAAACATATACATAGCAGCTTAAATTAGTGCTTCGCAGCGATGTGGCACATTTCATTTGTAAAATAGGAATGCTCACTTGTTATATTTAAGGAGTTCAACCACCTTTTTGCCAAGTAAATCATTAAATAATCATCCAATTATTTGTTGTTTCAAAAATGTTGGTACATCGCTACGAGTAGGATGCGAACCTACGCGGGAAGATCCCATTTGATTTCGAGTCAAACGCCTTAACCACTCGGCCATCGCAGCTATCGTAACCGTTTCAGTGCAAAGTGAATAACAATTAGAAGCGTGACAAAGGGTCAATTACCCAACTAAATTCAGGTGCTCGTACAATGTTTTCAGTTTCCGTAATTTTAAAGACGTGTTGTTTTAGAGTGAAGTTATATAGTTTTGTGCCCATTAACTTTGTTGTTTATTAAATTGGAATGTCCTGTAGAATTATTTAGGAATTTTAACCTTTCAGAGTTGCTCTCTATTCTTTATTTAATGAAGGGTTAATGCATTTTTTGGAAATTTACTGAAAATATTCTAATTACAAATAATTTTTTATTTGATGAAGTAAAGTACGGTAAATCTGAAAAATTACAGAAAGGCAGATACAAATGTTGAAAACTTTAAATGGAAATAGCCATCTTAACTTTTTGAATGTATCCTTTCAAGTAAATAATAGAACATCTACGGTTTTATGAATTGGTAAATCAAATTTTTTTTTCAAGTATAAACATATACATAGCAGCTTAAATTAGTGCTTCACAGCGATGTGGTACATTTCATTTGTAAAATAGGTATGCTCACTTGTTATATTTAAGGAGTGCAACCACCCTTTCGCCAAGTAAATCATTAAATAATCATCCAATTATTGGTTGTTTCAAAAATGTTGGTACATCGCTGCGAGTAGGATTCGAACCTACGCGGGAAGATCCCATTTGATTTCGAGTCAAACGCCTTAACCACTCGGCCATCGCAGCTGTCGTAACCGCTTTATTGCAAAGTGCACAACAATAAGAAGCGTGACTGAGGTTTTATTACCCAACTAAGTGGAGGTGCTCGTACAATGTTTTCAGTTTCTGTAATTTTAAAGACGTGTTGTTTTATACTGAAATTACATAGTTTTGTGCACATAAACTTTGTTGTTTATTAAATTGGAATGTCCTGCAGAGTTATTTAGGAATTTTAACATTTCAGAGTTGCTCTCTATTCTGTATTTAATGAAGGGTCAATGCATATTTTGGAAATTTACTGAAAATATTCTAATTGCAAATAATTTTTTATTTGATGAATTAAAGTCCGGTAAATCTGAAAAATTACAGAAAGTCAGATACAAATGTTGAAAACTTTAAATGGAAATAGCCATCTTAACTTTTTGAATGTATCCTTTCAAGTAAATAAAAGAACATCTACGGTTTTATGAATTGGTAAATCAAATTTTTTTTTCAAGTATAAACATATACATAGCAGCTTAAATTAGTGCTTCGCAGCGATGTGGCGCATTTCATTTGTAAAATAGGAGTGCTCACTTGTTATATTTAAGGAGTTCAACCACCTTTTTCCCAAGTAAATCATTAAATAATCATCCAATTATTTGTTGTTTCAAAAATGTTGGTACATCGCTACGAGTAGGATTCGAACCTACGCGGGAAGATCCCATTTGATTTCGAGTCAAACGCCTTAACCACTCGGCCATCGCAGCTGTCGTAACCGTTTCAGTGCAAAGTGAATAACAATTAGAAGCGTGACAAAGGGTCAATTACCCAACTAAATTCAGGTGCTCGTACAATGTTTTCAGTTTCCGTAATTTTAAAGACGTGTTGTTTTAGACTGAAGTTATATAGTTTTGTGCCCATTAACTTTGTTGTTTATTAAATTGGAATGTCCTGTAGAGTTATTTAGGAATTTTAACCTTTCAGAGTTGCTCTCTATTCTGTATTTAATGAAGGGTCAATGCATATTTTGGAAATTTACTGAAAATATTCTAATTACAAATAATTTTTTATTTGATAAAGTAAAGTCCGGTAAATCTGAAAAATTATAGGAAGTCAGATAAAAATGTTGAAAACTATAAATGGAAATGGGCATCTTAACTTTTTGAATGTATCCTTTCAAGTAAATAAAAGAACATCTACGGTTTTATGAATTGGTAAATCAAATTTTTTTTTCAAGTATCAATATATACATAGCAGCTTAAATTAGTGCTTCACAGCGATGTGGTACATTTCATTTGTAAAATAGCAATGCTCACTTGTTATATTTAAGGAGTTCAACCACCCTTTCGCCAAGTAAATCATTAAATAATCATCCAATTATTGGTTGTTTCAAAAATGTTGGTACATCGCTGCGAGTAGGATTCGAACCTACGCGGGAAGATCCCATTTGATTTCGAGTCAAACGCCTTAACCACTCGGCCATTGCAGCTGTCGTAACCGCTTTATTGCAAAGTGCACAACAATTAGAAGCGTGACTAAGGTTTTATTACCCAACTAAGTGGAGGTGCTTGTACAATGTTTTCAGTTTCTGTAATTTTAAAGACGTGTTGTTTTATACTGAAATTACATAGTTTTGTGCCCATAAACTTTGTTGTTTATTAAATTGGAATGTCCTGCAGAGTTATTTAGGAATTTTAACATTTCAGAGTTGCTCTCTATTCTGTATTTAATGAAGGGTCAATGCATATTTTGGAAATTTACTGAAAATATCCTAATTACAAATAATTTTTTATTTGATGAAGTAAAGTCCGGTAAATCTGAAAAATTACAGAAAGTCAGATACAAATGTTGAAAACTTTAAATGGAAATAGCCATCTTAACTTTTTGAATGTATCCTTTCAAGTAAATAATAGAACATCTACGGTTTTATGAATTGGTAAATCAAATTTATTTTTCAAGTATAAACATATACATAGCAGCTTAAATTAGTGCTTCGCAGCGAAGTGGCACATTTCATTTGTAAAATAGGAATGCTCAATTGTTATATTTAAGGAGTTCAACCACCTTTTTGCCAAGTAAATCATTAAATAATCATCCAATTATTTGTTGTTTCAAAAATGTTGGTACATCGCTGCGAGTAGGATTCGAACCTACGCGGGAAGATCCCATTTGATTTCGAGTCAAACGCCTTAACCACTCGGCCATCGCAGCTGTCGTAACCGTTTCAGTGCAAAGTGAATAACAATTAGAAGCATGACAAAGGGTCAATTACCCAACTAAATTCAGGTGCTCGTACAATGTTTTCAGTTTCCGTAATTTTAAAGACGTGTTGTTTTAGACTGAAGTTATATAGTTTTGTGCCCATTAACTTTGTTGTTTATTAAATTGGAATGTCCTGTAGAGTTATTTAGGAATTTTAACCTTTCAGAGTTGCTCTCTATTCTGTATTTAATGAAGGGTCAATGCATATTTTGGAAATTTACTGAAAATATTCTAATTACAAATAATTTTTTACTTCATAAAGTAAAGTCCGGTAAATCTGAAAAATTATAGGAAGTCAGATACAAATGTTGAAAACTATAAATGGAAATGGGCATCTTAACTTTTTGAATGTATCCTTTCAAGTAAATAAAAGAACATCTACGGTTTTATGAATTGGTAAATCAAATTTTTTTTTCAAGTATCAATATATACATAGCAGTTTAAATTAGTGCTTCACAGCGATGTGGTACATTTCATTTGTAAAATAGCAATGCTCACTTGTTATATTTAAGGAGTTCAACCACACTTTTGCCAAGTAAATCATTAAATACTCATCCAATTATTGGTTGTTTCAAAAATATTGGGACATCGCTGAGAGTAGGATTCGAATCTATGCGGGAAGATCCGATTTGATTTCGAGTCAAACGCCTTAACCACTCGGCCATCGCAGCTGTCGTAACCGCTTTATTGCAAAGTGCACAACAATTAGAAGCGTGACAAAGGTTTTATTACCCAACTAAGTGGAGGTGCTTGTACAATGTTTTCAGTTTCTGTAATTTTAAAGACGTGTTGTTTTATACTGAAATTACATAGTTTTGTGCCCATAAACTTTGTTGTTTATTAAATTGGAATGTCCTGCAGAGTTATTTAGGAATTTTAACATTTCAGAGTTGCTCTCTATTCTGTATTTAATGAAGGGTCAATGCATATTTTGGAAATTTACTGAAAATATTCTAATTACAAATAATTTTTTATTTGATGAAGTAAAGTCCGGTAAATCTGAAAAATTACAGAAAGTCAGATACAAATGTTGAAAACTTTAAATGGAAATAGCCATCTTAACTTTTTGAATGTATCCTTTCAAGTAAATAATAGAACATCTACGGTTTTATGAATTGGTAAATCAAATTTATTTTTCTAGTATAAACATATACATAGCAGCTTAAATTAGTGCTTCGCAGCGATGTGGCACATTTCATTTGTAAAATAGGAATGCTCAATTGTTATATTTAAGGAGTTCAACCACCTTTTTGCCAAGTAAATCATTAAATAATCATCCAATTATTTGTTGTTTCAAAAATGTTGGTACATCGCTACGAGTAGGATTCGAACCTACGCGGGAAGATCCCATTTGATTTCGAGTCAAACGCCTTAACCACTCGGCCATTGCAGCTGTCGTAACCGCTTTATTGCAAAGTGCACAACAATTAGAAGCGTGACTAAGGTTTTATTACCCAACTAAGTGGAGGTGCTTGTACAATGTTTTCAGTTTCTGTAATTTTAAAGACGTGTTGTTTTATACTGAAATTACATAGTTTTGTGCCCATAAACTTTGTTGTTTATTAAATTGGAATGTCCTGCAGAGTTATTTAGGAATTTTAACATTTCAGAGTTGCTCTCTATTCTGTATTTAATGAAGGGTCAATGCATATTTTGGAAATTTACTGAAAATATTCTAATTACAAATAATTTTTTATTTGATGAAGTAAAGTACGGTAAATCTGAAAAATTACAGAAAGTCAGATAAAAATGTTGAAAACTTTAAATGGAAATAGCCATCTTAACTTTTTGAATGTATCCTTTCAAGTAAATAATAGAACATCTACGGTTTTATGAATTGGTAAATCAAATTTTTTTTTCAAGTATCAACATTTACATAGCAGCTTAAATTAGTGCTTCACAGCGATGTGGCACATTTCATTTGTAAAATAGGAATGCTCACTTGTTATATTTAAGGAGTTCAACCACCCTTTTGCCAAGTAAATCATTAAATAATCATCCAATTGTTGGTTGTTTCAAAAATGTTGGTACATCGCTGCGAGTAGGATTCGAACCTACGCGGGAAGATCCCATTTGATTTCGAGTCAAACGCCTCAACCACTCGGCCATCGCAGCTGTCGTGACAGCATCATTGCAACGTGAACAACAATAAGAAATGTAACTATGGTTTCATTGCCCAACTAAGTGGAGGTGCTCGTACAAAGTTTTCAGTTTCTTTAATTTTAAAGACGTGTTGTTTTAGACTGAAGTTATATAGTTTTGTGCCCATTATTTTTGTTGTTTATTAAATTGGAATGTCCTGTAGAGTTATTTAGGAATTTTAACCTTTCAGAGTTGCTCTCTATTCTGTATTTAATGAAGGGTCAATGCATATTTTGGAAATTTACTGAAAATATTCTAATTACAAATAATTTTTTATTCGATAAAGTAAAGTCCGGTAAATCTGAAAAATTATAGGAAGTGAGATACAAATGTTGAAAACTATAAATGGAAATGGGCATATTAACTTTTTGAATGTATCCTTTCAAGTAAATAAAAGAACATCTACGGTTTTATGAATTGGTAAATCAATTTTTTTTTTCAAGTATCAATATATACATAGCAGCTTAAATTAGTGCTTCACAGCGATGTGGTACATTTCATTTGTAAAATAGCAATGCTCACTTATTATATTTAAGGAGTTCAACCACCCTTTTGCTAAGTAAATCATTAAATACTCATCCAATTATTGGTTGTTTCAAAAATATTGGGACATCGCTACGAGTAGGATTCGAACCTACGCGGGAAGATCCCATTTGATTTCGAGTCAAACGCCTTAACCACTCGGCCATCGCAGCTGTCGTAACTGTTTCATTGCAAAGTGAATAACAATTAGAAGCGTGACAAAGGGTCAATTACCCAACTAAGTGGAGGTGCTCGTACAATGTTTTCAGTTTCTGTAATTTTAAAGACGTGTTGTTTTAGACTGAAGTTATATAGTTTTGTGCCCATAAACTTTGTTGTTTATTAAATTGGAATGTCCTGTAGAGTTATTTAGGAATTTTAACCTTTCAGAGTTGCTCTCTATTCTGTATTTAATGAAGGGTCAATGCATATTTTGGAAATTTACTGAGAATATTCTAATTACAAGTAATTTCTTATTTGATGAAGTAAAGTCCGGTAAATCTGAAAAATTATAGGAAGTCAGATACAAATGTTGAAAACTTTAAATGGAAATAGCCATCTTAACTTTTTGAATGTATCCTTTCAAGTAAATAAAAGAACATCTACGGTTTTTTTTTGATTGGTAAATCGAAGGATTTTTTTAAGTATTATCTTATAAATAGCATTTTAAAATAGTGTTTCACAGCGTATGTCACATTTCATTTATAAAATAGGAATGCTCACTTGTTATATTTAAGCTATTCACCCACCCTTTTGCCAAATAATTCATTAAATTCTCATGTATTCATTGGTTGTTTTAAAAATGTTGGTATATCGCTGCGAGTAGGACTCGAACCTACGTGGGAAGATGCCATTTGATTTTGAGTCAAACGCCTTAACCACTCGGCCATCGCAGGTGTCGTAATAGCTTCATTGCAACGTGAACAACAATAAGAAGCGTGACAAAGGTTTCAATACCCAACTAAATTCAGGTGCTCGTGCAATGTTTTCAGTTTCTGTCATTTTACAGAGGTGTTGCTTTTTTTACTGAAGTTATATAGTTTCGTGGCGATAAACTTTGCTGTTTATTAAATTGGGTGGTACTGTGGAGTTGTTGAGGTATTTGAACATTTTACAGTTGCTCTTTATTTCGAAGTTAATGAAGGGACAATGCGCACATTGGAAATTCATTGAAAATATTCTAATAATAGATAATAACTTTTTTTATAAAGTATATTTCTGTAAATTTGGAAAATTTTGGAAATCATACATCATTGGTGAGAAATTTATATAGAAATAGAGACAGCTTCTATTTTAATAGCTGTTACATCAAAATTTTTTCTGAGATGTTACAATTACAAAGCACTTTAATTGTGTCTTTTGCAGCAGCGTGGCGCATTTCATTAGTTAAATAAGGATCCTTTATTGGTATATTTAAGCAGTTCAACCACCCGATTTTTTTTATACTTCATTAAATACTCATGAAATTTTTCGTAGTTTTAAAAATGTTCGTACATCGCTACGAGTAGGATTTGAACCTACGCGGGAAGATCCCAGTTGATTTCGAGACAAACCCCTTAACCACTCGGCCATCGCAGCTGTCGTAACCGCTTTATTGCAAAGTGCACAACAATAAGAAGCGTGACTAAGGTTTTATTACCCAACTAAGTGGAGGTGCTCGTACAATGTTTTCAGTTTCTGTTATTTTACAGAGGTGTTGTATTTTCTGAAGTTATATAGTTTCATGGCGATAAACTTTGTTGTTTATTAAATTGGAATGTCCTGCAGAGTTATTTAGGAATTTTAACATTTCAGAGTTGCTCTCTATTCTGTACTTAATGAAGGGTCAATGCATATTTTGGAAATTTACTGAAAATATTCTAATTACAAATAATTTTTTATTTGATGAAGTAAAGTCCGGTAAATCTGAAAAATTATAGGAAGTCAGATACAAATGTTGAAAACTTTAAATGGAAATAGCCATCTTAACATTTTGAATGTATCCTTTCAAGTAAATAAAAGAACATCTACGGTTTTATGAATTGGTAAATCAAATTTATTTTTCAAGTATCACCATACACAGCTTAAATTGGTGTTTTACAGCGATGTTGCACATTTCATTTGTAAAAGAGGAATGTTTACTTGTTATATTGAAGGAGTTCAACCACCCTTTTGCCAAGTAAATCATTAAATACTCCTACAATTATTCGTTGTTTCAAAAATGTTGGTACATCGCTGCGAGTATTATTCGAACCTACGTGGGAAGATCCCATTTGATTTTTAGTCAAACGCCTTAACCACTCGGCCATCTCAGCTCTCTTAACCGCTTCATTGTGAAGTGAACGAGAATAAGAAGGGTGAATAAGGTTTAAATACCCAACTGGGTGGAGGTTTCAGCCTATGTTCTTTTACAAAGGTGTCGTGTTGGACTGAATTTATATAGTTTCGTGCTGTTTATATTTGTTGTTTATTAAATTGGATTTTCTTGTAGTGTTGTTTAGGTATTTGAACATTTCATAGTTGCTCTTTATTCGGTATTTAATGAAGGGACAATACGCATTTTGGAACTTTATTAAAAATATTCTTATAACAGATAATTACTTTTTTGATGGAGGATGTTTCTGTAAATCTATAATTTTTTATTTGATGAAGTAAAGTCCTATAAATGTGGAAGATTAAGGGAATCATATATAAATGTTGAAAGACTTATATAGAATTAGCTGTTTAGAATCACCATTGGAGATCCACTTGTTTCGACCTTTTTTAAGGCTCGTTGAACAATTTCCCAAGAATCGAGTTTTCGGTCTTTTCCCAGAAGCAAAATAAAAACAAACATTCGTCTTTACAACCCAAATTGAAAGATTCGACCCAAATTAGCAATATAAACTTATTTTTAAAGTTCATCGATTCGTTCATTACGATTATATTTATTTAAACCTTTATTCGCTCTTCGGTATGATAGACCAACTTTTCGAAAGTTTCCAGGGAAGTAGTTAATATACTATCTACTATTTTAATTTATGTGAAACGAATTTTTTTTTGAAATTTTACAATTACATAGCACTTCAAAAGTGTTCTTCGCAAAAACGTGGTTCATTTCATTAGTTGAATTCACATTAAGTAGATGGAGATAAAAGGCCGTCCAAGTTTCATACAACACACCAACATTGATTCTAGGGGGGAAGCTGTCTCATTATAAATAATTACTTATTTTATGAAGTAAAATGCTGTGTTTCTGTTTCAATTAAAGATTAGATACGATTTAAAGGACATCTAGATCTGCACTAATAGGAAAATTGAAAATTCCCTGAAATGTTGTCAATCATAGACCATTTCGAAAATGTTCTTCAGAGAAAAGTGCCGTATTTCCTCTATTAACCGCCTGGGCGCTTATAAAATTATTTTTTAAATTAAGGGGGCGCTTATTAGAGGGGGTGCTTGAAAGAAGAGGCGCTAAATAGAGGAAGTACGGTATCTTATTTCATAAATTGGGAGGTTTATTTGTTAATGCACCTCAACCACCCTATTGCTAAATAAATGGTTAGTTACTGTCAGGGTTCAAATTATAGCCGTGTCATTCCAGCGACTATACCAGTGTGAATTGATCCACTCAACATATCACTCAGCTTGAGAAAGGGATTGATATTTAAGGGGGTTGCCTGGTTCAACGGTTGAAGGATACTTGCGGATTCCGTAACACAAATGGGGTCTCTAAATGTAGGACCTCCTACGCAGGATCCTCATTGATAACAGTTCTATCAGAACTGAAGAGGATATCCTGGGTAAACACTTATAATAATAAAACAAGGTCAACATTGTTGATTAAAAAGATTCCCATAATACTTTTTTTATCAATGTTTATGATAATATCACATTATCATCGAAACCATGGATATTAAAAACATTATTGGGAAAAAAATACTCTTCTCGACACGGACTTCCGCCGCCATTTAAAAACTGATAACCGATTCATAATGGGCAGAAAAACCGTTGCAGTTCTTAGTTAACATTCAGAAAGCCTAAATAAATAAGATTTCTCCCTTTACGGGGAAATCTTAATATTAACCTGATGATGTTGTATTTTACGAAAATCTTCTTTTTTAAGAAAATATTATACCTAAGGACATAATTTTTTGCAAGCTGAAGTAAATGTGATAGGTAAATAAAGTAAATCCGCGCCTATCCTCCACATGAAATCAAATTACGCAAATCGGAAAAATATATGTGAACTGCAACCTCGTACCCAGGGTTTCTTGCCTTTTTTATACGGACGGCGACCGTATATCAAAAAGGCAAGAAACCCTGGGTACGAGGTTGTGTGAACTGCGTATTGAAAATCAAGATAAGTCTCAAAATACAGTGAATATAACGGAAATCTCGTCATAACAAACAACTGGTTCAATTTCCCCTCCCTTAACAAAGTCCTCTTAAAATTTCTCGATTTAATTAACGAAATTTCAATGTGACGAACTAATTTCTACCTCCCTCGGGTGTTGGGATGTCGCTGGGGAATAAGTCTTCTTTTTTATTGTAAGTAATGTAGCCTTCGTTCCAAAACGTCACTCCACTAGGTTAAATACGTAATACGTAATTAGGCTAAATACGTAAATAGAAGGCAAGATGGCTGCGTGGAAAAGCAGGGAAACTGGTAAGAAAAGTAAGAGTAACTTCACTAAAATAAGTTGAAGGGTTCCATTGCAATTTAATAAATTCAAAGAATTATTATCATTTCCTGTAGTTGTTTTCGTCAGAAGTGTTCCAGCTGATATCCACCAAACACAAACAAAAACTTTTATTTTGCAATATGGATCTCAAAAAGAGAAAGTGCATTTTTTTAAATAAAATTTAAATGGTTTGAATTAGTATAGCTACACATTTTATTAAAGGTTCCTTTTTCTGCACTGATACAATTTGGACTCAAATGAAAGAATTTGAATTCACGAAAACAAACAATTTAAAGGCCTGTTTTCCCAAAATAACCTGGTTCCTAGGTTTACTTGTTTACTTCTATTCTATTCTATTCTATTCTATTAAGACATACATATCAAGCCTACACGATTCATCTGTCGCATCAAGAAGAATATGAACGTACATGTAATTGGCTACCTCTTTACCATTATTAATTATAAAGACATATAGCTCTTGGATATCATATAACATCTCCTTGACTTAGCACCAGTATTGTTCTATGCTCTTTCAGTAATTTGTATCCAATCTTTCCATTTTACAAACATTTAAGTTTAGAAAATCCTCTATATTAAACTTTTATCCTATATATTAATATCTGATTCTCTGTTTGTCTGTCTGTTTGTCTGTCTCGCAAAATGGTAGATAAGAGTAGTAAGAGTGATCGAGGAGACAGCAACGTAAAATCACACAATTATTTTTTCTTGCGCGACGTCAGTGTGAAACTAATGCAATGCAGCCCAAATCGAATGCAAGATTTAGGGAAAATTATCACGAGAACCAATAGGGATAACTGTTGTTTCCGCGACATTGGCAATGAGGTGACAAAAAAATTGGAGCAAAATTTTAGGGATGAATCCTATGGCGTCATTAAAATCTTTGATAAATGATACTATACATTTTCTTGATTAGAATTTCCAGCTGTAAAAGGTGGTAATACTTTCCGTTACTAATTTGTTGATATTATTTTTCATGAATTCTTAGTGGCTAAGGAAGCTGGTTGAATATGAGTGGCAAAGGACACGGCCTTGGCATCTAGTTTAACTATATTAATTTTAATGTTAATTTTTATATATTTGTATAAATATTTATTAATATTTCACATGAGTGTTTAAATTTTTGAAAAAAACCCATTAATATTCGTAAATACTGTCATATTGAATGTTTTATGTAAAGCATGGTTATTGTAATGCAGAAGGGAACCTTTATTATGTGTTTAGGCTAAAACTTCCTCTCAATCAGAAATAATTAGGCCACCCTGAAATTGTGTTGGGGTAGTTTCTTCTGTCTTCATTTTTTTTGTTGCAAGTTAATGTCTCAGAGACAGAGACAGAGAGGGAGGGAGGGAAAGAGTGAATCTCTTTTAGGTGAGTTTTGTGTAGGGAAATCAGTCTTTATTTTTTTGTTGAAGCCAGTGAATGTCTAAGAGAGAAAGGTTGAGTTGCAGAGCTGGAGCCAGAAATACAATGCTAGTAAAACAGTTTATACCGTCAGGGAAAATCAGGGGGAAAAGTGTCTTTTTTTTGCTGAGTCAGGGAAAGTCAGGAAATTCTTTAGTGGTCAGGGAAAATCCTAATATTTTCTTTTAGCCGGTCAGGGAGGAAAATGGTTATTAAATCTTAACTAACTGTGTAGTATTTTCTTTTAGCCGGCAAAGTTAATTTTATAAGGTCAGGGGGAAGAGTCAGGGAAAAAAGTACAGTTTTCATGTACTTTAGAAATTAACCACAACACATGGTTATCCATGTTTTTACAACGAAATCTAACTTACTCCACCTTGACTTGGTTTCTTTTTAGTCAAAAACACCAAAATTATTTTAATGCAAAAGAAAAATTTCATTGTTTTAAACCAGTGAAGCGATCAAAATTTATTCGACCTTTCATTATTATGATTTTAGTCAAAATAGCTTCTTCAAAACCCTCCATCTACAACATTGACTAAAGATGAGAATCTTTATAATAATGACTTTTCATAGATGTGAAGCTCCCTCAGATAACTCCCTCTGTTATTTTCTTTATGGAAGGACAATATTAAATACAGTTAATGAAAATGGGGTTGGCGAAATGTATAACTCAGTCTGGTCTGACCTTCCGTTCTAGGGCATATTGCCTATAAATCTATCAATTAACACATTATGTATGATGTATTTTATTTTATTTATTTTTATTATTGTTAATGACAAGTATTTTATTTCAACATTAGGTCGTGCATCATATCATAAACTTCCAAATGATGACAATATGTTACATCAAGAAAATGATCGAATGGTTTCCAAGCTAGCTTCCAAAATAACAAACTTGAAAAATGTAATGTCATTTATTCTTGCAAATTACCACAAGGGAATTTATTTTCGCGCATTGGGTCAAAATCGCAAAATCAGTGAAATTTAATTCCCATGAAAATTATCGTTTTATCATTATGTTTTTGTATAGATAGCTATTGACATCGACAGAGAAGCTATATACCAGAATCAATATGCAGGTGGGATGGTAAGTTTCTGCAATGTTTCTATTTTGAATGGTTAGTATGAACCCTGCATTTAGCATGAGTACTTTCTGATCCGTTTCTTCTTTGGTGGTAAACTGCCTTCTTCGTCAATATTTTTCTCCGCTGATTGTGGACTCCTCAATGATTAATTTTCAGCTTTTAAGAAACCACACAGCTCTTCTTTACCACTAGAAGCATCTGCATATTGGGTGGCACACAATAAAATTAAACAGCGGGATTTGGGCCAGTTGCGACGATGAATGATGAACAGCATTGAAAACGTCTACAGCTTATTATATTTCTTTTGATAATAAATATGTGCCCTTCTTTACTGTTACATTTAGACAGAAGACTTCGATAGTGCAACTGGATTTCTTGGTGGCACAATGAATCGATTAAATAATATGGTCGGTTCAACAACAACCAATCGAAAAATGATGTGCTATTTAATCTTGTTTCTAGTTGGTGCATTCGTCATATGCTGGTATCTGATTGGTCATTTTAGAACGTGATGATAATGATGATGGCGTAATTTTGTGGAGCTTGGTAGAGGTTCTTAGATGTTCAACTTATGAGTTCATGTTGGGGGATAACGAATTAAAAAAAGAATTGATCATTCATCATACTGAAGTACATCCAAGATATAGTTCAGTTGGAATAAATCAACGATTATAGACATGCAGTTGAAAACAGACAGTGTAAAAAAGACCTATATATTGGTTGTTAGGTCTGTTTTACACTGGAGAATTCTAGAATACCCAAAACATACATTAAATTGTAAACTGAATTCTTGAATATTAGATTGGATAGGTTTATAATGATATGATGATGAATAAGAAAATAAACGCAAGTTATTGAAAAAGTAGCATACAAGCAGTGCCGTTTATGTTTATCCGTTCCCATAATGCATCAAGCATCTACCACAATGCTTTGCGTTTGATCATCTACTTAATTGTGCATGAAATACAAATTTCATTTTTTTAAGTTATTCATAAGTTTTACCCTAGGAGAATTTTGAAAGGAACGCCAAGGACTTATATGTTTTCATATATGAACGACGAGCAACCCTTGTTTTTTCCTCTCTTTACAACTTTGGCGATTTTTTAATGTTCGTATTTTGCGAAACTATATCCTTCTCATTAAGATGCGAAATTTTGATGAAAATAAGACGATGGTGAGACAGATGTGAGAAAATGAGAATTTAAACTAAAATTTAAGCCATTGCAGATTAGGCATTCCGGATGCATTCCGGATTATTAAGCAATTCTCAGAATGCATTCCGTAGCGTTTTACTACATCCTGAAATTTGTCGCGGACAAAGCGCATGACTTTATTTAGAAAAACCTAATCGCAGCCACCCAAAATTAGAATTTCCCGAATTTCTTCTAAACTGTGCACAAAAGATAACATCTAAAGTAATGTCCCCATCGTCAACAAGGTCGGTATTAAATTTAGACCTGTAGAAAAAGTTGTAGTCCTTTTTTGATTCGTAGAGTAGTAGTCTGTAAAATATATGATCTGTTAAAATTGAAACATGGTACCGATGAGGTGCAAGTGACCTAACACACTGATCCCACGTCTGCAGAAAATTATAATATTTTTGTAGTTTTGGTGCTCCGTTTTCATTTTTCAGTTATTTTTCATGGGGTTTTGACTAGATGTAATTTTAGGCAAACGTTTTTAAGATATTATACATACAGTACGGCCCGAAAGAAACTTTATTCGTCTGCGAAGGAATTAATTTTTACATGAAAACACAAAAGATTTTTGTGTAAAGTTTTATCTGTTACATGAAGTCATCATGTTTTTTTGGAAATCTCATGTTAGACCACCGTTAACCATTATAAACCGTGACTCTTTGTGAAAGAATTATCTTACGCAGAAATGTAAAGTTTCTTTCTGGCTGTATATATAATACTGTATTAAAATATAATTTCGTGTATATTAAATTTTGCAGAAAATGCTGAAAACCACACAAAATCCATGAAAATTTATCTGAACGAAAAAGAAGGTAAATTAAGGTATATAAATTCTTCACAAGTGACTGCATACTGGCCTTCGGGCAAGTTGGAGCGATATACTATACGTATCTGCTGGCGGTTAGTCAACTTCCTAGTTGCAAGTCGGTGGGCGGGTAGAGAATAGCTAACTACTACGGAGGATGATGGATGTCCAAGAACTTAAAAGCCCTACCGTTACTTACTTTACTTACTATTATGTAGTTTTCACAAAAAGGTCTTTAGAAGTATATAACAGTCATCTACAAAAAATGGCCCATTGACAAAAAACTTTAGAAGTATAGCTGGCTTTCAATATTTTCGTGAATTCCTTGCTGATGATAAAAATACATATTTTTGGCACCACAAATGGTAGACTGGAAGCTCCATTGTTCTTCGGTTGCATGCTTAAGATGGCTGCCAAATTTTCAAAGCTGTTCGGGTAGAGCAATATTCTGTTTTGTAAATCAAACTCAATCCACTTTATTTTCCGTTGTCACAAGCAATCTATAATATGAAATTTTAGTTGTTTTGGAATCTCCTATATGGACTGAAGTTATATCTCCCCCTTAACGGACCAAATGCCACTAAAGTAGATTGGAAGTTTTTTGCTGACAGCCCCTTAATAAACATGCCTATTCTATTCATTTCAATCGGGTGTCTAAACAAAACAACATTGAATATCAATTGTTAAAAATCATTTTGTGTTTTCAAGTGTTGCTATAAAAAATTTTCCTTCACAAACACATAGAGTTTCTTTCTGGCTGTACTGTAACTCAGTGGATCTTCTTAAAACATCTTATTCCTTTTGATTTGCACCTCATCTGTAAAGTTAGATTTTATTCAATTTTCAATCAATCCTAAAAACTGGAATAGCCAGAAGCATTTAATTTATCAAAATGTCTGCGATATACACAATCAAATCTGTCCAAGCAACTTTTTTGAATCTGGCAAGTTGATTTTGTATCAGCATATTTTTCATTGTAAATTATAGTTTTTGGTATGTCAATTTGTTGTTTAACTTTTTCAATTTGTCGAAAGTGATGTCAACCAATCAACTCCTTTAGAATTGTAGCGAAATAAGTTTAACTCATCACGTTATGTTTGATTGACGTTTTAAAAACAGACGAGCGAATTATGAACAACTCTAATTTCAAGAAATTATCACTAAACATTCAAAATTCAACAAAAGGAATTTGTTTATTTTGATTCATGTCTATCATCCGTTATAATGATACTTTTGTTTAACTGATTTTACTGACGGCCATTTTTATTTTACGATCTCTAATCTTTTATTCCTTCTTGACTTTCTTCTTTCTATCATTGTACTAATCATTATTCATTTGGACATGTTATAGACTAATGATTACTTAAAATGAATTATGGGAAGGAACCGATTTGCAAGCGCGCTGGTTGTAGTTATTATTATCAGCATTCTGTTTTTTTGTTTGATATCGTTGATCTCCTTGCTGAAAGTTCAGAAAAAACCATGGGAAGAACAGAAAGAGGAATATAAAAGATATGCAGGTAATAAGCTTTAGTGATACCTATCATTAGATATCATTAGATATCATTAGAGTGTCAATAGTAATAATCAATTATTATACACTATAATTATAAACTTTTGACAAAGGTGTTGTTCTTTTTAAATGATTAGAAGGTAAGTGACCAGGACTTCCACTCTCCCTGCAGGCCTTCACTTGAGCAAAATCAAACTTGCCTTAAAACACCATATTACAAAAAACCATCTCACAACCCACCCTGCTTAAAGAAAAAAGAATCCAAATTTGTACCTAATGGACTTAGACTGAAATACATAATCATCTTAAAATTATCTTTTTTTCACGTCATTTTTAATTGATAACAACATAGCTAGAAAGTTCAATAACGCACCATGTGACTGTAAACAAGTGAGTAGAACAAAACAAATTAAGAATTTCGATAGAAAAGCTGTTTATTTGTAAATGATGAAACATGTTTAAATTATCATTTTCAAATGATCATTGAGAATGATGGGTATTTTCACAATTTTTTTGAGTTTACAGGATCATTTTTAAATGATCTTTTGAAAATGATAATTTGAAAATGATTGTGTATTTAAGCCTTTAGTTTGCATTTTCTGGCATTTTATTCAAATGAACACAATTGAAATTGAGACAAACTCCCATGTACCAAAAACATTCTCCCTATTTCTTAGGAGGAAGTTTAAAGCACTCGTTATCTATCAATCATGAAGGCGAGGATTGGGAGGTTGGTTTGAAGAAATTGATCAATACGTACAAGAATCATGAGAAGCCTACTGTTCTGGTCTGTAGTTTATAAAACACATTTTGTTATCTCTTACAAACCATTTTAACTAGGTTTTTTTTTAGCTTTCTTTCTTTCGAGATTACAGGAAGGTAACAATCTCCATGTTTTGAGGCTAGATCTGATCATATATTGATTGGATTATGTGGTCTAATGAATTCCTTATTACCAAATATTTTAGTTTTTGTTGTAATTTTTGAAGAAAAAAGCATTTGTCTTTTGAAAGCTGGTGGAAAAGTGGAAACAACAGTGACAGGACCATGTCAAAATAAAATAAATAACAGCTTGAAAGTCCCCTGTAAATACATATTAAAAGGGCCTAAATATGCAATGGACAAGACAGTAGTTGTAGAAAGCGATATTCTAACGAGATTAATAACAAAACCTGAATGAGTCATTAATTATGGATTTCCAACATCCTGGGCAGGTGGTCATTATTGGGGGTTATGCTTTGGTTGCCTTTTATCTGCAATTTAAGGCCATACATGACCGTTACAAATGGGTGGAAAATACAATGCCTTTAGAAGATTAATTGTATGTAAAAATGCATTTTTGTAAGTTGATGCCTCTAATGCCAAGTTTTTTTTAGAATTTCAGTCCTTAAATGAAGTAGGAAGTTTTGTTTTGTCATTTTTAGGAAATTAATTTGGATGATAAGACTCAACCTGATCAAACACCTGAACAGAAAGTTTCAATGAAAACAAATTACCAAACTGATGCACCCAAACCTTCAGAAGCCTCTACTAATCAGGAGATGTTTATCCAAGTGGATCAACGAAAAATGACAACGTCAACAGTATGTTATTTACTTTCTTTGTTATGGAAAGCATGGGATTTTTAGTGATAATAATAATGGAATAGAACTCATATGGAATAACAATGAAAGTGTTGTTTTTTCTCTTTAAGCCTGGAATTTTGAATTTACATATTTGGGAAGCTTGGTGTGGCACCAGAGTTGAAGATCTGAAACGAAATAAAGCATTTCCGTTATATCCAAGTGTGAAAACAAACTTAACACGCTTTTTCTCACAATGGTTTGAAACGGGATATGGGGAACGTATATTTGGATATATCCATCCTCCAGAAACAGGTACGATATAGACAACTTGGGTTCTTGTATATTTTGGCGGGAAAACATATTGTACTTTTATGTTAGAATATCAA
Source organism: Turritopsis rubra (assembly GCA_039566895.2). NCBI lineage: Eukaryota > Metazoa > Cnidaria > Hydrozoa > Anthoathecata > Oceaniidae > Turritopsis > Turritopsis rubra. The sequence continues at coordinate 1,231,509 of CM077622.1, forward strand.
CAATTAAAAAACGTGAAATATTGATTTTTATCCAATTAAAAAACTTCCTCTCATTTACAACTTGATGTTGAGAGTAGGTTCTGATATAGGCCAATGTAGATCATCATGTCAGTGACAATTGAAACGTTTGGTAAAAGAAATAATCATTTATCATACTTTTTCTTAAGGAAACTACACATTCGCTGTTTCTTGCGATGACAACTGTGAAGTATGGTTAAGCAATTCTTCTAATCCAGAATTTGTTCGAAAAATTGCCTGGGTTGGTACTTTCGATGAACCAGCAAACACGAAAATTGCTGATTTTCGTCACCAGAAATCGCAGATATCCAAGAATATATTTTTACGTAAAGAAGAGAAGTACTTCATTGAAGCTCTCCATAAACAAGCAGCATACAAAGATCATATCTTACTGACATGGTTGGCACCAAGTTGGCCTCGCATCAAAACAATATCAACTAAGTTTATTTCCAGTTACATTACTAATGGTGAAAGTGATGTCAATACTTATGCCGAAACCATTCCGGTAACCAGAGCATGTATTCAGGAACCTTACATTTTCGGTAACAAAAGTATATATTATTTCAACCAAACAAGATATTCATTTGGTAAACTGGACAATCGTATGTCATTTCATTTACACGATGAAGCTGACTCAAGTGATTTTGACAACCTCCTACCAGAGATTGAATATAAACCTAGTTATGTTGTGCAGTTTGTCCCCAAACGTTATGAGGGTGTGAACCTGATACATGAAAGTGCTATATATCCGGATGATCATACTGAGTTATCTCATATGTTGAGATATGAACGCTGTGAGGAACATCGTCTTCATGATTCGCATAAGAATCTCATACATCCATCAGATGGAGAAAATGGTTCTTTGTTCTCTGATAACGATTGGTTGCAAAGTGCCAAATTCAAACTCCAAATGGTTTTTGATAAAGATATTAAAACTTCAAGAAATGTGCTAACGAGGAGACAATTTGTTAATAATGCAGTGAATCGAACTGGTTTACCTAAAAATAATGAACGGGGGATGTTTCTAAAACAAACGTTGGTTAATAAAAATGAAGATTATAATGTGAGTTCTTCTAAAAAAACACAAAATTATTTTAAAAAACGAAAACTGCTCAGTGTCATGACACATGATCTATCTGAGGTGAATATTAAATACAAAAATGTGTCTCTGTTGCGGTCAAAAATGGATGAATCTGATGATTTGTACCAGAACGCATCCAATTCAGTATCAGACAAACAAACTGGAAAAAATTCAATTGTAACCGAAAAAGTAAATTCTACGAGAAGACTTGACAAACAAATGCATTCAAAACAAACCATGATAGGTTACCATAGTGATAATATAGTAAACAAGATTGCCAATAGTAGTGATGCATTTCGTATTCACAACAGGAAAGTCTCGGAGAATTTAACATCAATAAAGACAAGTGAAACACAACGAAACAACTTAGTGACCATGCCCCACACCAGCAAACCAAAGTCAACAGGTCAATCTTTTATCAATAGTTCACGTTACATTTTCAAGCGTGTATCTTCCAATATTGAAGCACCAACCAATATTCCATTAAGGAATAGAATAATAAACAGAGTCAGACAACGTTTCAAGATACATCAATTTAACAGAAATGTTGGTATGACATTAATTCAAAGCACAGATGAAACAGGGATATACACAGGATATAACACAGGGATATCGCCGCATGCAGTCCGTAGGGGATCACTCCTGGAAAGGCAGAGATACTTATTTAGTAGCAGAATTCCTGAGCCAATCAAACGAAAAATATTTTTTCATGAAGGTGTAGTTGTCACAAAAAATTTCAGTCTTGAATACAACCGCAATATGGTGATGTTGTATGATATATTCGGACCATCTATGTATTATCTTATGCGAAAACATGAAAGAGATTTTTCATGGGGATATAAATCAGTTTTATCCGATTGCAAAAGCGATGGAAACTTACGACTCTCTGAGCAGGTAAACAATTAATATATTAAATGAAGTTTTAGATTTATCTTCAACTACCTCATTCAAGTATCTGTGTGGCCGATTCTTTAAAGCCAACTATTTCGGTACGCTGATAGCTTTTATTTGTAGGTGGCTGAAGCTGTTGTAAAGGCATTTATGAAAGCTGTCAGGAAGAGACATGGCAAGTAAGTCTGTCACTCTTCATATTGAAGAAAACTTCAATTCTGTTGTAGACCTTAAATGTTTTGAGAATTGCAAATGAGAATGCCAACTCCCAATTTTCTGTTTTGTTTTATGATAGAAAATATTCTTTAAAGAACATCATCAACGTGGAAGAAAACCACGATGTTGTGAAAGGAAATCGATATTTTTTGGAATTAGAACTTGAAGTGGAAGGGAATGGTAAGTCATTAACTGAGTTTTTAATGCAAGGTTGAATTCTTACGCATTAAATTCGAAGCCTATAATAATTACATCATACATTGTTTTCTAGAGAAACGAGTGCGCTTGTCTAGATACGTTTATCAAGACTACGAAACAACGAATTTAAAATACCCAAAACATTTTCATTGGAAGCCTGATGCTACTGTCCATATCATTGTGCCAGGTAAACAGATTTTTGTATTTGATTCATGTTCTGTATCATCTGTAAGTCTACAACAGCTAAAAAAGATTTCGAAACGGCAACAATTTTTGCAAGAGTGATATTAGTGAAAGATAGGGGAAAATGAAATAAATGCCACAAAATATAATCCTGTAAAAAAATTCTCAAATCTCTCAAAGAGGTACCTGTTAAAAAGAAAATAATCGTTGACTCTTTATAAAGACTTAAAAGAAAGGGGAAAGAGGTGGATAGAAGAGAACAATAGATCAGGAGATTTTTATTGACATCCTTTACCTCCTTTTCCTGTTTATTAAGTTCAATACGATGCATAACCTGTAAATCTTCTAATTAAGCCCCTTCTTTTTAATGCTTCCCTCTAATAAACGCCCCATAAAAATCAAAAATTTTTATAAACGCCTCCCTCATTTAAACACCTCATTCTAATAAGTTTGTACCTTGATTGATTGATTAAATCGATTGCTTGAAAGAAATTAAAGTTAATAATATTAACAACTTTATTTGGTCTTAGCTCTTAGTTTACATTATTCGATTAATTGAACCATTTACCACAATCGAATTCCTTATTGGGCCTTTTATGTCGACCCTTAATGGCGTTAGATAAAATGGAAACTTTTTTTGGTTGTTTTAGTAAAGGATCAAGGCTATTGGGTTCAACATTTTATCCAAAATATGGAAAGAGTTTATCTCGAAACCAATGATCCGAACTTCAATATTATCATTGTTGATTTTGAGAGTTCAGATATCAACATTCAAGAGAGCTTGAGACAAAGCAAATTGAAAAGGTTTGGAATTTCAGCACTGGTATGCTTCAAAGTTCTTATTTGATTTCAAATTTCACTCAATATTATCAGATGTTTGTTTTTCTTTGAAGATTTGAAGTTGTGCATTTAAAAGGGCCGTTCCAAAGAGCTTTAGGGTTGCAGGCTGGTGCTGATACTGTAAAGGTATTTTAATGTCTTTGGTTACCATCTTGTTTTCGTTTTTCCTCATCTTGAGGCATAGTTTAAAATTTTTTTTTTTTTTTTTTTTTTTTAGAATGAAGATGACGTCATCTTCACATGCGACCTCCATCTTGAAATTCCGTCTCAATTGATCTCGATTATTAGAAAGGTTCATATTTTTCTCTATCCTTTAATTTTATCCCAACTTTGAGAAACTATTTTTGCTATTTTTGCTATTTTTGTTAGTCTTGTTTAAAAGAACTTTTTATATTTATATATTTATATATTTGAACCTAGCCAAACTAAAAGTGATTAGCGGAAACTGCGGGAGGGGTTCCAATAAGTGAGGAGTATGGCAAAAAATATAAGGAAACATTTTTAAGAGAAACCTTCTTAGTATTTCAACTGTTTGATCATACGTCTGCTGGTTTTATTTTTCATAGCACACCATTAAACGAAAAATGACTTTTGCTCCAATGGTTCATCGGCTTAGTTGTGGTTATACACCAGAACTACCTTATGGTAAGTGGCCAATTCTTAAGGTTCATAAGAGATACTTGTGAAAGTACTTGGAAAGTATTGAAACGTAAATCTGAAATTAAGGGGACGAAAATTAAAAGGGTTTCGCTAGAGGGTATAACAAATTATGGAGAATTGAAGGAAGATCAAATTTGAAGGGTATACAATCAACCGTCTTTAGCAGCCACCATTGGGATGAAAGTGTCCGCTCGATGGTGGTGTCAGTTAGGAAGAGGTTTGGACTTCGAGGAGGAAAAAGCGTTTGCTGTAACGATGTGTCCACTAAATAGGTAAATATAGGGAGGTCTTGGTGACTGTCTGTATAGCAGTATTTAATTGCTGATAGGTTTATGGGAGATTCAAGGTTATGGTTTGTTTGCCATCACAAAACACGATTATGATCGTATCGGTGGAATGAACACGAAAGAATTCAAAACGAAGTGGGGCGGAGAGGATTGGGAATTTCTGGACAGGTAGGAAAGAATGGGCAAGCTTAACGAATCTACAAGAGACTAAAGAACAATGTTCAAATTACCAAATGTTCGAATTACCAAATGTTCGAATTATTGGGAGTTATAATACATACAGTGGATTTTGAATATCCTCTATCTCGAATATCCTCTCGAACATTTTTCTCGGTCCCTTGGACATTTCTGTAGCTCTCAAACTGTTCTCTCGAACTCTCTCTATCTCTAACTCTATCTCTATCCTTACGAGTTCGAGATAGAGAAAGAGTTCACTGTAAAATTTTTTTTTATTATAGAGCGTTAGCGCATGGATTGGAAGTGGAAAGATTTCGCATCCCAAACTTTTTTCATTATTACCATTCGAAAAAAAGAATGTGGGTTGTTCCTCCTATCACTGATATTTCGTTGAAGGAACAAGGTTATAGCTTGTAAACCATGTACGAAATTTATCGAAACTTATAAAAAGCAAGCGTAAATCCGTCGTTAGTCGCTCGGCACACTCGGTAGTCGTTCGATAAAATAAAATAATAACATTTTGTATAATTTATTTATATTCCAATTCAATTAATCTATTATAATATATATATATATATATAATATATATAATCTATTTATAGAATAAAGTAATTATAACGATTTTCACTGATATATATATATATATATATATTATCTAGTCTCGGTTAGACCATCTATTTACTAGATTCATTTCGATATATAAGTTATAGGAGGTATACATTTAGAAAATATGTAATTCCTGAGTTGCATATTGTCCGTCCGTGGTAGATACACTATAGGGCGTGTTAGATGGGCGGGCACGGTTTTTTTTTGTCATTTCCTCTGCGCCTTACATGCCTTAGGCTAACAGTTGCTCTCGATTTAAGAATATCTGTTAGGTTGATTTTCAACGTCATTCAAAGAAAAAGAAGAATGAAAAGGAAGAAGAAATGAAAGCACATTTTACTTTTGTTTTAAAAGTTTTGTTTTTGCCAGACAACTAAGTTTGTAGACATTATTTTCGAAATCAAGTGTTCTGAACTTTTGACGTTTTTGTGGACAAAAGGTTTTCGGAATTTCATCATCGTTACTTGGATTTTTCACATTCTTATATAAAAAATGCGAAAATTTATATTTCTTTTATTTATTTATTTTCATCAGATTTTTTAAAGGGAATTTAGTACATTTGTAATGTATATACCAGGGGGTGTCTACAGTTGAATCGCTATAAGTTGTACCCCCAGCGACATAACCCCTCAAATATCCGAGTTCCGTGATGCAATCCCTCATAAAAAATCGTTCTGATCTTGGGAAAGTCCGAATGTTATATAGGATAAAATCGGATTCAACCGTACATTGAAAAAAATACTTTTTTCTCCATTATACTAGAATGTTCTTCAATAAAAAATATCAAAAACATAGTTTTTATATTACGTGATTGTGTGGAATATTTATAATTTGGAGATCTATATGTGAAGTCTCTCCATTCAATAGACCTTCCCGATTTTCTGTTTCAACACAAGCAATAACATGCATAGAAACGAGGCGAAGCTTGCTAACATGGTGGTTTTAAACAGAAATTCAGGAAAGACCTATTAATTATTATTTCGAAAAATTATAAGTAGTAATGTGAATTTTGGAAAAAAAACATCTTTTAACAATATAATACAATGCTCCATAATAACAATGTTTATCGTATATGCACGACGAGTTTCTCACTAAGTTGACGTCCTCCTCGTTGCCGTTGTATTGGTAAACTCCTAATTTTACTCCAGCGAAAATCCTTTTCATATAATGCATTTCAGGCAAATTTCTCGCACGCAGCAGAGAGGACGCTGAACGACGTGTGTTGAAAAAAGGACCTACTTTTTTGTCAGGTTGGCCATGATAACCATAAATACATGCGTCTGAATTTCTTTGCCTAACCATATGGCGGGTTTCATTTTTTCCACCACACCTAGCGCGTATTGGCCGGTCCATACTTTTATTTACGAGTAGGCCCAAATTACATTTTGGAGGAATTAGTGAATATCAAAGAAACAGTCAGTTATCCAACCTCAAACCCAGGGTTCCCGCCTTTTCGATATAAACCATGGGTTCAAGGTTGTACATTTCCTAACAGAAATAAACTGTTGCTGTTTTGTTAAAATATTGTTTCCTTGTTTTCTCCAGTTGACTCCTGCCTGCTTTCAGTCGTTTCACACAAATAGGTTACCTTGGTGTTTATACATGATGGAGGGGAAGGAGAAGGGTAGGAAGCAAACACTCACGTCGATGTTTAGAATTTTTCTTGTAATTTAAATTCATTTAATAAAACTATTTTATAAATACTTGCTACACGCACGGGATCAACTCTTTTCCGAAAAGGAATTCCCTCTCCATTTAAATAAAAGGAGGTTTGGTAGTGAGTGGGGTCGGCAAATTTATTTATTTTTTTAATCCAATCTCCTCTTTGGTTCTGTAAAATAGCTTAACATAAATTAAAGTGAAATAATTATGACGGTAATACTTACAAGAATTTGATTCGTTTAATTCTATAAATATTCAAAATGGCCCTGCATATGTTTTAATTATGCATATATTCCAAAGAAATTATGAGTAGTTACGAGCAAGAAGAAATGGAACGCTGGGTACTGTGACGAATAAATATCTAGTAAAATATTGGTGGAATTTTTGGTACCGTAGATAATTCTAAGGTTCCAATTTTTATTCGAGGGAGATCACGAATAATTAAAAAATATTTGTGGCTGAAAATTTGCGCTGAGAAAGTTTGAGAAATAAAGGAATCACGATCATCATTTGAGTTGAGAATGTACCACTTAGAAGAATGGATACTGGGCATAGGATGGCTGTTGTTTTGAAGAATCAAGGACAACCCCTTGGAAGGTAAGTATTTAGGTCTTGAGGAGCACGTGCTTGTTTATGTTGTACCACGTTTTGCAAGCAGATATCGTGAATTTCCTGAGTTTCTGTGTAGTTTTTGGTGAGTTGTGTTTTGCAGAATTGTTAATAATATGATGTCATTAGATTCCAATCCTCTTTTGTTTTTTCGATAAATTATGAAATTTGATTTGTTATCATTTGATCACGTGTATATATTTTGAAAAAATTGTCCTTCGATAATGGCGGCAACATTTGATTGCTAGCCAATATTTTCAATATTAGATAACAAAAACAAACCAGATCTTAGTCGAATTAACTTGAAATAAGTACTAAAGTATGAAACAACATACATACAGTTTCATGAAATAGTTTTCATAATTACATCACTATTAAAAACTTAAACATATTTTAGATTTTAATCATCCACTCATTCTCTGCTGTAATTAGAAACATTCCAATAATTTGAATTTTTCATTTGGGGAGCCTTTGGTTACAGATATCAAAAAGTTAAGTTTTCATTACAAACAACAGGTTTCTGCATGGACAAAATTGAGATTTACAATTTTTATCACTTGAAATTGAAGTTGAATTGATAATGAAATTATAAATTGAAATACAAATGACAGAAGGAACTTTCCTTTTCGTTTTTTATGTATTTATTTTAGAGGCTTGTTGCTCATTAAGCTGATGTGGGCCTCCATCAGGAATGCGAACCAGCAAACTGATAACTGGTTGTGGTCTCTTCAGCGAGTAAAAACATATGTCAGGTTTCACACGGATTATGTCCCAGTAGGGGGTGTGAGGGTTTCAACATTTCTGTTAGTACATGTTTTGAAATGCTGTGCTGGTTAAAAGCAAAAATTTCATTTCTTTCATTTTTAATTTTTCGATTTTGGAACTGACTGAAACATTCATAAAAAAATTACTTAATTTTTGACGATTCGCGAAACTTAATACACGCGAAAAATCTTCAAACGAGCCATCCGCGAAAATTAATACTCGCGAAATGCAATTTTTTTTCGATTTTTTTATACCGCGAAAATTAGTACCAGCGAAAATTAGTACCAGCGAAAATTAGTACCATTAAGGTAGTTCAAACCAACAACAAAAATATAAAGTATAAACAAACAAATATATAAACATAACAAAATATATATTTATATTTTTTTATGTATGATATGTATATATTTTATGACCTGCTTTCACAAATAAATTAATAATAATAATAATAATAATAACAAATATATATATTAGGGTTAAGTCGATTCACAGACTTAAATAACTCCACTGCAAGTGATCTCAAGTTATATGTGTGGATAGGCTCCTCCCTATATTGTTTGCAAGACCATGTCGTTCTCAGTTTGAACTCATTATAGACTGCAAACTCAAATATAAAGTCAAAAAGTTCTACAAATGAGATTGCAAGCATTTTTGCAACTTAATCCAAAAGAATATAGCAGGAAAGTGATTATGTATACAATAATCAGTACAGCGTGCCTCAGATTTCCAAGTAGTACGTTTTGGTGAAAATGGGTGTATGACAAAAAAGTGCTGATGTTAGCAAAAATGCTTGAGAATTTTTTTATTAAAATTCTAATCCCTACTAAATTCGAGGGAAGACATTAAATATGAATACCAATAACGATTCCGGAGATATCGAATTCAAAACTAAAATCTACGGAAGTCTCTTGAAGTATTTGAACTTGGTTTATCCGTGAAAATATGTACAAAATTGTATAGGTATATATACCTTTTATAGGTATATATACCCAGTCTCATGTTTTTATTGAAATTCCTTTTAAGACAAAGACATAGATGACAAGAAAATATGAAAAGTAGAACAAACAACTTTTTATCAAAATAAATTTGCAAATAAAATCCACTTACGTCTTGGTTCTTATTGTATTTGTACGCCATGTTTGTTTACTAAAAGTGTAAAAGCGTGCAACATTGGAATTACTTTTTACACAAAACCCATGAAATAAACTTTTTAAACTAATTCAAAAAACCTTTTAATGTTGTAGGATTTTTTTGTTTGAGTGTTTTTTGTCTGTATGGATGCCATTGCATTGCAAAAACTATGAAATGGCCCGCCTGTTACCTAATGAATAGTCATAATGAATTAACATTTTTCGTTTATGTTTGGGAAAATAAGTTGAACACAAAAAAAGTTAATCTTGTGAAAATAATAATACCAATGTTGCAGTAAAAGTTAACTTTTTTCAATTTTTCACGAAAAATCCGGAGCAAGTATGTTTAGTTCTATATGTTTTCCCTATACCTTTTTTTGACTTTTCGCTCCAATGTTGCAGAAATCCAAGATTTTTAGTGACCAACAGTGTTCAATGTTGCATGCCTTAAATAATACAGAACTTTTTGAACTGTGACTTACGCAAAATGTAGAAAATTGCAGAACTTTGCGAATGGAAGGAAAATTCTGTATTCCATTACCCAGCAATCTTTTCTATCACAATTCCCTTGCTCCTAGATATGATAAAACTATTTGCTTATCATGACATCATTAATTATTCAGTCATAGCACAGTACAGCCCGAAAGAAGCTTTACATTTCTGCATAAGATAATTAGCTTTCACGAAGAGTCTCCATCTTTAGAAGTAAATGGCCTTTTGTTTATATAAAAGCTATATTTCTAGAAATTCGCATTGAAAAAATAATGACTTCGTGTAACACATAAATCTTGTGTGTTCATTCCTTTCCCTGAGTATAGGTCCAAAACATTCATTCCTTCGCGGACACATAAAGTTTCTTTCCAGCTGTACTGTGCATCAAAAACTGGCTAACATTCTTAATAATATCCTAAAACATAAATTTTCATTCTCATTGTGTTTTCGTACTTCAATGCTATAGAGTATATAATATTCTTTCGTTTTTTGATTTAGGCTTGATGGCTAACCCAGTTCAGACTTCCTTGGAACAGGAATTCAATCGTTTGAATTTTTTGGCATCGATAGCAACTAGAACAACAGATATTGATCACAATACAATAAAGTCAGATTCCGTAAAGCTAACACAAGTTACGACTATGGCACCATCTGTTGCTTCTAGTGCTAATGGGTTGCATTTCAAAGATCATAAATCCACCGTTAACACACCAGTTAATGGTCTGGCTTCAAAAATTTCTTTAGGAACATCTAGTAACATCGGAAAAATTAACAGTCTCCTTATTAATCCTAGTAACCAGCCATCATTTCAATTAAAAAACAATAACAGTTCCTTGCGAATGGTTGCAAAATCAGGACCAGCGCAGGTGTATTCTACTAGAGGGCCTAGAAATGTTTCTCAAATTCGTCCACAAATACAACCCACACATGCTACAACATCAAATATTTTACTAAAGAACCATGTTAATGTATCTCCATTGAAGAATGCCAACAAATCTCAAGGTATTATTCAGAAAGGGAATTCTAATATTTCTATACAGTCGTCTGGCATTGGATCTACACAGGCGTTAACTGAAGAACAGAAAAGAATTATATTAAGTGGTGTTAATATTTTGCAGAACTCTAGTTCCACAACAACTGTTGTGACCACCGCACAAAATTTGAGCACACCTTTAATCCTTTCACAATCGCAGCCGTCAATTATCAATAGTCAAACGAGAATTATTGCCCAAACTCCTGTGTCGTCAACTACAGGTCAAACAATATTATTACCAGCTAATTTTGCAGGTAATTATTTTAAAATTCTATTTACCTTTCTGCCCAATTTCCATTTAATATATTTTGCATGTTTTCATCTGTGTTTCTTGTAGGGATGTCTGGAAAAGTTTTTATCATGAGTAATCCTGGAAAAGGCCCTCAGGCGATTGCTTTAACAACATCATCATCGAAAGTCGGGTTGCAGCAGCAAACTGTTGTCTCATCGCAGAATTTCACTGCTAGTAATACAATTGGAAACAGTAAGAAGCCTGTTGTTTTGGTACCTAATACAACCAAAACTGACAAGCAAACAAACAGCATAGCTTTTTCTCAATTAAATCATCAAGGTTTAGCAGGACTTCAGCCACAACAAACTGTTAACCATACGTTACAGTTGCTTGCTACTGCCAATAATTCTTCACCACAACTTAAAATTCAAGGACAGCCTGTATCCATGGCATCTTTTCAAAATATCCGACCAAAAGCAATTTTAAATACTGGTCGTAACATTCAACCCAAAACTACACCTTTGATAACTAAAAATGATACCGCTAATCACGACGTACGTCTTTCACATTTTCCAACTGCGTCATCTTTCAACAATAAACAACAACAACAACAACAACAAACATCCGTTGCAATATCACTTGTAAGTGTTTCAATACCTCAAACTATGAAAACATCTAATGCTGTTTCTATATTGAACAAGAAAAGTGGTCAAGTACCAACGCACTCTAATCAAGTACTGATGAGTCAATTCGACAAGACTATGTCTCAGCATTTACAAACACTAGAGAAAACTGATCCATATCTGTTTGTGCAAAACGGGAACAAGTTAGTAATTAATCAAACACAAAGACCACTTTCCTTACTTGATAAAGGTAATTTAGGTCATCAGCAAATTCAGGATATACTACCAAAGCAACAACTTAAAGGTTCTCCATTGAAACAAACAAACGTTCAACTTCCACAAATACCTTCCAACTCAAAACAGCAAACTTCTAAATCACAATTCAGTGTTACACAGCAAATTGCTATGGCAACCCAACAAATAACATCATCATCGCCAGTGATTAATGCTACTCCGCAACAACTTCTGACAATGCCACTAAAACAACAATCAAATCTTCAGAACATTATCAAACAACAATTGATTCAGCAACAACAACAACAACAACTGTTGCAAAATAAAGGACTCACTGGTAAAATCCAAATCGTCCAACCTGTGCAACAATCGAGTATGTCAGATCAACTCCAGCAGCAGTTACAACTGCAGCAGCAACAATTAAAAGCAAACCAACAGGGAAGCTCGCAACCTCAGCTGTTTTTGATGCAACAAAAGATCGTACAGCCTGTGAGTAAATTTTATGATTTTTACTTTCCATCTTCATTAAGAACGAAATCTTTGGCTACTATAAGTTTTGGCAAAACTGGTTTCTGACAATAATTTTGATGTTTTTTAGAAAATAATGGAAAATTATCGTCAAGGGTGACAAGTTTTTCCTATGTATTTATAGAATGAATTCCACTTCACAGAATTGACTTTCGCGTTTGAGGACATTTTGCTTAATTTGAGAATTTTGTAAGGACTATTGAAAATTTACACAAATCTGTGTCAATCGGACTTATATCCAGTACAATCGCAATAACTCGGACCTTTGATAAATGGAACTGTATGTAAGCACTCAAACTACTCGAATATAGAATTTTCTCTAATTTTTTAAAATATATATGTCTGTTAAAAAGTTTGGTTGCTTAAAGCTTCAGCATACAAAAAAGTCTGAAATATTTTTAAAAATTTTTTGGATGTTTTTCATTTTCTGCCATATAAATTTTTTCATCCAATTTTTACTAATTTTCACCCCTTTAGAGACAACAGAAAACTCACATGGTAAATTCCCCGTTAACTTCACAACAACAACAACAAATACTCCAAACACAACAGCATTTGAAGAATTCGCAATCTATTGCAAATGCACAGCCATTAAAGTTACTATCAACTTTAACAAGTAATATGGTCAAATCTACAGGCAATATTGTTCAACCGACGTCTTTGGATGCACATCTCAGTCAGGGTATTCGTCCAATATTAGTGCAACTGCCGGGTGGTACACACATGTTGCAAACCACTCAACTGACGTCTTCACAACTTCTGGAGCTTCAAAAGCATATTGTTGCCAATTCTAGTTCTCCTAACAAACGAATACAACAGAATGTTCAAAGCATAATGCCGCAAAATCAGGTTCGTCTGAGTGTACCTTCAACCATATCTACATCAGCTTCTTCGTCATCCATATCGTCAGCAGCTAGGATTGCTATTCATAATTTTCAAAATCCTTCTGTGAGTTCACTTAATAAGTCTGCTTTCGCATCACAAGCTTCTCTGAAATTAAAACAACAGACTACATCACAGTTTATAACTCAGACCAAATATGCACCATCATTCAAAGATAGTCAAATCCTCAGTAAATCCTTGCAAGAGCATTTAAAGAACTTATCACCTGCACAATGCGAACTGTTTCTAAAACAATACGCTTCTGGGAAGTTGACCTTGGGCAAGCAAAATGTGGGCAGCACCACTTTACTCGCATCGATATTGAAGAAAAAACAACAGGAAGCTACAAAGTCTGCCATAGCTGCATCTCAATCTATGCTTGGTTCACCCATGCAGAAGAAATTGGATTCTAATAAGGTCAGTGAAAACTATTTTCTGGTGGCCATTTTGGAATTTCACAAAAGGTCTTTTTGTTGTGTTATTTGCAGGATTTAAAGTAAACATGGATACGTGAAGTTTAGTTTCAAATTTATCCGTCATGCCTATAACTGGAACAACTATACAATGTCAATAAAAAAAAAACATTTTTTTCGGACTTGAAAGTACCTTCAAACCTCAGTAATTCTCTGTATTTCAAACTAAATCGGTTCCATCACCTATGGCTTTTACATACATTCGAACACCATAAAGGAACCATTCCCTAGGTGTTCTGATTTCTGTGCAGGGTTTGCACAGCACTCAGGAAACAGAAGATGGGAAGTAAAAAAACACCAACGAAAGTAATAGGTTTGGGAAAATTATTTTGATAGTTACATGTGTCCCTGCTCTGTTTATATGATTCACTCGTCTCCATCAGATCAAACATGTTTTTGTTGGGTTTATTTAACATTCTTTTTTTGTGTAAAAAAATTGTATTAAGGTCGGATACTGAAATGACACAATGATTGAATGGATGAATGAATGTATTCTGACTCAAAGAAAATAAGGAAAGTGTAACGTGTTTCGTGCCAAAATTTCTGGAAACTAAATGTCGTATTTTTAGAAACTTAGGGAACTTCGTTGCGAACCCTGTACTGTCGATGAAAATGCTGTTTTACTTTTGTAGAAAAAGTTGATTAACCTTAATGCTCGATTTAGCGCCCCCTTTCCCCCTTCTTGGCACTGAACTGAACAACTTATCTGAATCAAAGGGTTGCTTACTCGAATTCTCACGATTACGCACCCCATTTTGAAGTTTATGTTCCATAAGCGCCTTGGTTGCTAAATCAAGTATCTACTCGTCTATTGTTTCAGTCTGTGACACGCCCAGTCAAAAGAGCAGTTGAATTGCAGAAAAAAGAATCTGAGGAACATCCATTTTCAAAGAGGTGAATTCAATAAAGTTTAGTTCTGTTCTTTCACAATTTTTTTCTATGGGATTTTTACAAACATTTTCACTTACATATTTTTTTTGAAATATTTTTTTTCTGTTTTAGATGGAAAGGTCATTTACAGACTGACCAGATGAAATATGTATCTCCCGATTACAAGCTAGCGTTTAGCAGCAGAAAGGATGCGTTAGAAAGACTTATACCATATCATATATCGCAAGAACAAGCCAACGAATCAACGAAAGACCAAAAACGTAAGCAGGGTTTGCACGAACCTCCTGGAAAAATGGTTTCTTTTTTTTTAAAAAAAAATCAGGGAAACTTGCAGAAGATTTTCGAAAATCATGGCAACTCTGCCTCAACAAAAAAATTACTATTACTAATTATACTGGTAAAATACGTTATCGAATATTTTGGAGTAATTTCAGTGGAAACTAAGTGGCAGATGTATATAGTAAACTCATAGCATAAAAAAAAAACATCCAGTGAACTCAGGGGGTAAAATGATCACGTTCGCAGGAATTGTCCGATGAACATTCACAAAAATGCTGTGTGTACCCTTTTCAAGAGTGTTTTTGAGTGAATTTTATTTTAAAAATCTTGCATGAACCCTGTTAGACCCATATTGAGTCAAGCTCATACCTATACATTAGATATTTATTAGTTAAAATGAGATTATTATCGGTGTTTTTAGACGAGTTTTTATATCAAGCATATGCAAGAAATATCCAAGAACGGAGATATCAAATGGTGGAGAAATTTAACCTCCTCATGTTGAAAGAAGCACAAGTAAATAATATATAGATAAATAATATATAGATGAATAATATATAAATAAAAGCACATTCTTTTTTTGTGCAATAATTTTGTTGATGACAGCAATAATTTTCTACGTTGATTCGTCTGTTTTTAGACTTTAGTTCCTACTTGTGAGGACATTCTGATTGGTCGGTTGTATGTATCTTCTGAAAAAGAAACTTTTCAACAACAAAAGGAAGCTGTTGCTGATGGTAACAACTCACTCTTACTTTCGCCTTTTTTTAAACGCCCCTCTCCAAAAAACGTCTTTTTAAACGCCCCTTCCCAATATAAGCCCATGGCGTTTATTAGAGAAAGGCGGTATCCTGACCTTTCCGATTTTTTTTATTTCTTCAAGTGGTTCCTTATAAGATTTAGCGTTCAATGCGAGAATTCTTGTTTTCGACAGGTCGTGCAATTATCGTCAGGAACAAGCAAAATGGCGAACTTGAATGTGTGGAGATGACGAAGAAAGAAGAGCAGGATGATTCATCCGTTTCCATCAATTTAACCGACGGACAGAGACAGCTTGATAATCGGTTCTTAATTGCACGGAAAGATATTTCTACTGTAGATTCCGAATTAAACGACGAGGGAGAAGAGGAAGAAGAGGAAGACGATGTCGGCGATGTCGGCTTCAATGACTTCGACGACGATGATGACGACGTTGGTGTATATGGTTATCATGATGATCCTGTAGAGGAAATTGAAGTTGAAGAGGTTTCAAAAATGGATTTTATTCGAGATGAAAGCGAAGTAGCTGCTGCTACGAGTAACTTACTCGCCGATTTAGAAGAGAGTGAGGATTTTTTACTCGATTTCTAGAATTTTTTTAAAGGTATTTTTTTCTGAAGGCTTTTTATTTCGGTTTTTTTTTCTTTTTTAATGAAGTAATGCCTTCTTGAAATTTTGATGTCGGAATTTTTGATGTCGGCATCTGTATCAATTCCTCAATGAACATCCATGTTCAGTTTTCTACTGTTCCCAATACGTTTAATGTAAATAAATTTAGTCCTGTAAAGATTTCATGAAAAAAATGGAAATAATTTATATTTTTTGCAACTTTGTATCCAGTGTTGTTTGTAATTTTACAGTATATGAAAATAGAAAAAATGCTGGGCACTAAGTTGATAATACAAAAAAATATACAGAAGAAAATGGCAGAGCTATCTTGAATGCGTTTTTGTTCCAAAAGAAATCTAAAAGACTTTTTTGTGTTTTCCACAATTACAAATCAAAGAAAACATGTGATTAAAAAAATATATATCGGAACCTAAATCCACGGAACCGAAACGATCGATCGAATTTCAAGGTTGGTGTGATCCTCCTCTAATAAGATCATGTCGCTCAATTTTGTCTTTAATAGTTCTACTATTTATCCCAGCGTATAACATATCCGGAGAAAGTTACTATCAAATTTTAAACATAAGCGCAGGTCTATTTGAAGGTAGCCATCATGATGGGCTGGTCTATTAAAACTTGGTTTACACCTGAGTGTTGTTGTCTTCTCAAGTCTTTATAGTGACGACTCTTTAGTCGAAAGCTTCTAATAATGTTTTTGTTGCGTGAAATTCCGCCATTTAGTGTAAACCAATGGTGATATAATTGTGCACTTTTAGCTAAAAGCATGAAATTTTGCACATTGCTTCTTCAGGCTACAAAATTCGATTTTAGTCCGGGACCCAAAAAAAATTTGGATTTTTTGCTGACATTTTTGCCATAACTGGACATATCATACATCATTGGATCGGAAATTTTATGTAGATTCCAAAAAGGGCTATCTCGTGTCATAAAAATTAATGTACAAAGAGTTATTGATGCTCAAAGTGAGCACTATGACGTCATACACATAAAAAGTATCGAGTTAATCTCTTAGAAGTCGGTAAATTGGAAAGTAAATAACCTTAAGGTAGGTCAGTCCAATGTGGGATGAAACTTCCATCGACAATTTTCCACCCCCATTATTCCGGATGAGGTAGAACCTGATTAGCGATAATTGATTGGCCCCAAACATAACCAGCGATGTATGAGGATCGCAGAACATGCTTTGATAAAGCTGCGCTTGTTGGTGGAATGGAATCAATGGAACGTCCTTTGCAGAACAAATCTTTGCGACACTCGTTAGTGGTAAGGCAATTCGATGTTCTGTTGTACAGTAGCACTGTAAACCTTTCGATTATTGGTAGCAATTCTTCCACGTCAAAATGCGATGGTTGACAGCTTAACCTTTCAAAAACAGGGGTGATGTCATCAAATAAATCCCAAGTCTTCCAAGCTGAACCCTTTGAAACTTGTGATAAATACGATACTTGATCACACCCTGTGAAGGCATGGAAAAATGGAAGCCCTAGAGCTTTTGACTGCCCTAAATTGCCGAAAATGACGTGTATTCGTCATGTTTACAATCACGGATCCCTCTAAAATGGCTGCGTTCACCACAGGCGTAGTAGATTTGGCTTCTGACGGATGAACACATTTTGCAAAATCAGATTTGTTTCCTGAACGCATTTGACCACTTTTTGATAACGCAGGAGGGTATGGGAGTGTCTCGTGACAAAAGAAATCATCTAGATCTCCACCTCTGACTTGCCCTTTCCAAATTTAAAGCCTGTCCTTTCCAAATTTATTCTTACAAGACTTGTGAAACTTCGCTTTATGTCTAATAAGCGAGTTATCAAGTGTAACTTCTCCATCTTTTAACCTTTCAATGTCTAAATACACTGGCAACATATCAATTGTATCAAATTTTATAATACGTTTCGCCAATTCTCTGTATGGCTTTTCTTTATCACCAGTCAAGGCTTGCAATGATGATTGAAGATTCTCTGTTTCGTCTGATTGGCAAATGAAGCAGCGTAACCAATCAACTCCTCCATCTTGATTAGCCTTGGTCGTCTTTGGACACTTTTCAGTGTCAACAGCCACCACACTTCTTCTTTTCGACATTATTACTTCTTAATTTCAATACAATATTCATTAATAGTCTTAAATCAGACAAAATAGCATATAAATATTTATCACAACACAGTAAGGTTTTAATGACTATGCAATACAATGGCATCTCTAGAAAGATACAAGCACTACAATGACATCGTTGAGCGACAGTTGTATATAAAAACGGCCAAAACAGGCCAAAAATGGCTCTATTTTGTGGGTCCCGGACTCAAATCAAAGTTAATACCCTAAAATAACAATATGCAAAATTTCATGCTTTTAGCAAAAAGTGCACAATTCGACTAAAATCGCACACGGTTGGTTTACACTAATTATGAAAATGTTGGTTAATCTATATATATATATATATATATTATAGGAATCTAAAATCATAGCCTGCGTAGCGTAGTCTATTGAACAGGCGCTAATAACAGTGGGTGGTGCTAAAAAGTGGAAATATAGTATTCCCATTTATGGATACCAATTCATATAGTTTTATATCTTGGACATCAATTTAAAAAGGAAACAAAAAACGATCCTATTTCTCCACATCCAGCAAAGTGAAAATGTAACAGCATTATTACAACATCTTTCATTCATTTTTCATACACGCCATGCTTATTTGGGGCCAAACATTTATAGGGTCATGGGGTTAGTAATGTTTTTCACAAGAAATATTGGACTACCTTTTAACCAAAATTTACTTTATTTCAAGTAGGTAGGTAATAAGGAAGACTTTATGAAACTGTTATTAAATAGAATTTAAACTCAGAATTAAAACTGTTCCGAAATTTCATCAGTAAGAAAACATATCACATTTGCTAAAGTTTAGGTCATTCCAGGGCCTATTCGTATCAGAAATTTACGAAAGAAACAGCGAAATTAAAATGCAGCAAACATTTTAGGCTGCGAACATATCTTCCCTTACAAACCACATGATGGTGGAATTAAGTACATATACGAAAATGATAACACATTCCACTCCACTAATTTAGATAGCAGTCAAATTTTACATAATGTATCATCATTCATATAGAAAGTAGTTCATACATCTGTTCCATTAGTTTAAATTCCATTAGTTTACTTCAGTATAAGGTAAAGCTTCTTCCTTTATTAATGGCAATTTTATTATTCTGTTTCTTAAATAATGAATGCACTCTGGCTTTATACCAGAAAGGTATCCCATCATCCATACTTGTTTTAGCATCCCTTTCTTTTGTTTTTTGTCGACGTACACGTCAATCAATATCCTATGTACTTCACTGTCCACTGTGATGATGTTAATGTCTGGACCAGCTTACAGTTCTACTACCGGCGAACATTTTGTCCGAGGTAGAAAAAATTATATTCAGGCCTGAACAATATCATTGCCCATAAGGTTAAATCAACACAAAAATTAATCATTAAGTTTAAAGGACCATTTGTGACGTTTTTATCTGAAGATCTTATTAATTACAGCTCGAAGTATTTGTTGTAACGTTGCTTACGAGAATGAAAATCTAAAAATGAAATTATGTTAAAGGATTTATCTTTTATGTATTGCCATAAAGAAGTCATAAAAGTTGATTTTACCATGCATATTATATGTCACTCCACTCTATATTGGTGAGTGCGTCCTGTCAATACCCACATTAAAAGATTTATCGAAAACAATTAAAGATGCCGCGGTAGATATACTTATAATGCAATATAAACAATGATGCTGTTCAAGCATCCTAGTGTTCAAAATCTTTAAAAATCTCTGTGAGGAGTGTTTTCCAGAGACTTTTTGAAGATTTTGAACACTGGGTTTGTCACCATGTTGCAGTTACATCCCAAAGCTAATAATAAAGGTCTATATAATAATCCTGATATAATATATCGGAAATCGGGATAAAAGAAATTGTTGATTCGATACTCCCCAGCAAGTACAAGCAAATGTCAGGGGGAGATCCAGGAAAAAATTTTCCATAGGCAAACTTTTTTTGAAACTGTAATAATAATAATAATAATAATAACAATTATTTGCCGAGTAGGAACTGTTATTTGACAGAACAGTTTTTGAATTTCTGCGTAAGCATAGAAATCCTTTAAAACCGTCCGTGTTTTTTTTTTTTTTTTTTTTGTTTCATCTGCTCCAAACCTAAGCAAGTTTTTTTCTGAAAGTTCATTGGTTATACAGCTTATTTCTGATATCTGATTGGCTGATAAATCTAGTTAGCTTACTTAACGTAGGCGGTGAACGCAGACTGAAATTCACTTTGTTTTATCATCTATGCAAAAACGTTTTTAAAAATGGCGGAGAAGTTATGCTTAAATTTTGTAATTCTTGGATAGCGTATGAAAATGGCTTTTAGATAACGAATTATTCTTACAAGAACGTTAAATATAGAAGAATATCTGCCCTGAAACTTGTAAACTTCTTTACATTTAATTACTAACTGCTTGATACGTTAAAACCGTTTGATGGAGAACGAGAAGAACCTCCACTCTTGATCTTGAAAGAAGTCATTGACAGTGTTTACTAAATTGAAACTTGAAAGAAAAAACTTTTGAAAAGGTAATTCTTTTCATATACTAAGTAATTTTATACTGAATTATAATAGTACAGGGTAATGCTTGGTATTACATGATTTATGGAGCTTTCTGGATATGCATTCGCACAGCTTCCACTCTAGGGAGATCTGAGCTGGTTTTGTTTTTTTTATATATTCTTTATGTTTTTCAACTTGAATTTCATAGAGTTTGAATTGGTTCTTTATTCTTTACTTTTGGTTAAATTTGTCTTGTATATTAATTTGTCATCATTTTAAGTTGGGAATAAAGAGTTGCACCCCGGAAAATTGCCCCCGAGATAATTCCCACCCCAGAAAATTGCCCCCCGGAAAACTGCCCCCCGGAAAATTCCCACCCAATTTGCTTTTTCAATTCCTTGGTTTCCTCAGCACTTATGTTGATTAACTTTGTAAAAGTATATTATTTCGTTGGACAATAGTAATTAATCAAAACATCATGGGAATAATTGTTATTTAGAGACCTATCATAGGCGAACTTATATTTTGTTTGTATAAAGATGGTGGTTTGTATGTAGATAGCGCGAACGTGTAATTAGGGCGGCAAAAATTTAATAAATCAACTTTTCGATATAAAATCGGCAATTCTGTGATTCTCACTTTATAAAGGTTGTCTTTACTGCATCAGAAAATTGGCGTCAGGGGAATCTTTTATATAATATAGCAAGTATGTACTTAATTCTTAAAAGTAAGTGCTTCACCAGTTGTGTTAATACTTACAAGTTGTGTTAATACTTAAAAGTAAGTGCTTCACCAGTTGTGTTAATGTTCACTTTGAACTATTGTTGAAGTGTTAAAATTTCACAACTACATACAAGCGACTAAAGTGGTGCCGAATTTACATCTTACTTTGTAATTCAACTCGTTAAAAGCTGTCCACCGCATTCATATCAATCTCATACCGCCAAATAGTTGTCGCATTTAGTTAGATTTTCTTCAGTTCTTTGTAACTGCATCTTACGTCAACAACTATGGAATTTAGCATTACTGAAAGAGGTGCAAGAAAACTTTTGAGAAATGGCTATCAGTATGTCAAGCAAAAAGAATTATCTGATGGTGCCACTTCGTGGGAATGCGTTGAGAGAAGAAAGGCTAATTGTAAAGCAAAAGTAAAGTTGAATGTTTTGGACACTTTCATAGCAGAAGTAAACGAACACACCCATGCCCCATCTGTAATTCACTGTGAACTAACTAAAGTCCGAGCTAACGTTAAAAGGAAAGCGAGTGAAACGCAAGACACCGTACAACGAATATTGGCTGTAGAAATGAGCAATATCACACCAACCGCTGCTGTGCATCTGCCAAAAGTGACAAGGAGGAGACATATACGCCATCAACGCCAAGACAATAATATATTGCCAAACCCTCTAAGAAAGGAAGATATACCGCCATTACCTCAACAATATCAAGTGACTGCTACAGATGAGAGATTTCTAATTCATGATAGCGGACCTGGTGACATAGACAGACAATTTATTTTTGCAACAGACCAAGCACTCGACGTGCTCGGAAATTCGACACAGTGGTTTAGTGATGGTACGTTTAAACTGTGTCCTGAAATTTTCTTTCAAATTTATACAATTCATGCACCTTCCGTGTGTGTTTGGGCTATTGCCAGCCAAAACTCAAGCAACGGATACTGCCTTTTTGACCACTGTGTGTAACGCGGTTAGAAATATTGGCACTGAGCTGGAAGGTTTCCTTGTTGACTTTGAATCCACGGCTATAAACGCAATTAGCAATGTTCTACCTGCCACAACAATAAAGGGATGTTTTTACCACTTATCCTCCAATCTGTGGAAACATATTCAAAGAGCAGGCTTGCAACAACAATACATGGACGATGGAGAATTTGCATTACAGCTCCGTATGGTTGCTGCTGTAGCTTTCGTACCCCCACCGGATGTCATTAATGCATTTGATCAGGTTGCTGATTTGGTTCGCAACACATACCATGCAGCCGCCGACGAAGTTCTCGACTACTTTGAAGACACGTATATTGGGAGTTTTTTTTCAGTTTTCCCAGGAGTGAACTGGTTCTTACAAAGGTTCAATCAGAGCAAAAACAGATCACATGGCAAAACGTATAATGCGCCGCGTCGTTCTGCTTTATTTCCCATCGATTTGTGGAATATGTTTCACAGAACGGACGACGAACTACCTCGCACCTACAACAGCATTGAGGGATGGCACCATGGTTTCCATGGTTTCCAGGCCCATGTATCCTCAACTCACCCAGCGTTTTGGAAGTTTTTGGATGTTTTAAAGAAATAAGAGAGTGTTGTAAGAGTGAAGACCTTACAAAATCAAGGAGGCCATGCACCACAACTGCAAAGACGCAGGTATGCTGATTGTAACGCCCGTATTTTGCGACTCGTGGATGATTATCCTAACAGGCAGAGACTAGCTTATTTACGGCAAATTGCTCATAACTTATCCTTGTAAAATATATGTCTTGGTGCCTGTTGGTAATCTGTTATAACCATTTACTTGAAAGCACGATAGCTTAGTTCGTCACGTTGAACTATCTTAAAGTAGTAACGCAATAACGTCATCAAAGGCATTACCATACCGCATTACGTAAAGAATTTTTGGGCAATAACGTCACGCACATATGGTAAACACGTAAAAGTTTTTTTGATTTGTAGGTTGGCCAGTTGAGTTGGATTTAAATTGTAATATGGTTCTCAAAACCAGTGTTCTTTTTCTTTTACGGAATTCACTGCTTTATTTGCTGATAATTTTCAAAACACTTTTTCTATACCTTATTGGCTCTTCTTATTTTTTTCTAAAAGTTCGCCGTCAAACAATCCCTGTGCTCACACTGTGAAGGATCTTTGTGTTAACATAATTTGCAACGCTACCATCATGGATATAAAATGGTAAAAAATGCTACATTTTGTCAATTCTTGTGTTATTTTTTTAACAAGTAAACTGTAGAGTTATGAGGAAAAGAATTTAACATGAGAACAGAGCTGCAAGACTAGCCTTTAATATTAGGACAGATTGAATTTCTAAGAGTAAGTAAATCTAACGTTCATTGAAGGAGTGGCTCACATGAAGAACATTCAAATGTTCATCAGAAAAGTGATTCAATGGGACAGAAGAATCGCTTCTTATGAATTTAAAGTGATAAATGAAGTTATAAGGCCATTTGCAGTAAATACGTACATGACATCTTGTGTTTTATTAAGAAGACATAAATTGAACTTTTTAGTATTTTTCTGTTTTTCTGGCTTCTTATTCGAGAGTTTTCAGGATCCGATTTTATCAGGGTTCGGTATGAAATTTTCATAATTTGTAGGAGATCTATAATCCGCAAAATTAAAATGCTGCAAAATTCATATGAGAAAAAAAAAAGTTTGCAAAATTTTTGAAAAATCTTGATTCGCGAAACTTAATGTCACAAAAATTATCAGGAAAATGGAAACAAATACAGTTTGTAGTTTTGGACTCGCCAAAATAAATGTTCACGAAAATTAATGATTTTAAGGTATTTTAGTCTTCTTTTTTCATTGAAATCTTTAAACTTACTGCAAACTCACTCTGTACTGCACATTTAGAATCTTAAAATGATCATATTTCAGTCAAAATGCAAAATAAAAGGTTTCAAAACAAAAATATCCACAAATTAAAATGACGTTAAAATTTCTGGTGGTTCAGGCACAGTAAAATGAATTTAAAAATGGAAATTCCTCTCTATAATTTAAATAAACTAAATTATGTTGAAACGAGCAAAAAACACACATTAACACATCAAAGCAAACAATTATATATACCCTGCTCTTCTCTTCTTGTGGCGAAGCTGTGCTCCTTTCACTTTTTTATTTATGGACAGTCCATCATCATCACAAAGTTTACACAAAATATATAATGCATTTAAACCTGTACTCAAAAACTATCAGAATACTTGCAAATAAATTAATTCAAAGCATTTTATTACCTTCAAGTAAAATTCTGTCTTCTTCACTTAACTTCCACACCACGTTTAAAAACGTTTTCCAAAAAACGGAACTTTCACGCCATTTTTAAAACCCATTTTCTTGAGCAAACCAATTACAGATCGAATTTATGGGTAGGCGTTCAGGAAACGGCAAAGAAAGAATCGATATTTAGAACTGATATTTAGAAGGGAGTTACGAACGGGTGCAGAGAACTGCAGCATTACAGACACACAGAACCACACGGGCAAATGAAAGGTCAGATCCCTAACGGCACTGACCAACGAAGAAGCATTTCACAATTTTCATTACAAATCAGGGGTAAAGGTTCCCTATTTTCACCAGGAGCAATTGTAACATTAGAATTGTCTACTACATTAAAAGCTAACTCGGGGACATATGCTGTTTCATAGGCTCCTACACGAAAGTCATCCAACGGATTAGAATCTTCTTCTTTGAGTCCTTCTTTAACTTCACAGATTTCTCCTTCATTTACAAAATGGATCTCATTGTAATCTTCATCGTCTTCTTTACTATTGTTAATAGTATTAATCCAAAATTTCGGTATGTTCTCGATATTGATTTAAATATTAGCATATAAGGGGTTGAAGGTTTTCAAGTACATTAGCACCTCATTAACAAAATTGGGGCGAGTAGGCTCAAAGTAAACATTAGATTTAAAACTCATATTCTTTTTTAAAGCTTATTACACCGTTGTTATCCATTCCTCGAGGCAAAATATTACATATATCATCAGTATTTATGGGCACATTACAGATCGCACCTTTCATTTTCGGCGCCTGACCTTTACTTATTATTGTCACCCTTTTGAACAATATCCGTTAGAAATGATAATCATTTTTAATTTTTGAATACCTGGAAGTCTATCGGGTAATTCATAAATTTTTAAATCGTTACTAACTGCTTGGCAGGGGATTCTATTTTTTGAAAGTTTAGAGTGACATGTTTTGCATATGTATTCTTGGTTATCATAGCTTGGAGCGCGTGATGAAAAAATTTGCTTCGTTGATATTGTTGTATTTTAATTCATCTAATAGTTGAACGGAAGAGTGATATAAACAAATTGCAAATAACGCATATATAATACGGACCATTCCGCACTTGGGTCTTGAAAGTCTCGATTTTTTTAAAGTTTGAACGAGAGGCACTCAATCTTACACATTCCTTCGCTCTACTAACTTTTTTTTTATCTTCCGTAAGATTCGCACGAAAAGCAGATTTTCTCACCCGATCATTTTCTTTGTAAATTTCTCTTTCGTCTTCCGTAAGATTCGCACGAAAAGCAGATTTTCTCGTGCGTTCATTTACTTTGTAAACTTCTCTTTCGTCTTCCGCCAGATTCGAACGAATGGCAGATTTTCTCACGCGATCATTTTCTTTGTAAATTTCTCTTTCGTCTTCCGTAAGATTCGCACGAAAAGCAGATTTTCTCACGCGATCAGTTTCTTTGTAAATTTCTCTTTCGTCTTCCGTCAGATTCGAACGAATGGCAGATTTTCTCACACGATCATTTTCTTTGTAAATTTCTCTTTCGTCTTCCGTAAGATTCGCACGAAAAGCAGATTTTCTCACGCGATCAGTTTCTTTGTAAACTTCACTTTCGTCTTTCGTCGGATTCGAACGAAAGGCAGAAATTCTCACACGCTCATTTTTTCTGATAATTTCGTTCTTCTGTTCTGTTTGTTTTGATCGAAAAGCAGCCACATTTAACTTATTTTGAAACCGTGCTTGCTTCTTCATACCTTCGCTAGGATTAGTTCGTTGGACAGTTTTTTTAAGACGATCCTTATATTTTGATTTTTCATGCGCCTCAGCAACATTCTGATCAGACCTTCAGATTTTATTCTCTTGGGCTCGGGACTGTTAATAAGACGCTACTTTCTTTTGTTATCGGAAACCTTTTCTTTTCGAAAATTTTCTTTTAATTCAGACAATGCACTTTCTGGGGCGATTGCTTCGATATATTGAATTCCATAGAAAACAAACTCGTTTTGAAACTGATCAGAAATTCTTTACATAAGTCCCTGCTTCGTTGAACGAATTAAATTTCATCAGAAAAGAAGTAACTAATGTATTGCTTAAATCTAACAAGTCCCGGCTGTGAAAATCAAAAACATATACGGAACCACTGGTGAACATAAAGGAAGTCCCAAATTCAAATGCTATTAGAATGCTGCTACTGTAATCATCAGGGAATGCACTTTTGAAGAACTTTTGACTGACATGCGATAATTCCGCTGTACATGACTCGGACTTTTCTATTACAAAGACATAGTTGTCTACATTCACGTGCGTTGGTAGATCTTCAAACGAGAGATATTTATTTGTAAATCCCATGTTTGTATAAGTTTCATTGCCAAGCAACAATATCCTGTCCATATCCCATTGTCTCCAGTAGCAGGGTGATTTTACCTTGCATTGCACATGCATTGATTTCCTGCAGCATCGCCGAACATGGCATGGCCCTGGTGAAATGACCCACGAACAATTTTCCTTGGAATAGCCGGTCCCGGATTAGTTTCAATATCCCCGGAACTCAAAAGCATAATGGCGAAATAAAGACAAACTGTGTAAAAACGTGTTGGTTTTATCAACAGGGATACACCGTTACTATGCAACTGAGAACCTATGACTATATTTCTATATATACATCGCAGTCTCAGCTGAGCCGATCCGTAAACGTTTCCGATAGCTATGCGAAATTGAGCAATGGAAATCATTTTCTTTGGCCTAAATGTTTTAAAGAAAGTTGATTATGAAGCTTATAAGTTCTGATAAGTTACTATAAGTTCCGATAAGTTCTAACAAGGTCTAATAAATTCTAACAAGGTCTAATAGTAATAGAAGTCTGACAAGGTTTAATAATGTTTGATATGGTTTAATTAAGTTTCAGAAGTCTGATAGGTCTGGTAAATCTCGTCTATCGGACAACTATCTCGTCTATCGGACAACTATTGGGATCTTTAAGATACCTGATGTGGCACCTCCAACAATTGACCTAAAAATAATATATAATAATTCAATAATAGGTATCAATAAATGGTTATATCGAAATTTCAAACTCATAAATTCCTGTGAAAAAGATTTAAAAAACAGTAGACCTTTTCATAAATTACGTCACATCCATTACTTCTTTTCTAATCTTTATTACGGTCACAAGTATGGCTGATTCTTTGACTTCAAAGTTTCCTGTTTTGTGCGTTCTTGATGTGTAGCTAACAATCAAACAAACTCAGAATCACAAACGTGTTGTAGTATTAAATAAAAAATATATCTTGTGTTTCTACACGCTTTTTCTGTGTCTTTTTAACCATGGAAATATATACATAGTTTCTTTAATTTTTGCTTTTTGATGATAAGAGGTGGTGACACTAAGAAAAGGAAAATTGGATACCCAACATCCCGCTCTATCCCTTGAAAAGCTACCAAATATGTCATCATACAGTCTTAATGGGAAAAAAATGAAAAAACAATTAACAGAAAAACGTATACTACGTATTATGGTGGTGGTGGATATATTATTATAAAGAGCGACACCTAAAAAATTGAGACTTGGTGGAGAAAATCTTATTCCTGCTGAGTTTCTGCTGCTTCGTGATTTTTGTTTTGTATTTATCAAAAAATCAACAGACACTATCTTTTAAATGAAATTTTTAATAAATATTATTATTCATTTGTGAGCAAAAGAGAGGCTGATCGGAGTGTTTTTGTGAATGATGGAGAATTTTCTTACCTTAGTTGGAGATACTAATATATCTAACTAGTGTAGCGTGTAAAATGTTTTTACAGGTTAATTTTCCCCATGAGTTACTGCCTCCACCACCCGTGGTTTTTCTCTCAATATGGCGGTGACGAAAAATAAAATTACGGAATCCAAAAAGATAAGCAGTACCACCTTATAGAGCGCGAAATGCTGATCAAGAAAATTTATGGGATCGTCTGTGTACGACGTGCCGTTACTGAGATATCGTAGATCAAAGATTCTAATGACGTCACACCCGTCCCCTAAACTTTTAGACCAAGTGTTTTCACCTCCCCATCGCCAATATCGCAGACCCCAACTGACGTCAGTTATCTCCATTGGTTCTCGAGATATTTGACCCTGAAAATCGCATTATATTTAGGGTGCAATGTAATGTCCCCCGTGCCAAACAATTCATGTCGTGTCATTTGCTACTACTATACTAATACTGAAAAAAATGCTCACTCGCCCAAACAAATTTAACATGGTTTACAAGTGCAAGCCTCTTTATTTCCACTAAAGTTAGCGTATTCTTCACAGATAAGCGTGGCATTTTAAAGGTGTGGGCATCTATTTCAGGAAATGCGGTATTAAAGTTGCTTCCATCATTCAACAGGTTTAGGTGCTCACAACACAAATGTGATGCATTTTAAGAGATGCACATTTAAAAACCGAGCCCTGTTCACCCGTCTGTTTCGGACATATGCTCTCTGGTGACGTTGTGCATCAGCCTCCTGTCGAGCAGCTGCTTGTTCGGGTTGCTCATTTTCTCGATTTAATTGGTGACGTTGAACATCAGCCTCCTGTCGAGCAGCAGCTTGTTCGGATTGCTCATTGTCTCGATTTAATTGTTGACGCTGAGCTTGAGCTTCAAGTCGAGCAACAGCTTGTTGGGGCTGCTCATTTTCTCGATTTAATTAGTGACGTTGAACATCAGCCTCCTGTCGAGTAGCAGCTTGTTCGGGTTGCTCATTGTCTCGATTTAATTGTTGACGCTGAGCCTGAGCATCACGTCTTGCATGAGCTTGTTCAGGTTGCTCATTAGCTCGTCGCACTCTTTGATTTTGAGCATCCCTCTCCCTTCTTAAACGACAATGCATTTCAGTTTGATTAGCTCTGTATCTCCTTTGACGTTCAGCATTTCTAATTCTACGGCGTTGTGCAGCCTCATCATCATCATTAGGGAGTTGTTGCCTATCATGATGTTGTCTTGCATCAGCAATGTCTTCATCATTTTCTAATCTTGGCAAGACAAATCTTTGAGGGATTGCATAGTCATGGTCAAAATTCATGGTTAATGTTGTTGAGAAAAATGTAAAGGAACTGTGCAGTGATTAGATAAAATAAACAATGCAATAATAATAACAAAAGATACAACAGAGCACACAGCACACAGTCCTTATTTTTATATTTAGCTATTAACTAACTTGAATATACAAACAAAACAGAAAAGTAACTTTTGGCTGCAGAATGTATACAAACAAACTGTATAGCTATTTTTCTTTTTCTCAACTTTATTTTCTTTCTACGTGATATTTCGTTTCGTGCGAAGAACCTCGTAGAAAGTGAAGAAGTGACGAAAGTCAGTAGATCAATTTCATTTTTTGTTTTGTTTTGGTTACTGATGAAAACGGGGGTCGTATAAATTTAACATCTAGCGCTAATTCACGTTCAAAATGGCTGTACTATAAAAATGAAATGAACAACTGTAAATAGAAAACATATATGTATTTTTGTTAATGAATTTATATAATCTTTTTGATTACATACTCCTATTTACAGGATCTTATATCTATACGACCCCTTGAAAGTAATTCCGCTCTTCGCGCTCTTTCTGTTATTGTTTGGTCTAACTTACCTCGATACATTTCCCGGGTTGATTTTTTTTTAAATGTTTTAGCGTATTAGGCCACTGTACTACCGTATGCACCATTTTGCGTGACAGACAAACAAACAGACAGACAAACAAACAAACAGAGAATCGGGTATTAATATATAGGATTTGTTTGTTTTTCAGTTTTATTGAATATTGGCAAAAAAGTCCAAATAAAAGGTCTCTATTGTTAAGTTCCTTTTTAGTAACGTCGTCTTCCATTAATAGGTAGTTTACGAAACCAGAACAGCTACGGCAAGGACACGCAAATATTCCTGCTGCGCATGCTCAGAAGAAGGGAAACCCATAAAAACCGTCGTATCAATTCGCGACCGACCTGAAAAGTACCAAAAATGTTAACATCTTTTAAAGAAAATGGCTGGCATATCGACTGCGAAGTATACAAAATTGTAAGTTAGCTGGTTAAAGATAGATAGCAAATGATTTCAACGATTATAAACTAAGTTCATACTGTGACAAGCTACCATCGACATTTGTGGAACAGGCCTCTCAAATCGTTGCATCATATCTAAGTATCTACATAGGTATGCATAACAGAACGCACAAACACTTTATGGCAGGTACTTTTAAACCGTTGCTGTATGTGATGATTTCATGTAAGCACATCAAATAAATCATATACATCATTTTTCAAAAACCTAAACTCAGCTTTGCATTTTTCAACCAACATCATATCCAAATGAAATGAAGGATATTGCCAGTATGGTAAATCAAGGTTAGGTGAAGTATTCATATCATATAATAAAAGAAAATATTCATCTGTTACATTCGAGCTGTATGCATATAATAGTGCGTTTCTGACATTTCTTAATTTAGGCATGGTTGAAATTGTAGTACTGACAGAAAATTTAAATTTCAAAATATTTCGAGCTATATTATCGGTTGCCGATCCTCTTTATTTTTCGTATAATACTGTCTTTGGCGTGTCATAAGTAAATATTTGAGGATTTAATGTAATTGGTAAGGTAAATCTGTGATAACCTGAAAATAGTGGCTCATCCATCTTACCTGCTCTTCTCTGTTCTTCTCACATGATCAGCAAATGTTGCAGAAATCCTTTTTCTGTTATTTTTGAAAAAAGTCATGATTTTGAGTCACCATTGTTATCATAAAATTATGCGCAGCCCAGCTGCTGACTTACGACCATTTATGGCTGTTTTATTCGTGAACGTATAGCTGGGTAGTTGGTTATGTTATACGATGGTGGATTTTTCTACAAATATAATCCAATCTGTTATTGTCCACTTTACTGATCTTTACCGACTTTCTTGGTTACAACGTTCCGCCTCAATATCAAATTTTCTTTTCAGCTGTTCTCCTGGGATTCGTAATAATAGAGGACACTTGTAAACAACAAAATCATAAAATCAGTAAAACAATGATAAAATGAGGTCAGACATACTTGAATTTATAATGTTCTACCAGTGGACATTTTTGTAATAAACACACGTCTGAATGCCCCTAGAAATGTTTGATTTGTAAATAGTCGCCCTAGTGTTTTATTCGATAAATTGACTATTTTTTGTATCACTTAACAGCTTACACTGGTTTCGCAAGAAATATTGCGGTTATAAATTGGAAAAAAACAAATTGTCGCACGGCAAAAAACATGTTACTACCAAAATCATCACTTTATGCTAATGCACCTATGCTAGGCTGTTTCAAATCCTCCAGTGACTTTCATCTGTTTTGGCATTTGAAGGCGGTTCAACTATTTTCGTGCAGTATTTTTTTGTCATATTCTGACACTGAAAAGGTAGTTCCACAATCTGTTGTGCACTTAACTTTCAGGCAATAATCAATGGATTACTTCAATGAATAATTTCAAGAGTGATCTAGTGATAATTGACGGCAGTATAGCTGTTCTAAAACTTTATTCATACGACGAACTTAGGTAGTATATTCTGTTTTTTAAACGGTTTGTTAAGATAGCTAGATCACCAGATAGACCACAGATAGATAAAAAAGACGCTTTTTAAAGACGCACAACATCGCCATGTAACATGTAACATCGCCATGTAACAGAACCTCAGAAAAAAAGGTGACCGAAAAGAACAAAATCATACAGAACAATTGATTCAGGCAATAATGATGTCGTAAAAACGAAAGGAAAAACGCCAAGTCTGATTTGATGTGTTAAATTTCAAAACAAATACTAATTACTAGTTACTACAAATACTGGTTCCTACTAGACATCATCAACATATAATTTGTGTGCAGTTCACATATAAGTTTATAACATTCAAAATACAGTCAATATTACAAATGGGACATGATATTACAATACAGTACCTACGACTTAAAACATGTAACTGCAACTAATTCCCAATGTGGTTTAAAACTTCACCCTAGCGAAGTCCAGCTAACATGGATTACTTTGACACCGCCAAGCATTTCTATGTAGTTTCTAATGGCCTTAACAATACAAAAATCTTCATCCTCAGAGACTTCATGAAATGTTATACTAGGCCGTTTTTGCCCTTGTCTCCAGAGTAGGTCAGCCTAATCCCAGATTTTAAAATTTCGATGCATTTCAATATGAGGAATTCACATAAAGTGTTTATCTTCGATATTTTTTTTTAATAATCAAGTATCACTTGTACATCCCACACCCTGTTAAAACATTTGTTTGCTAAAACGTGGTTGAGCAATTCTTTGGGTTGAATACACCTGTCTATAAAGAACTGACCTTTGTTTGGTCACAGTCTTACCATTAAAGCCTACCTCAAAAGCTGAAATTGCTGATCGATGACAGCAAGTTATATTATACAAGTATCTTGATTTAAACATAAATGCTCGGTAATGTAAAATATAATTCACATTGCATCCATTAAATGGCGAAATGCTACTGTCATCAAATAGGGCAGAAGAACCTCCACTTGATTTGAGTATTCGTTTTGGAAAAGAGGACAACGGACATTTTTTGATGTAAGGATTTTTAATCCGTTTCCTCCGGTCAACCAATGTCAAAAACTTGAGTGTCTCAAACGAAAATGAGAAGAAAATATCATACGGAAAAAGAGTAATGGGAGTTGAGCACGGCAAGAAAGTCAGATCAAGTTATTTCCGTTCTTGCCATGAAAATCTCTTCGAAGCAAGACGTTCCAGAAAGCATGCTAATGAATTGGTTACATACAATGATTTCGTACGCATTGCTACGAAACGCAATACTTTGCGTAAGAGGTTCATACGGCAGTGTTGACTGAAGCTAGCCTTGCTGCATTGCGGTCGGTGCTTTGACTGTGAGGATCTGTCTTTTTTATTTTGGAATTTGATGTGATAAGCGGCTTACAAAAACATCTATTTGAGGTTGGCCAAAGCTTTTCCATACAGTTTGGGATGATCTGGGGAAACTTTTCCACTCTTCTTGACAGTCCCTGATATTTCGCGACTCCCAATCGGCTATTGTATTCAAAGCACCTGGGAGATACTCTTCAGTAATTGTGATCTCCCACTGCGTTTAATGCTCCAAATTTCATTTGAAAGGTTGCACATTTCAAAAGAAGCTGCACCACCACCCCACACACCACACACTACACACCACACCACACCACACCACACCACACCACACCACACCACACCACACCACACCACCCCCCCCCCCCCCCCCCCCCATTTTAAAGTTTCAAATGTTAGGATAGAGCAACTTTTGTCCGCCTGTATGTAAAATTAATTATACTTTGAACATATTTGTGATTGTAAATATAGCTAGCTTTATTGCCAAGAGCTCTAAATGGTTTATGTGAAAATTTCTTCCTATTGTTGTTCATTGGCCATCTGTCTTATAGATCAATATTTATATATATAGGACAAGGCTGATGAACTACAACAGCTTTCTTCACCTCCTTGTTTGGGAGGAACTTTTTGTAGGCATTCCGTGCTTCGATTTCACTGAATCGAACGTAGTCGATTGGGTTGTAAGACAGCATTAGATCCACTGAGATTTTATGAGTCTCAGTCGATCACAGATTTTTCTGTCATAAAAAGAGCCTTGGAACAAGGTTGATTTTCTCAGGATGTTCAAACATCAAGTGATGTGACATTCCAATTAGAGTCCTTGCTTGGAAAATCGTTGAAGTGACAACGGTCTCAGATTGTTTTCTTTGTGCAATAAAATATTATGGGATTGGTCACTTTGAAAATCGCATAGTACTGATTGAATTCTCTGGAATCCATCTTAAAAAGCTTGAATTTTTATTTGCTCCTTTTACTTTCTGATTTGTTCATTTTGATTTTGTGCGCAATCGCTCGGCCAAGATTTCCACTAGGTCCAACTATCAGACACTCATTAAATATTCGGAAGGCGCTTGGAATGGATAAAATAAATTTATATACCCAACTGTTTGAACAACAAGCGACATTATCGCTTGTAATCACACGATTAAGTGGAGGTCGGACTTCATAATTTGTGTATTATTGTCATCAATCCGCAGTATATATATATTGACGAGATTTCATTTTTCCAATGAAAAGGGTTTCAGTACTTTAAACTTAATCTCAAAGTTTGCGAGAAATGTAAGAAATGCAGTGCGCTATGTTCCTTTCTTTTTTCACCCTACGTATTTAAAGTTCTGGTCATGTTTTTTCACCCTACGTATTTAAAGTTCTGGTCATGTTTTTTCACCCTACGTATTTAAAGTTCTGGTCATGTTTTTCACCCTACGTATTTAAAGTTCTGGTCATGTTTTTCACCCTACGTATTTAAAGTTCTGGTCATGTTTTTTCACCCTACGTATTTAAAGTTCTGGTCATGTTTTTATGCGTACGCATACAAAGTTAAAATTAACTGAGAAATCTATGACGCGATTTATTTTAACATTTTTTAATATTGTTAGAAGCATTAGAAGCATACATATTCTACTGTTTTTGTTCTTACTGTCCAAACCTCGACAGTTTTTCGTTTTTCGTGTATTCCATTACATGAATTTTATTTACGCGCATGCCAGTTGAAATGTTTCAAGCGTGGTTCCTGAAGTTTTTGAAGTTTTTTTGCTTTTAAAATATTCACTTTTATTAAGTAATATATTAAGTTATTAAGATTTTTTAAGTTACACAGAAAGCTTGTTAAGCTGTTTATATTTCATTTCTTAGCTAGCTAGAGTTATGTGGTGTAGCTAGCTGCATGATGTGGTTGTTGTATGTCTTTGATGTGTTCTTTTCTAGCCCTCGATATGTCAGCACAGCTTCTTCCAGGCTATTTCAATTTTTTGATATACGATTTAAACATATATAATTGAATCATAGTTTCTGACAACGACATAAACAAGAGTTGCGCATGTGTATGAAAACAATTGAGCATGTGCCGTATAGAAAATCCAGACCGCTGTATCGATAAACAGACTTTCACTTCGGGTAGTAGTGTTTACATGGAAATTTCAAACCCGTTTCCGAAGTGACTTCGGCCGAAGTCAGTTTCACTTCGCCCGAAGTTATATAAACAATAATAAGAATTGCGTCATGCATCGAGGTGAAGTTTTTCATTTCAAACCGGTTTGGATTTATTTTGGGTCTCATGTAAACGGCCTCTTAGTCAAAAAACCTTACGAGCTTTCTGATTATAATGTTTCTAATACTCATAATCACTTTCATTTATGATTTGATTCATAACTTTTCAAGTGACGTATTGTTTACAAATGTACGTATTATTTGCTCGATAATTGCTGGATGTCTCAAAATAAAATATTATTGATCAAGTCATGTGCACGCAATCGTGCAGGAAATTTATTGCCTGTTATACACTTAAAAACATTTTAAATGGTATTTGGCTCTTTCTGAGGACTCATATGACAATAATGTAAGAATTCTTAGACATTAGCACTTTCTGTGTAATTTCATGATTTTTAGTTTCCTCTGGGAATAAGCTTTGAATTAATGAGATTCTTTTAGAGGCTGTTTACATTAGGTTTCAAGTCGGGCGACATGAGATTTCTCACAAATCGCTTTCTTGTTGAAATATTTACACTGTTTAAATGTAAGAGGCGATGAAACTCATGTCGGTCAAAACGACGTGTCAAAACTTCATGTAAACGCAGCCGACATGAAATTTAATTAATGTTCAACTACGCATGCTCACAATAAAAAACAAACAATTTTTTGTCTATTGGGTCGTAATTTGTACGGCCACCCCCGACATGAGTTTTGAAGCGATATGAAATTAAATGTAAACAGAACACCAGTTCATGGCCTAATGCAAATTTCATGCAGCCTTCACTTCGTTGGTTATCATGTAAACACACTTCAAAGGTACTTTGACAACTTTACAATGCCCTGTTAACTACGTTGTATTATTTACGTTGTTATGTTTCTGGTTGTTATGGTTGTTTTCGTTACATTTTCTATATAAGCAGAAATCATTTTGCACTAATGGGCATCTAGTTTTTTTTAAGATGAATCCCCCACCACAAAATCTGGAAAGATGTAAAAACATACCAAAACATACCAACATATACACTCTCCCTTCCCCTTAGCATGTACTTCTTATGACAAATAATGCCTAATAGTGATTCTAGACCTAATAGACCTTCCAAAGCACTTAAGAAGTATGTAATAATTACGTAACGTCAAAACCATAACCATAAGCATATAAGCAAAGGATAAAATTTTGAAAAACTTTGTAAGCTAAGGAAAAATGCAATTGGAAAGATAAATAAAAAAAACCCACACAAAATCCGATAAATTTAGAGTCCCTTAACAATTTCTGTTTATCAGGAAAATAAATAAAAGTGTGATAGATAACAATTAACTAGTCTTATTGAAAACAACATTGCCTTTGTTGTTTCTGTAAAATTCTTTTAAATTTTTCTCCATTTCTCTTCAATAGCAGTGATGACATCATGCCGTTCTACTACTCTATAATTTAAAACTAACTATGAAAATGAAGATTCAAACTTTTTTCATGGTTACCTAAAAACGGATGCTCCTGTGATTACCACAACACCATTTTCACACTAAAACATCAGAAAAGAAGGTTAAAGGAAAAGAACCATTGGGACAATACTGTAGTAAAACAACATTACTTACCATATATATTCATCCACAATGCAACACTCAACAGAAAACGTTTTCGAAAAAAAAGGAAACCCAGGAAATGACGATAGAAATGTAAAAGAATGAAGATGAAGATAACAAATACATCTACGAAAATAATAGCTACATCTCAAACACTGAAACCTGCCACCTAACTAAGAAATACATAGAAAATATCGTCACAATTCCCGACAATTGATAAAATACAATTTATAGTCACCTGTGAAACGACCCCAAACATAACGCTATGATGACTAGGAAATGCTATCATGACTACTAGGAAATGGTAACGAACGATGTTCACGTAATAAGAGCGACACTAAAAGGACAGCGCTAACACGGAATACTCTTTTAGAAACTGTATTAAGCAATATTTAGAACTCCTACCCGAAGAACAAGGATAAAAAAAGACATTTACCAAGCACTAATAAACCAATCAGAAACGACAACATGCGATAAATAAATAAATAAATAAATAAATAAATAAATAAATAAATAAATAAATAAATAAATAAATAAATAAATAAATAAATAAATAAATAAATAAATAAATAAATAAATAAATAAATAAATAAATAAATAAATAAATAAATAAATAAATAAATAAATAAATAAATAAATAAATAAATAAATAAATAAATAAATAGGCAAACGAAAATCAAAATTAACGAAAAACTCCGACAAAAGAGCACAGTGGAATTTTGTTAAAGATGAGATATCAAAGAATTTCCTCATCCTTTTGTTTAAATTTAATCCCCTTTTTTTAATACGAATACCATAGCAACAAACATCCAATTGACGTATAAGAAAAATTTGTTTTTGAATGGAAACTTCGACGGCCTCGTTTCTTACGAAGGCAGAGGCGGATCTAGAGGGTATGTCGAAATTTGTGGAGGAGAATGTTAGCTATTAAACCATAAAAGAAAAACGTGCAAGTAATCCCATGGGTGATACAAACTGAAAACAGAAATTAGATTTACGTGCTCCTCCACAATTTTTGATATACCGTACATCCACCGCTGGAAGGGTTTCGTTTTTCGCACTGTTTTAATATAAATAGAATGTGAAGAACATGAAGAACAATACTAAACCAAAAAACCCCAAAACAGACATACCTAAAATACCCTGTTGAGAAAGTCTTATGTAACATGACACGACACAATTAAAATTGTATTATCAAAGAAAAGATTTTTATATGAATTTTTATTATAACTTACATCGTTTTATCCATTGTCGAGGGAATTAATAAACCTTTTTTAACGTAACTTAATTTCAAGTTCGTCGCGTACGTAGTGGGAACGTTAATCGATTAATTTTCTTAATCAACAAGTCAAATATTATGGCAATGGATGGCTCAAAACTATTGAATAAAAAGGTTTTGATATTCCTCGCTTTTGTGTTTGTCGCTTAGTTTAATAATAAGGAATAAAAACATTTAAAATTTGTTTCACAGGTTAGTAAAAAAAAAACGTTTCCCTAGGGCTTCTTCGTCTTCTTGACGACCAGGAACTAATATAGTAATTACTAATAATAATTACTAATATAGGTCAGGACATTATTTTAAAGCATATACGATTGTAACATACGATTGTATGTTATTAATAGATCAGAAATACTGTAACGCACTCTGTAACCTATCAAATTGCACGTTAACCGATAAAATGATAAATACATAAATACATAAATTAAAAATTAAGTTTCACAAATTAGAACATACAACAATACTCCGCATTACACACCGGCATCATAAATATATATTTTATAACATAGTAATGTAACAAAAATGTCAAATAGACCACCAACATCCACTTTGCTTCTACATTATTTTTAATGTGGAGATTTCCATCCTTTTGTTTCAAAATTCTACATCCTAA
This sequence comes from Turritopsis rubra, assembly GCA_039566895.2. Lineage (NCBI taxonomy): Eukaryota > Metazoa > Cnidaria > Hydrozoa > Anthoathecata > Oceaniidae > Turritopsis > Turritopsis rubra. The sequence goes on from CM077622.1 coordinate 1,271,008, forward strand.
TTGTTCTTAGAAATAATGATCTCTTTAATCCGAGACAACGAATCACTTAGAACAGGCACATAATAAAGAATATACAAATGAATGAGACACGTTTTTGACCATAAAACCTGAATTTGGTCGAATTTTAAATTTTCAAGGAGATAAGAGGCATCTACTATGAAAAAGGAACAAATCCATATTTTAGAATTTTAAAAATTTGAAGGTTAAGATCGAAATGTCACATAGAACATCATAACCAACCTGAAAATGAAAAAACTATAAGCTTGCCTGTATAACGTATTTCCCGGGAGTACCAGGAGGGGCGATAATTCCTGGGACATGAATATTTAAAAAATCCTAAAACAGAAACAACTGACTCAAGATGCGACATATGAACATTCTTTTCTACCTTCTGTCTCTACTTACAAACGATCAACGTTTTATATATCTTCACTAAGTTGGCTCACAATACTACAGTAAACTCTGAGTATTACGAACCCCCGATATAACAAACTTTCGTGTATTACGAACCCAGTTCCCTTTACCTTCCCTTTTAAAAGCCTCTTAAAATCTTTCGATTTAACGCACTCTCGATATAACGAACTGAATATCTACTTCCCTTCAGTGTTCGATATATTCAGATTCGACTGTATAGATATATTTATCAGATAAGTGGGGTAAAAAATTCAGAGGTGCACACAGCTATAAAGATCATCATGCCGAAAATTAAAAAAAGATCGTTGTCAAATGCTGTCAAATGCTGTCGCTCATGAAAATTGTATTTGTAAGTGGCCTTTTCACTTGTTCTGCTTTCCTGGTGTCAAAAGATGAGAACAGAAGAAACTGGAACCGAAAAGCACTTTGTAATCATTTTGTTGTCCGACAACCAACATTGCTCTCAATCTGTATCCAACATTGTCGTTTGGATGTACTCCTAACGAACAGAAAGATCGACGAGTTAAAATGAAACATGATGCTTTTCTTCCTGGTAGAATAACTGAAGCAATGTCTGATAAAACAGATGTACCTGATGAAATTCAGTGATTCAGAAGACTTCAACATTCGCATGTAAACATGACCATGATTATTTTCGGAAAGCAGATCATGAAAACCACAACATACAAAATTTATTTAATGCTTTTGATAACAAAGTTAATACTTTTATGTCAGAAGACTAAAAAGAGAAGCGTTGTTGACTCAATCTTAAATGCTAAATTCAATTGGGACCAGATAAAGTCTAACAAAAAGATGAATTTATAAACTGGTTTGTACCATGACACTGGAGTAACATGTCGACAGTTATAACACGTGCCGCCACTTATATCTGTCGCCAAAAACATCGCTATTAAGAAAAGCAACAAGGGCAACGGCATCTCACTTACACCAACACCTATAAACAACTGCAAGAAATTCCAACATACAAAATAGCATGAGACGTCGCAACCACTATCGAATACCTCCACACCAAACAGATGACCAGACTTAAGCTTTTTTACTACCACCCTCACCAACCCGCACACCACTTTTGTATCGACAAAGACAACTATCCGCTAAGACCTACAATCTCAGGATGTGACAGACCCACAGACAACCTACCAAAGTATATATTCATTTCATGTAGCTGATTGGAGAGCAACTCCCTTCATTCATTCATACAAGACTCCAAACAATTCCTGAAAAAGGCATACTTAGTTACAGCAGATGTTAAATCATTTTACACCAACATACCACACGGGATACCACAAGGGATATGTAAAAGCATAGCTGGATGCAGCGCGAAATTTGAGAAGCAAAATGTCTTCTCTTGTCACTTTGATCAGCTTTGTTGAATTTTAAAACTTGGGAAGTTTGAAGTGTGCTTGTATTTTAATGTAAATTTTACATTTGTTGTATTTCTGATAGATATGGTTTAAAATATGAATGTTAATTAAGATTTTATCACTTTACCCTTTCCTCCAGATATGAATATTAGGAATTTGTTGATGTGAACAGCCGTCTGATTATATGCGACGCGTCTACTAGCCCGTTAATCATGTCTGATTGAACACTATTCCGCGTATCGCTGGAAGAAAGTACCAGCGAAAACAGAAATATGCACATTTTTTTTTCTCGTCTTCTCATTGGTGGGAAAAACAATCTTAGTAACTTCATTGGCCAAAGAAAAACAATCAAATACATTCCTGAAATTCCTGCAACAAACATAAAATAGCAAAATCTTCTGGGCTGCATCCAGCTACACTTTTACATATCACTGACCTCGAAGAAGGTATGGATGCAGTCTTACTAAACTTTGAATTATATCGCCACACACTACCGCCCTACACACCCTACCGCCCTACCGCCCTAGAGGTCGAAAATTTCTGCATTACATATAGTTATGGAAACTATATTGAAACACAGCATCTCCCAATCCATGGCCAAACACTACCACCAAATGACGGTATTTCAATGGGCACAAAAATGGCACCACCGTAGGCAAATTTATTCACACAAGAATTACAAGTCAGAAACCACGAATCATTTAAAATCCTCATCACCCTCTGGAAACGCTTCATAGATGACATCTTCTTCATATTCCCTAGAACACAAACACGACTACTTTTCCTTATAACATTAATGAACGATATGCATCCAACAATGAAATACACCTTCGGATATTCCATAACATCAATCAACTTTTTAGACATGCAGATATACATAGACAAAGAAAGAAAACTAAAAACCAGGCTTTACAAAAACCCAACCTATGCTCCAGTCTTCTATACTACAACTCCCACCATCCTTTACATACAAAGAAAAGCGTAATCCACTCACACTGCGATGTAACATGCTCACATCCGATGACCCCTACTACAAGAAGACCTCTACCAACTTACACGTACCCTGGTCACACGTAATTACCCACTTGACATTATCAACGAACAAATCCTAAAAGCACTCAATTTCAGTCAATCAAAATTAATTCACAAACAAAAAGACACTAACAAAACGTCAACACTATTTTTCATCACCACCTTCACAGATACACACACAACTTTTTGTATCATTACTCAGCATAACCAGACACTTTTCCGCTCTCCTCCATTAGCGCTCCTCCTGATGATCCGGCACGCCCACGTCATCTGCCACAATCAAACAAATTTCCGACAATCGAACATTGATTGAACATGGCGCAATAGTAACGTATATTTACAACTTCAAAACTTCCGCCACTATGTTTTTTTTTTATCTCATTCACGATTTCAACCACTTGCGACAGGTTCGGATAATTTTTTGAAGATAATTTATTCCAACCCACATCTCAACGACAGGTAGGATGAAGGATTCATACATCAGACCTTTTCTTGGGAACTCACACATGGCCGTATTCAGCGCGTATTTGGCTTCAGAATCTAACGATGGCCAGAATGAAAAAAAATTGACCACACACAAAAAAATATTAATTTAGACATAGACGGCAACCCAGACCGCCATAGAAACGACACGTCGTCCAACACACACATATTCACAAACACACACACAGACAGATCCTTTTGCCCTACACAAAACTCACCCAAAGCAGATTTCACACAGTACCTGATAACAGACGAAACAAGAGACTGAACACCGACAGATACAGAAGACACTACCGAAATAATCCGAAACGGAAACTATAGAACAGAGTTTGGTTTGAATAACAACAAGTCGGAAGAGGTTGAAGAGTAGGACAAAAAACAGAAATACTGTAACGAGCTCTGTAAATCATTAAATAACACTTTAACTAATAAAACGATAAACCCATAAATACATCAAATAAAAATCGAAATTTAATACATAATATTTAATACATAATACTACAAAATTTTAGCATTCCTACGACGATACTCTGTGGAATACAGATATCACAAATATATGTTTTAATAAAAGATAAATACAAGGAAAATGCCGAAAAGACTGCCTGTAACATCCACTTTGCTTCTACATTTTGTTATCCTTCATCCACATCCTAATTAATGATGATCTGATTATCCGAAACCATGACAACAAATCACTTATCGCAGGCACATAATATGGATAAATACACAAATGAATGAAATACTTTTTTGACTTTAGAACTTGACTTTCGTCAAATTTTCGAATTCTAACTAATTAGAAGGCATCTACAAAGGAAAAGGAACAAATCCATATTTAAAAATTTCAAATATTCGTTAGTTAAAATCGGAAAAGTCACGTAGAGTCTCATAACAGATCCGAAAATGTAAAATGTAAAACTATGGTGTACCTTGTATATAACATAATCTGTATCTAGTATATGATGGATCTCTGTATATCACGTGTGTTCTCTTTCATTATTTGTTAAGATATGTTTTCATTCAGAAAACGTTTAGAGCAAGAGCAGAAAGGTGCAAAGCAAGAGCAGAAAGGTGCAAACACGGTTGGCACAACATACGTTAAAAAGCGGTCAGGGGATCCCTAACTGACGGGTTCAACTAACGAACGAGGAATTGGAACATGTCTATATGTAATCTATGGTACTTTCAGCTTATGCCATTTTTCCAGAGCATCCACACTACTTAAAGATTTTCTTCCAAAAAATACTCGCACAAAAGAGCTGCATTTGCCTCTTTTTGAAAGGATGTTGTAAGCTAGCTTCGATAAGCACCAAATAGTTATACACTCTCTCAATAGGATAGGCTAAGAAGGCAATAAATTATATATATAGCCAGCTATACAAAATAACATTTTAAAATGAACAAACATTTTCTTTTAAGGTCCAATTTTCACTAGATATAAATCGTAGTATAATTTTTGTTTAGTGTTTGTTTTATCTGAAACTAGGTATAACAGTTTGTTTGTTTGTTTGTTTGTTAGTTTGTTTATTTGTTTCTTTTTATCTATAAAATCATAAAGAACTCCAAATTGATTTATACGGTACAATCTTTTATTTTTTACTAATCAAAGAATCCCAAGAATGCAAAAAAGTATAGAGTGCAGAGAAATCTGGTTGTTTACCTAACAGGGAAGCCAAGAAATCTTTCTTTCAAAATTTTGACACAACATCAAATTGCAAGGGTTTTTGGAAAGGCATTCTCTGGTTTATTTGATATCTTATTAGTTGGCTTAAATTAATTTGTTACTTGTCCAACTTCCCTTACTTCCTTACTATCTACCATAGAAATAATTTGACTATTGAAATTATGGCGAAATTTCTGTTCATCTGTTCATCAAACTGGTTAGAAATAGTCACATAACTGCGCTCAATTATGAAATGTCATTCAACTACCGTATAATAATAAACGCCACCTGATGCAAGTCCAGATATGAATAAATTCCCCCTGTCCAACACACACATTTCTCTTGTATACATCATAAGTAAAACGGAAAGCTTTTTTAGTACCTTTTTCATTCCTTTATAAGCGAATTTTTTCTCATTTCCCATTTTTGTAATTAACGCTCCTCTCAAATAAATACCTCCCAGAAATGTTTGACTTTTAAATAATTAAACCTTATGAGAAACTTTGAAATTTCGAAATTTCTGCAAGAGTCGTAGTCAGACAACATCCACTGTGTCACAACCTTGAATAATAAATAACGCCGCGTTTCCAAGGGAAACAGAAATTTGTTCGAGTTAACAGAAAATTCGTCTGATCCAGAGTGCTCGAAAACTCGAAAGTTAGAGATCTTAAGATTTTAAGTTCGAGTTAATGGTAGCTTTTATATACGCGCCTGGATTTTTCATTCTTGTTATGCCTAGATCACCGAGAAAGATAACCTTAATGATGAGAAAAACTATGAAAGACTTGCCAGTTAATAATTACTGGAAAAATAAAGTTTTTGAACAAAAATAATAAATACAACCATCATTTTCTTAAGGGAAATGAAAAAAAGCGAAATAGCGAAATGTTCGAGTTATTCGGTGTTCAAGTTAACCGGTAGCTTTTACGAGAAAGTAATCAAAAGGCAGAATCCAAGTTAAACACAAAAGCAGTTCAAGAACAGGATACTTTGAGTTATCCAGTATTCCAGTTAAAGTTATTCTACAGAACGATTCTGTAGTGTGGATCACTACAACAGTCCCTTAAAGGAATTGTTTGAACGTACAGTTTTGGTTCTATATCTTTTCCATATTTTTCCATCATACTTCGTGTGAGTTGCTTGAGCTGTTCAACTGCAATGGAATCTTGACAGTTTATCAAGATTATTATGAAAAGTTGTTTTAACATTTAAATTGTCTTCTGTGGTTCTGTTGTTCGTTCTTTATCGATCCTTTCCATTAACAATAGTAAAAGACATCTTTTTTATTGAAAATTATTATTCCTCGCCATTACAGAATTTACAATTTAGAAAATAGAAAGTTCGAAGTTTCGTTTAAAATAAAAACAAGAAAATGCTGTGCATATTTACAAATCGCTCGGAGAAGAGAACCAAGAAGGGATTAGAATACCTATCTGGTGTTTATTTATAAATCGGAGGCGAAGAAATAACCTGATACAACAAATCTCTATCGGATAGCTTTTGATTCTTATTAACAAGTCTTACTTTATAAGCCTAATCGAACTTACAGCATTTTCGTTTGAAGGGACACAGAAGGGAGAAATCAGCGTCCTTTTCGATTCAGCAAGTGTACGATAATTTCCTTCATACTAAACATTTAGCATTTAGCAAGATTTTAATGCATCTTCGTTGCGGAAGGGAAAAAACATAAAGAGCAAACGATGGGCATATTCCTCTGGATATTTATTTTTGTTTGGCACATGATAATGCAAAACCGCTTTAATGTTTCTGCATTGTAGGTTTTCTTTAGAAGACATCGAGGGATCATTTTGGGATAGCCACAATCTGCATGATTTGATTTCATCAATTCATCATTGAGGACAACAGGCTGAAAATAATTTTCAGTTTCATGAAACATTTTCTTGGTGATATAGTAATGGGACAAAAATTGGGCAAAATAAATGTGTTCCAGAATTCTAAATTTACCATTTTGAAAGAATTGATTTGGTCTGTCTATATAACGATCAATCATGTTTCGCTGAAATATTTCTGTGCAGTCTTCAGGCAACTCATCTATTTCCTTTTTGCGTCCACATATTCTATAACGTTTTTCAGGTAGATTGTTATTAGCAAAAATTACAACTGGAAAAGTTTTCCTAAGCCATAACTCTGGCATAATTAAGTAAACAGCTTCCTAAACAGAACATTCTCGTTTTGTAGTATATGCCCGAGCTATAGCTTTCATTTGCTCAAAATGGTTTTTATTAGAACTAACAACTTCTTTTGCAGCTTGTTTCATAGCCTGTGAGGTTTCATCTTCTGCTTTAGAAAAATAAGCACACATATAAGTTACGGCCTTGAAATGATTGAAAACTGGTTGAATATCAATGTTAGCCTTCCAAGCTTGCAATCCTTCACTAAAATAATTGTTTACAAAACAGGAATCTGGTGGTCGTTTCAAATGGATTTGAAAGTCTGAGTCGCAGGAAATGCTAAGTGCATCATAGTAATCTGTTTCGGATACTTGCATTTGCTCTAAAAATTTTGAAATACATGGAATGTTTTCAAAATTTTCTTTTGCAGGATCAAGAATATTTCGCTTCTTTGGGTTCAAGTATGTGTCAATATATTCTTTAACAGTTGTGAGAGTCACCTCACCTCGCTTAATGGCCAATCTCATTGAGTGCGAGACATTTATGGTTTTCAAACAGATCAGTATCATTGAAAAAAAGACTATTTTGCATCCCAAGAAAATAAATTTGAATTAGCTGACTTTCGATCATTATGTTATGAGGCATTTCATCAACTGCTAGAGGTCCTGTAGCTTTCAATATCTTAAACAATGTGTCACCTTGATTTAAAATATAGTCTAAGTCCCATGATTTCCATTTAGATACTTTCTTAATAGCACTGAAGCATATGGCAAGAAAATAATTACCAGTGCATTGGAAGCCTGCTGTCTCACCAAATTTGGAATCGCCGGCGATTCCAAATTTTCATCAAGGCGCGCCTTGGATGAAAGGATCCTTGAACTACTTTTGAAAAAGTTGGACCTGTATTACTTTCGATACCATGCACAAGTAATAAAATAAAATTCAACACAGAGAAATGAAGATCAGAGTAAAACACAGTTGAACTAAGTATAACCCGCCAATATTTATTATAAATATAAATATATGTATAACAAAATTATACAGTGCTGGAAGGAGTGTGTTGAGTAATTTTGATTAGGTTAAGTAATGCTGCGTATTTTTTCTGAATTAACAGTTTCATAAAAAAGAATAATAGATAAGTAGAAACGATAGAAACTTACTAAATTCCAGAAATATCCAAAAGTTCCACCAGATACACGGTTAGATACACACGTGGTGAAAGGTCACTTTGATGAATGCTTAGCCTAGAACCCTAAGCTCTGTATCGAGGAACATTGAGTACTACCGGTACGGATAAATAATCAAAGTTTAATTCTTATAGACTGGTTTTTAATTGTTCGTACTTATATAGAGGCTATTTTTTTGTCTAGTCGACGAGCGCTTTGCATTCCAAACACCTCGCATATACGCGATTTGAATAACAAAGGTTCCCCATAAACCAGTTCTTGCGGATCACTGTCATGACATATTTGTGTCACCACATCAATTGGTCAATGACAGCTCCTTTAATTTTGTTGTCAAACTTGTCTTCTTCAGAATCACTCTACTCCTCAGTTGAACTTTCACTGTGGAGGAGTTTATGCTCCTTCTCAGTAGTTTCCACTCTCCTCATTCCTATACTATACTTCGTCTTATTTTGAGCAGGAATATACAATAGACATTCATTCATTCGTTTCATTCATTCATTCGTTCATTAAATGTTGTTGTAGCACTTAAAGTTTACCTCCGATCTATCCGATCTATCCGATCGGTGAATCTATTACGTTAAAAAAGCAGGGGTAAAATTAGTCAAAAGCAAATATACAAGTCTACTTATCGAAGTAGTTATCGAAGTAAATTCAGATTAGTTTCCCTCAGTGTGGACATTTGATAACCGCATTTCGCGTTCATTCTAGGTCGAAATTTTGTGTTTCAAATATGAAAGGTTTATAGCTGACAGCTGTTTGTGAGTTAATCGAAGTGAGTTAATGTTTCATCAACCGATGCCGATGAGTCAGGCTCGAAGAAGAAAACAAATACGAAATCGTTATGAATGTGGTGACATGCAAACGTTCCAGATGAAAACCTGTGACGTAATAATTTTTTGTGACGTAATACTCAAAGTTGTTTTTGAAAAATACTCACTATTAACCTCCTTATGTACTGGACCCCCGTCCAAACGACGGTCTTGAATAAACGCCAAGCAAAAATTTCAGATTTTCGAAATGAGCGGCGGGCTGTTTAATTGTGGAAATAAAGCATGATTTTAATTGTTGGAGCTGGAATGATAATAAAGACGCGGATGTACAAATACTTATTGAATATTGCGGTTGAAAAGAAGTGGCGCAAACAAGTGGGTCAAGTATTGAGTTTTGTTCAAAATTATACAATCATCATTCATGGTTTTGGAGTCTTGGGAACTAACGGCATGTTCTGTCTAGATTCAGGTTTGCCATTGATACGAAAATGATTGTCTTAACTCATTTTTTTCATCTTCAATTTTCAGGTTCAGGTCTTTCTTTTTAAAGTTAATTTTCATTGGATATTTTAGTACTCAATCATTCCTTTTAATCGACACCAAAATTAATAAAATCGATTAAAAATTGGCAAAAAGATGTGGATGTAATTTGAAACGTAGCTTCTTTAGATGTATGTCTCTGATGTTCTGATATTTTACCGTATCCTCTTTTACTACCCTCACCACATCCGAGACCGTTTCTTATAAACTGGTTTCTAATTAAAAAAAATGTATTGGGTAAGAGCATTTAAATTTCCTCTTGTTTTTTTAGCTGCTTGAAGCTAATTATATTTCATAAATCATATGATGTGAAAATATGCAGGTCTAATCTGATTTTAAGAATAGTTATTGTGTAGAGGAATTAAAAGTTATAATCACATAGTAGATTCAAAATAGATGCGTCTTGCAGAGTTATAATCCGATAAATGAATCACAGTCTTGTACGTAAAGGAATTTTCCCTTATTATTGCTGAATTCAATAAAATTAAGATCTCTTTGAATGTCGAAATTAGACAGAACATGCCGTAGTAATTAGTCAAATTTCATATTTTGATACCAAAACAAATGCATCACTTGTGTCCATAAAAGACATCATAGAAAGCTTTAGCGACTATTCAAGTATTACGTTCGCATAAACCCGATTTTGCTGTATTTTATCACACCTGGTTACATCAATAACTAAGAAACGTGCATTACATTCATCTATACCATTCAGTTTTCTATCCTAAAACAAAGGGATTTCACAACAATATAATGATCTTGCTGCTTCTTTCTTCCTAAAGGTGATTAGCAATCCACGTTACAGTGAAATTACAAATATACGGCTAGTAGTTAGAACTAACTAATATGAAAAATCTGAACATTCAAACAGATTATAGGAACATCCAGAGCAGAGACACATCAATAGATATAGGTAGATAATAATGAACCACTGACACAAAAACATAACAGGTCTACATCAACTGCCTCGGATAAAATAGATAGAATGCTTTACTACTGTGTTAATAGTATTGGCCATAAATTAGTGTGAAAAGCAAATAAAAACACAAGAATATAAAATGAGCAGAAGCTTTTCGCAAGATCAAATATATTACGTCATAGGGATTTCTATATACCAGGGCTGTTTTTAGATGGGTAAATTTTTGAGGAATAAAGGAGCCGCAAAATTGCTTCGATTACTCAATCTATAAGGTATTGCTTAGGGCTTCGCTTACGCAAAACAATGGTAGACATGCCGCCCTGAACCAGTGAACGCATGTGTTATAGTTGTAGTCAGGGAGATCTGGTTTTGTTTCGCTGTAGTGGTGGACCGATTTGCCCAAAAATTCCAATTGTGGTAGTAGCCCATAACTTTATTTTTGTTTTTCGCCTCTTCGCCTACCATTTAATTACTGCTAGGTTCTTATATATTACGTTAGGTTAAATGTTTAGTGCGCCAGGGCACCGCTACACCCAACCCCTGATTAAGGAGCACAGAAAACCAGTTTGACAGGCTTCTCTGGAAAACGTTTTTTGTTTTAAATTTTGTTTTCTGATCATTACGTAATGCAGAAGGCATCCGAAAGTGCATAACATCACGTGTCTCCAAATTCATATGCCACACTCACCACAATAACCTCCCAAATCATTTTTGACAAAAAATTACGTGTACGTTTGAACTTGTTCACCCACGCAAGTTGAGGTTTATAAAGAAGTCAAAAGAACTGAGCGACGAAAAGAGTTTCATAAAGATTTCAAAACAGAACATTTGACCACACTCACCACAACAACTTTTCAAATAATTTTTGACAAAGATTACGTATACGTTTGACCTTGTTCATTCACACACCCAGTTTAGGTTTTAAAGAAGTCTCCTTTGGCAAAGTAACGTTGTACCCCCACCATCCTAAAATTATGAAAAGCAAAACAAGAAAATCCCATATAATTGTCAGTCTACCGTTTAACCTTTTCAAACCGTCTTAAAGACGTCTTAAATGCGTCTGAAAATATGCGTCTTTATGAAGACTTAATTTATTTATATAATAAAGATTTGTTATATGGTTATTATTATATTATTATTATTTATTATTTATTCTTTATTAAACTTCGATTCGGTTAATTTATTTTGATGTTGACTACTAGTTGTTACAAAAATCGATGCGAAGCATGTAACCCCGCAGTTTTCTAGCGAAACGAATATAAATGTTGTCATATTGTGTATTACCAAGTTATTACCATAAAACATCAATGAATAGTCAAGGAAAAGTGTTTTCATATGAAAAAACACAAGAATTTCGGGGTTAAAGGTTGGGGATTTTTTTTATGTACTGAACTCTCAATTAAATTAAGAACTAACGACAACTGCAAATTTACAAGCAATTCAGAACATCAAAATGTGGTTTCTAGACCAAATTGTGAAGATTCTGATAAAATATATTTTGGGAATGAAAATGAAAACAAATGGAAAATTTGGTATTTTAAACACTCGTTTAAGTAAAGCAAAGGATTAAATGCTCGTTCATAAACGTCACAACCTCAGTCGATATTTTCCCAGGGAGACCAACGAATAAGGTAATAAGTCATTATTCAAATAGGAAGTCAACTTCCAACTCAGGGTCTCTTACCGTCCGTATATTGAATAGCCAAGAAACGCTAAGTTCAAAGTTGGTAGAAAGTCTGACATTCCTAATTAATCCTTTCCCTGCTGTGAAAACACAAATTAAATTTAAACAATTAATTCTTGCTCATAAAGAACTTATTGACCGATAAGCAACATGATGAATATGTAAATACCGGAATTAAAGATGATCATAAAAGATGATATAAAATTCTAAATAGTTAATTATAGCCAACTATTTGAATAGGATCATTATCACCAACAATAGAGACATAAAACTAATGAAGTGGCAAAATAATCTCCAAGTTGGAGAACGCACGGAATTAAAATAAACATGAATAAACAAAGCCGATTCATATTCTTAAATGTCAAACCTTCACACTAAAAAGCGAGCTTTGTTGAAAACCTATTGCAATGTAGCATCTCTGATCGCCTGCTGGTTTTGCATTTAATATTGTTTTTAGCAATTTTGATATCAGTGCTTAAAATTGCTCTCCATCTTTGTTTCATAATTGTTGTATCCTATAAACATATAATACTTAATCATTTTTTGTTTTAAAAAGCATGAAAAAAGAACAGATTAGTCATTTTCAACTGTTCCATCAGAAAAAATGTGAAAAAGAGTACTGATGATGTGATTCAAGTAAACTGGCTCTACATAATATCGGTGAGTTTCGATTCCTTATATTTACTATATAAATTCGAATTATTTTTGAGGATTTTTTTTATATCTGAGAAAACAAGAAATACATTACAACCATCTTAGGTTCTTTTTTTTCCGCCCAATTCCGCCTTACTAGAATTTCTGTTTAAACACCTAATTATGGCCTAGTACATGACGTATATGCCGTCCTTTATTTTGTCTGTAAATTTGATAGATTGATTTGTTTGGATTGATTTAAGCCTTCGAAATTATCTATTTATTTATTTATTTATTTATTTATTTATTTATTTATTTATTTATTTATTTATTTATTTATTTATTTATTTATTTATTTATTTATTTATTTATTTATTTATTTATTTATTTATTTATTTATTTATTTATTTGTCAACATAATTAAAATTACAAAAAACATAGATAGACTACCATTTGGGAAATGTTTGCACAACAAATTTTTGCAAATAACTTAAAAATCACAAAAATTTCTTCTCAGCTACTACATTATCAAGAACCTATGTGCGGCGAGCGACGCCGCATTTGCGGCTATCCTATATATTAATACCCGATTCTCTGTTTGTTTGTTTGTTTGTCTGTCTGTTTGTTTGTTTGTCACGCAAAATGGTCGACGCGAGTAGTGAAAGAGATCGGGGAGTCAGCAACGTAAGATCACACATAAATTATTTTTTCTTTTGCTACGTCAATATGAAACCGATGCATTGCGACCCAAATCGAACGCGAGATTTGAGAAAATTTATCTTGAAAACCAATAGGAATAACTGACGTTTTTTTGGATCCGCGACATTGGCGATCGGGTGACAAAAAGATTTGGGCAAAATTTAGGGACGGGACCCTGTGACGTCATTAAAATCTTTGATCGAGCATATGTCTGTAACGGTTTGTCATAGACATACGATCCTATACATTTTCTTGATGAGGATTTCGAGTTCTATAAGCTGGTAGCACTTTTGAATAGCTTTCCGAAATTTTAATTTTTTTCTTATCTGCGAGAACGCACACTGAAAGTTTTCATGGGCGGCGAGCGACGCAAAAGATCTTTTCCTGAAGTATCGTTTATATTTGTAAACGACACAAATGTCATAATCATTCATCTTAAGAACGAAGGCGCGGCTGTCTGGTGACGTAATTCATGAGATGTTCTATTCCTGTACCTTGAATATGATTGACATGAGCTGAAAATCATGTTTATTTACGACTTCTGGGCGATTGTCGTTGCTCCATGTGATAGCAATAGAGGTGAAATAGGCTTAAAATTCCTTCACAAACAAGATTGTAATTTATTTATTTATCGGATTATTAATCTGTTAGGGGCATCTACTATGAATCTATGCAATCAAGATTTTTTATTTGTTCATTCTAAATAGCTATTCTTAAACATCAGATTAGACCTGCATATTTTCTCACGATTTCATGAAGGTAATTAGCTTCATAGAGATCTCTCTCCAACTTGTTTCTTCAGCTGAGAAGAAAAAAAAGTTGTTGGGAAAAATACTTAATTTAGTTTCCGGAGAGAACGCAGGCTGAATATGGGCGGCGAGCATAAATTATTTTTTCTTTTGCTACGTCAATATGAAACCGATGTATTGCGACCCAAATCGAACGCGAGAATTGGGGAAAATTATTTCGAGAACCAATAAGAATAACTGACATTTTTGGGGGTCCGCCACATTGGGGTCCCGTCCCTAAAATTTGTCCCAAATCTTTTTGTCAAATCTTTTTGGCGCTGTGACGTCATTAAAATCTTTGATCAAGAATATCTCTGTAACGGTTTGTCATAGAGACAATTTACTTTTAATTGAGCATACCTAGTAAATAACTATAATATGAAGCTTTAACTCATCCGAATTAATCTCAGTGTGACTTCGGCTAATGTTTAAATATAAAATTTTGATGATCAAGTCATTTCTACCAACTGTCGCACGCTTCTTGGTTGAAAATTTCAATGCACTTTATAATGGTTTTACAAAATGACAACAACCTAACCAAACAATTCCCTGTATTTTAGTGTGTTTTATTTGATTTTTAGATTTCAAAGTTTAAAAGCTTGTAATGTTCCTGATGAAAACATTAGAAAGTCTACTATAATACAAAGGGCGTCTAAAAGCTTTCTAAAAAGTTTTGATAAAGAAAAACAAAAACATGTTGAAAAGATAACAAACGCAGTTTCTTAGTAGTAGTTTTTAATTAACATTTAATATTTTTGTTTTTTAACGTTTTAAATTGGTTTCATCTATCATTACCAGGAAGAGTATTTAGTTAAAGCGTTGGGATGCTGTGGAATATCTCCGATATCTTTAAATACATGTTTATATTGTGTTTTCTTCTACATTATATCATATTATAGCTAATTCCAACAATTTGCTAATTTTTTCTAGAAGTATCCAGTTACATTTCTCAATATAAGTGCCAATGGTTTCCTGAAAAAATATGCTTGTAAACTTCGACATTCATGCTAGCCGTGTATAGTAGAAAGTTTGCAAATCTTGATCAACTAGGGCCAATAAGGTACCTTAAATAACACCTTATATTTATTTTTAATATCGTATACAATCTTTCAGTATCTATCTCTTTCTTATTTGAAACATGCCTCTTTCAAACAGTTACCTACTATTGTATACGTGTGTATAACTTCACGTAAATTCAATTGACGAATCGAAAAAGGGGTTATACAACCTCTTTTTCTCCTCTAGCAAGACTTACTATTAAAATATCATGTTTTCTACACCTATGTTCTTTATCGAACGTCCGTATGTTGAAGAAAAAAACTATCCTCAATAGCAATGAAATACAAGCAAATTCTGTAACGAACCTCCACCGATTTTCCTTCACGAACAATTCCGTCTCTCTTTTTCGATTCAATCATTCCGTTCATAGAACGGAGTTATGGTCTAACTTGTATAGATTCGTAGTCTTAATTTGTATATTTCTTTTAGTGATTAAACAAGGGGTGACTTTTTTTTCTGAACTGATCAGAGCAAGATTGTCCATCTCCATAATTCTCTTATATGTAAAATACATTAGTAATGCACTGCCAACGAAATTGAAAATAATGCTAAAAAATGTGAATACGACTAATGATCAACGATGAAAATATGAGCTAAGCTTATGATTTTGATATTAATGAGATATTATTAGACATATTTTCCATTCCTGCAGGATGTGAAGTAAATATTTCTTACGATGAGCATGTGTAAATACTTTTATATTTTGTCACATGTTCATTTTGTAATAGTGTGTTCAGGTTAGTCCAACACTGAAACTTTTGTTGGATATTTGAAAACTAGTTTGACAGGCTTCTCTGGATCACATTTTCGTTACAAAAATTTGTTTTCTGATCATTACGTAATGTAGAAGGCATCTGAAAGTACATAACATCACGTGTCTCCAAATTCAACTAAGATTCTACATAGGATCCTATTAGGATCTTACAGGAGGACAGAAAACCAGTTTGACAGGCTTCTCTGGATCACGTTTTCGATAAAACATTTTTGTTTTCTGATCATTACGTAATGTAGAAGGCATCCGAAAGTGCATAACATCACGTTTCTCCAAATTCAACTAAGATTATACATAGGATCCTATTAGGATCTTACAGGATCCTCGTTAAAATTGCAACCAGGGCAATCTAGGATAATCGTTCAAACCTTTCAATCACCTGAAATAGAAAATCTGAACAGCAGTACAAACACGGCAATGACCTGAAATGACATTATCTCTCTCGATAAACTGACACCACATAATTGCTCTATGAACTGGCATAAATTAACCACACGGCCTGATCAAGACGTTTTGCCTTGTTTTCAGTTCATAATTACTTTTAACTACTTCTGCCCCATGATTATTGCAAGAATAAAAGCAATGGAATAAAAAAAAGAATACATAATTAACATAATTAAACATAATTATTCAAAAAAAAGAATCCAACCGTTTCTTAATCTGCTTTTATTCAATCATGCATAAAATGATATTATATTATATTATATATTCTTTATTTATTTATTAATTATAAATGTTCGACAATAGATATTATATCTTCTATTATGTTTTTAGTTTACAAATGAATTATTAAAAATAAGCATGAAATCATTACCATTTATAAAGTGAATGACAACACAAGATAATTTTATGTATTGACCATGCCTACTGGATTCGAAAGCCAAGGTGAGTAAATTCAGATAACGGTTCAAATTATGAAATTTGAAATTAGGATTAGTTTTTGAGAACCCTGATTTCGCCTTCACAATGGAAACGATATTTCGACACTGTATTAGAACCTGAGCATTTTGTGCTGTAAAAAAATTAAGTCCATATAACGTTAAAATAACATCGTTCCTCAGCTGGGTAGATAATTTTCCGCGTTCATACTTTATGCACTTACTTCCAACTAATTTATAAATTTACCATGATATATTCATAACTTATTTGCTCATCCCTCCTATAGGAAGCTTTAAAGACATTTTGCAGGAATGACGACTGATCATTATGAAATACGTACAGAACTGGAATGCAAACTGCTATGTCTAAATCGAATATCAGAATTCTCCGTACAGCAGTTACTAAAATTTTTGTCCAAAAAAAGTGATATAGCTTTAAATACGCAAGTAGCAACATGTGGTGAAGCAGTGTCAGCTATTTTACAACATCCAGATTTCTACAAAGATATTTCTTTGAAGATAGAAGCTCTTTCATACAAAGATAACAAAATCAAATTTTTTTCTACTAAAAAAATATTTAAATCTGATATAAACGTTGACAAGATTGATACAACACCAGTATGTCAAATATTGCGACAAATACCTGCCTATCCAACTTGCGTCGAAGCATATCATCCTATACATCCTGAAGATATAATACATTCTGATAAAGCGGCTTGTACAAATGATACGGTCTGTTGCTCGTGGTGTATACAGTGTTCATGCTGTTGCAATTCATGCGAGTTCTCCAACATTAACATTAAGGAGGTTGGAGAGTTGCGGAAAATTGATGCACATTACACACCAAAAGAATTTAAAGATATTAGCGACGCTATGGAGAACCAGCCGACAAGCCGACTGGCTAATAAATGGGAACGGAGGTTACACATTTGGACAAATATTATTATTGAAATATTGAAGCTACTCAAAGAAAAACATTTCTTGGATGAATCTATATATAAACACGAAGAACTGAAAATAAACAATGTGTTAATGGAGAAAAAAGATGTATTTTTGCCCTGTTGCTTTCCTGATGAAAATATTCTTAATCTGATGTTCACGAATATTTATCGTAACGAGCTAGAAATAAAATTCAAGCTTTCAACTAAAGAGTGGGACAAACTGTTAGCATGCCAACATCTTAGAAGTGAGTCAGCAATCTCTTTGCGTGACCAATTTAGTTCTGAAACGAAGAAAATCTTGGTCGATCAACTTAGTTTAAATGGATCTGCTGCATTCATTGACATAGAATTGAATGGATTTTCTTATGAGAATTCTAGTCAGACAACTGACGTCATTGCCACACTTTGTATTGAAGCAAAGGAAAACGGTATTATCCCTAAAGAATACAAAAAAACGACATCCGAGGAATCTTTGAGCCTCATGGGTGCATTTGAATATATATTAGCAGAAGTTCTTTTTCAAAATTTGGATATCTCAACACTTAACGTTCAATGTATTGGATATAAATTTTCATCAATTGTGCTTACTCTTTCGATTTCTGGTGCAAATACAAACATTGAACGAGATGCCATAAAAGCAGAACTTAACACTATGATCGAAAAGAAATACTTTTTGGACATTCTGAATCAATACAATCTTAATGGATGCGAGATCATGCTCATGTTGGCTTCTGATGAGGACCAAAAGATTTTAGAAACTAATTTCAAAATCATTTGCTACACAGAAGAGGCTTATCAGATAATAGATAAGCTGAAGCCTTCCATTGCAATGCAGATCGAAGAAAAATTCAAGGTAAGTAATGGAATACCATATAGTCATTACTCAACATTTATCTTCCGACTGGCTAAGAAATCAAACATGAATTAACATTCCGAATTCCAAAAATTTAGCCTACAATTTTGGACAAAATATTTGGAACGATTGTAAATTTCTAACATCAATGTTGATTGTACTTGCTGTTTGGCCCCAAATTAGAGGCATTTCAACATTTTTATAGGGGGAGGGGAATAATTTGGCATTGTTCCAATATATTTTATCCAAGATTATAAATAAAAGGTTTAGAAAAAAAATATCCTTCAAACTATTTTGCTGACGTCAGCCCTTCATTACGAAGTTTTACTGTTGTACAATGTACTTATTGTAACCAGAACATGTATGAGACAGATAGTATTACAGACACATGTCCATAACCAATATTTTTTCAGTAATCAGTGGTTACAAATCTATACTGGCCGCTGATAATGATAGCTTCAAATCTAAGCAATAGAAACTGTAAACAAACTGTAATGATTAGGGAACGCTTTCTCTCAATAGTCTGCTCATGTGTTCTAGGTATGTTGCACAACCCTTTGTTGTTGCCTTTTTTTGGCCAAAATATGAACAAGATGTACTTACAAGATGAAGGATTTCTGTATCACAGCTGAAAAATTTCATTAAGTGAAAGCCAATGTTTCTTCTGATGAAATAATGAAATGCAAACACAATCTATGATTAAGGCTAACATAAAAAATATTACGGTTTCGATAGACCGATTATCGCTTAAATTTACAAATTAAAAAAGAATATGAACTATACATATACGTTGGAAACATATACACCTTGGAAACACATTACAATATCTTTAAGGTTTTACCGTTTTGTCAGTATAAATTAGAATAATGTCGCATTAAAAATAGAAATTCAAAACCATGAAAAAATAGAATCTGAATTTGCGACGTTTTATAAGAGCTGCATAATTGTTGTTTTTTTGGTGAACTCATTGTGAAAGTTATTCTGAAATAATGTATTATAAAGATAAGTCTTATTGACTATAGCAAAAGTTATTATGTGCTTCTTCCATTTTTACTCTTTTCTTATACTGAACTCTAGGCCTAACAGTGTTAAAATGTTATCAAATGATTTTGATAGAATATTTATTTTTCAGATCATCATCAAAGATTTAAATTATGTACGTCAGTTAGAAATGTGCCCGCAATCAAGGGTTGAAAAACCAGGTACGTGCGAAGAAAATAATAAGACTGCTTGATTTTTATTGCTTGTAAGTTATAAACAATTGTTCCTCCTTGCCACAAATTAATTACCTTTCTAGGTAATAAGGTAATTCCTGATGTAGACATTGCTGAAGGTATTAGTCATTTGAGATTTGAAAAAGAAGATGAATTGATTACAGATAAAGTTGAAGGATTAGTACTTGGAGATGAAAATGAGGGTGTTGGAATTCCCATTCAAGATTTAAAGACCACACAACATTTTGGTAACTGCTATAATTTTTTTCTTATTTATTTATTTATATTCACTACAAGATTAATGTTGGCTGTATGGCTGTCAGATAAAACGATTTCGAATGTCACTCATCAAACTGATGCTGCTTTATAGTGTGGAGGTGTTTTTAAATATTCTTCTAATTTTTGAATTAGAAATATTTCCTTTAAAGGAAAGACAAATGAATTCATAGATATTTTTAGGACACCTGTCTGGTATCAAACACCTGTCTGATATCGAACTGATAAAGACAATACAACTAAAAAACCTTCCGTCTTCATAGTTAGGCTATTAAGTTTCACTCGAGTTCAATGACAGAGTTTACAGATGCAAATAGATTCCAATGATAAGTACCATCACAATCATTGTATCTATAAGTTGGTTGCCTTAAATAATTAACAAGAGAAGAGCAGCGCGGTTTGGCATATATCATGAAGATCGAATGACTGCCATGAACAGTAGAAACAAATCAAAAACGAATAAAGGGAATAGGAATCTAGTCGCTCACTCTTCAAAGTTAACATAAGAGGCTCGTATGCTTAATTAATATTTGCAAATTCGCGACCTTTTCCTGAATCTTTTATCGTGTTTTCCTGGTGGAATTGACCTTGAACAATTTTATTAAGAATTACTGACCCCCCTGATCAATATTTGTTTCAATATATCAACGGAACTCAAAATAATATTTCCGAAATAAAGAAAAAATAAACAAAAACGTGCTGATTTTAACAAACGAGACACATCGCTACTAGTACGAATATATTTCCAGAAACAGATTGCAGTCTCATCTGAGCATTGAAATCTGTAAGCATTTGCGATAGAGGAGAAATTTAATATCATGGAAATCATTCGAACATCTTAAAAATCTGGTAACACTAATTATATAATCATAAAATCATAAAAAGTACTAATAGATGGTCCTGAATAAATTCTGTTACGAGCCTGAGTAAATCCAAAAAAGCGGAGTTTCTGAAAAGTTTTAATAAAGCAATATCCAGGTATTGAATACCTGATAATGATACCTCCGACCATTTGATCTAAAGCAATTTATAAATATTTTCAATAAATATTCTACGCAGTATGTTTAGACACGCAATTGAACAGTACATACATTATAAAGAAACAAAATTAATTTCATAAATTCAGTAAAATCCTTAGTCGTTGGTGATGGTATACTGAATCCCCATCATGAATCCATTTATGGAAATTCAAAAACTTCGTTAATAAAACAAAAGTCCAATGTTTGAGCATATTCCTCCCATCACATTTACACCTCCTTTGCCCATGAATCAAAAGATTGAGAGCAAAACGAAGTGTCTTTATCATACCCAAACGTTTGTCTCTGGCTGACACATTATATATATACTGTATATACCCATATGTTTTCGACACCAGGGGAAAATTCATTAGAATCTTTTGTCAAAAATTTGTATTTTCATCCCAGGGACTTCGTGAATTTTATAGTCCGTAAACACTTTAGTACTATTACTAGCAATAAAAACAAAAACATATCTTACACAAGGAAGTTTTATTTTCCAAGGAAAATAATTTCATTAGAAACGAAAGTATTATATGTACAACAAAATCTTGTTAACTCTTAAACTTCATTTATTTGAAAGCGTTAGTTTCAAAGTTCAATATTTACAATCATTGACGGAGATAAAAACAACAAGTTACACAACCACTGCCAATAACACACAATGACAACACAGGCACGTTTGTCAACATCCAATTATCTGAATTTAAAACTTGACTGAAGAAAAGCAGAACTGATACTATACTCATAGTCAGAGGCAGATACAGAAATTTCAAATAGATTATGCCAAATGTGGGTGGCTCATAGATATAAAAACGCTAATGAACTATTTTAATCATAAAAGTTTTTCTTAATCAACCAGAGGCGCTTCAGTGTCAGAAAAGAATCGGAAATTTAAAAGTCGCCGATTTAAGTTTTGGAAACACACGAGGATATGGACCAAGCCTACAACACAGGCAGAGAAACTCGTGAAATTCTCCTGCCATATTAGTTCAGATAATTTTATGATATAGGACTCATTGGAATGCAAAATTAAGAATCTTCTTTATCATACTGGCCTAGATTGTCGTTCGCCTCCTTCAGCATATGCCTTTCCTTTATGAAGTGATGATAAGGGATGTAAGATTTGTAAGATTTTACATTCTAAGTTCCTCAAATTCATGACAGGTCTTTGTCCCCATCCTTTTTTCTGCCAAAACCAATAAATTTAGACACTGATTGTCAGTAGATATACTTTTTCTACTGCTTCTTTTTTCAACATTTTCGGAAAGGATAATCAAGTCTCTCCTCAAGAAGGCTGTCATAATAATTGGTTGTATTTTTTGTTAAAATTGAGGCTCTATTCGAGCTTTCCTAAAATATTCATCCAAGTAAGTTTTGTCTTTAACTACCGCATGTAGTGCATTAATACGCCGTTAGTAGGAAAATGCATTAAACGAATGGATTGTTTGGTCATTTTTTTAAAAGAAAACAAACCAACTTCTACTGTTATCTGCGGATTGTGTTGAGTGATGTTTCTATGGCATTGTTTTGAAGCTCTTTCAAGATTTACTTAATTCCTTCCATTTATATATTCTTCATGTTATACATTCTTCAAGTTTACAATTTTAAGATCTAAAATTTGTAGTTGGACAGTACTCGATTATGTTTATTAATGCTCTCTTGAAGATTTTTTTCAGAAACTGGAGATATTTCTTCAACATGCACTATCTCTGATCAAACATCTTCTTAGACAGGTTCAAATCGAAAGTATTTGAAAGAAAGCGATTGTCCTTCCTATCTGTTCCTAAAAGTATTTTTTATTTTGAAATCTTTATCCTTATCTGCATCTGATTGATTATGTTTTCATCCTAGATGTATGGTAGTGCAGCCACATCGGATTCGCCAGTGCCTGTTTTTTTTTAATCGTGCTTCCTAAACTTCCGCTTGTCACTGCCGTTCATCCTTAATTTCTGTTTACATCTGGCATGAAAAGCGAAGATTGAGAATAAATCTGTTAAGAATAAATATTGTTGAAACAAAATTAGCGGTTTGGGTCTAAAGGTTTAGTACAAAAACATAAACTTCAAACTTCTCATCACCATTATAGTCCACACCCACTTTCAAATGACCCTCCAAAACACCAATTACACTTGGACTATACAGCCACCCCCTTATGTAGGGGAAATTCTAACAGTAAAAAATATAAATTAACGTTCCATTTTTAGAGATATTACCTGCAAGCGGATCGAAAAGACCGTTTGAACATGTCAAACATCGAACGACAACACAAATTGATGATATATCGGATTCCGGAGATCACATTTTACTTGGAAAGATAGATAGTCATAGTGAGTTCCTTTGGATAAAATCATATTTTTCATTTCTATTTTTCATTTCTATATATATATATATATATATATAGGTTATTGATATCAGAGTTTATTGTAAGAAAAATGAACAATTAACCCTATCGGTTCCGAGATTTTTGGTTTTCCTCAACCCGATGGTGGTGGTGGTAGTAAGTTGTCTCCCTATAAAATCTATTCTAGTCATTCTGGGGTAAAAGATTTGGTAGAAATGCATCTCAACATCTGAATTTATACCACTAGTAGTTGTTACTATGGTTATTACTAAAATTTGCAATAGTCAGGAAATTTCTAATCTTACAATTGAACTATACTATGCACACCAGTCATTCTGTAATACCATTGTATTTGAAAATTTACCTAACGTCAGCAAGCACAACCAAAATTTCATCAACGGCGGCAAAAAGCCAAATTAACCCTATCCAGACCGGGGCTTTTTTTAAACTTTTCATTTTACAAATCTACTTTTACTAAAATCCAAATTCAAAATGGCTGCCAAAAGTCCATATAATCCATGTCCAAACATAATATCAACAAGTGATAGTTGCAAAAGTTTTTTATGAGAATCAATGATTTTTGTAATAATACATTAAATGATTGGGACAACATGCATCTCCACATTTCTGACACAATGTCTTATTTTTAGGAAGCTTATCCTTCCTTTTCTTTTGATTCGGGCCAACAATTTCACTCAAACACGATTTACAGCGCTGTCGTTTATCGCCAATTTTTGGAAAGTTCACATCATTTTCCAAATGTCGCTCGGCTGGCTGAACATTGCCGACGATTGTTTTAATTTTCCGTTGTATTGAAATGTTTAGACCATTTCTGTTTCTTCGTAAAATATTTGGGACGACCAGTGACATAGCCAACTCCCACCTAACATCGAACGAGTTCATCTTTTTGGGATCTTCCTTTTCGGTCAGAGCTAGAAGGGTTGTTGCATTTCTACGAATTATGTCAAGAATGTAATATAGTGCAACCATCTTTCATTTTGGTGATTTTGCTTTGCACGTATACGAACCAATTTTCTGATCGACAATGTCCGTTACGCCCTTGATGAAATCGTAAAACTTGTAAAATGCAGGGGTTTTTTTGTCGTCGTCTCTTGTGATTCCTAATAATGGTTGCACTGTTGATAACATCAAAACATTTTTCCAACCATTTGACTTTGTTTTGACCGTATACGTGCACATGACCATATCTTTTTTCTGTTCCTCCCAGTAAATAGTTGCACTTAGATCTTCTCGGTCTTTCGTACTTTTCAACTTGTCTGGGATTCCAATGCGGTTCGTCTGTAATGTCCCTACTACAGCCATTTTCTTTTCAGGGAGCCACTGAGCATCAAGAACACTAGTGTATAACCTGTCCATTGATATATTTCTGCCTTGTAAGGACATATCCTTCTCCATTTGTGTAACCAAATACTTTATGTAGTTTTCTGTTTTATCGATGTAGTACGGACCATTTCCACTTTCAGGTTTACCTGAATAAAGAGTTGCTTGATATGTAAATGGAAATCGCGTGTCATTGAACGATTTGAATTGCAACCCATATTTGGCGGGCTTATTTGGGTTGTACTGGCGAAATGCTATTTGATGTCGCATAGGATAAAATGTCTCGTCAATCGTAAGATATTCTGAGGGAATCACATATTTTGTGCAGTTGTTATTGAACATCATAAATAACACACGAGCAGCAGCAAACCTATCTTGCGGCCAATTCACTTCACGTTCCTTGTGATCATCAAACATTATGTTTGCAACAAGAAATTTAAATCTGTTGCGTGACATTGTTGCACCAAATACTGCTGGACCAGCTTTTTCAGAGAATAAGATATTGTAATTGTGATTGTTCAGACCAAGCAAACCACGAAAGTACATGAGTCCGAACAACGCATATATTTCTACATCATCAGTTGGTTTTATGTAATTATACTTGCTGTTACTTTTAGTTTCTTCTGGTAACTTTCCTATTACCTCATCAATCTTCAAGTTGGTTTTATTTACAATTAGGCTGATCATGTCTTCATTCATACCCAAACGTCATAGCCAAACGTTTGTCTCTGGCTGACACATTATATATATACTGTATATACCCATATGGTTTCGACACCAGGGGAAAATTCATTAGAATCTTTTGTCAAAAATTTGTATTTTCATCCCAGGGACTTCGTGAATTTTATAGTCCGTAAATACTTTAGTACTATTACTAGCAATAAAATCAAAAACATATCTTACACAAGGAAGTTTTATTTTTCAAGGAAAATAATTTCATTAGAAACGAAAGTATTATATACACAACAAAATCTTGTTAACTCTTAAACTTCATTTATTTGAAAGCGTTAGTTTCAAAGTTCAATATTTACAATCATTGACGGAGATAAAAACAACAAGTTACACAACCACTGGCAATAACACACAATGACAACACAGACAAGTTTGTCAACTCCAATTATCTGAATTTGAAACTTGACTGAAGAAAAACAGAACTGATACTATACTCATAGTCAGAGGCAGATACAGAAATTTCAAATAGATTATGCCAAATGTGGGTGGCTCATGGAGATAAAAATGCTAATGAACTATTTTAATCATAAAGGTTTTTCTTAATCAACCAGAGGCGCTTCAGTGTCAGAAAAGAATCGGAAGTTTAAAAGTCGCCAATTTAAGTTTTGGAAACACACGAGGATATGGACCTACAACACAGGCACAGAAACTCGTGAAATTCTCCTGCCATATTAGTTCAGATAATTTCATGATATAGGACTCATTGGAATGCAAAATTAAGAATCTTCTTTATCATACTGGCCTAGATTGTCGTTCGCCTCCTTCAGCATATGCCTTTCCTTTATGAAGTGATGATAAGGGATGTAAGATTTGTAAGATTTTACATTCTAAGTTCCTCAAATTCATGACAGGTCTTTGTCCCCATCCTTTTTTCTGCCAAAACCAATAAATTTAGACACTGATTGTCAGTAGATATACTTTTTCTACTGCCTCTTTTTTCAACATTTTCGGAAAGGATAATCAAGTCTCTCCTCAAGAAGGCTGTCATAATAATTGGTTGTATTTTTTGTTAAAATTGAGGCTCTATTCGAGCTTTCCTAAAATATTCATCCAAATAAGTTTTGTCTTTAACTACCGCATGTAGTGCATTAATACGCCGTTAGTAGGAAAATGCATTAAACGAATGGATTGTTTGGTCATTTTTTTAAAAGAAAACAAACCAACTTCTACTGTTATCTGCGGATTGTGTTGAGTGATGTTTCTATGGCATTGTTTTGAAGCTCTTTCAAGATTTACTTAATTCCTTCCATTTATATATTCTTCATGTTATACATTCTTCAAGTTTACAATTTTAAGATCTAAAATTTGTAGTTGGACAGTACTCGATTATGTTTATTAATGCTCTCTTGAAGATTCTTTTCAGAAACTGGAGATATTTCTTCAACATGCACTATCTCTGATCAAACATCTTCTTAGACAGGTTCAAATCGAAAGTATTTGAAAGAAAGCGATTGTCCTTCCTATCTGTTCCTAAAAGTATTTTTTATTTTGAAATCTTTATCCTTATCTGCATCTGATTCATTATGTTTTCATCCTAGATGTATGGTAGTGCTGCCACATCGGATTCGCCAGTGCCTGTTTTTTTTAATCGTGCTTCCTAAACTTCCGCTTGTCACTGCCGTTCATCCTTAATTTCTGTTTACATCTGGCATGAAAAGCGAAGATTGAGAATAAATCTGTTAAGAATAAATATTGTTGAAACAAAATTAGCGTTTTGGGTCTAAAGGTTTAGTACAAAAACATAAACTTCAAACTTCTCATCACCATTATAGTCCACATCCACTTTCAAATGACCCTCCAAAACACCAATTACACTTGGACTATACAGCCACCCCCTTATGTAGGGGAAATTCTAACAGTAAAAAATATAAATTAACGTTCCATTTTTAGAGATATTACCTGCAAGCGGATCGAAAAGACCGTTTGAACATGTCAAACATCGAACGACAACACAAATTGATGATATATCGGATTCCGGAGATCACATTTTACTTGGAAAGATACATGGTCATAGTGAGTTCCTTTGGATAAAATCATATTTTTCATTTCTATTTTTCATTTCTATATATATATATATATATATATATAGGTTATTGATATCAGAGTTTATTGTAAGAAAAATGAACAATTAACCCTATCGGTTCCGAGATTTTTGGTTTTCCTCAACCCGATGGTGGTGGTGGTAGTAAGTTGTCTCCCTATAAAATCTATTCTAGTCATTCTGGGGTAAAAGATTTGGTAGAAATGCATCTCAACATCTGAATTTATACCACTAGTAGTTGTTACTATGGTTATTACTAAAATTTGCTATAGTCAGGAAATTTCTAATCGGCTACGCAAATTTTCAAGAAGTTTTAATCATTTATGATATGCCTTAATTTTCCTAGATATCTATGCTATGAACTTAGTTTTTTATTTTTTGTTTTTAATCAAAGGTTATCGTTTGTTGGGTTATTTTAATTTCCGACCTCTGTTTCTGTTTATTGCTATTCGGACATAATTCCTCCAGATGTTCCTTCTTGCCGACGTAAATCTCCAGAAAAGTTCGGAGTTTTAAAAATGTTTCTTCCTTTACACATATGGAATATGGTTTGTTCAAGGCAATCATTTTATAAAAAACATATTCATACTGTTTGGGCAAAAGGAGATGTATATGTGCTGACGTCAGCACTTAATGAACAATGAAATTCTTCTTAAATTTGAACAATCTTCACATCAACAGAGGAGGAACGAGATAATGCCTACGTAAGCATAAAGAACCATTTGAAAATTAACTAGTTCTAATAATACAGAGGTTAATTACAAATTAGAATCGTTTCACAATGGTTCATATCGTACAAACCTTTGAAATATTGAAGGAATTATAGATATTTTGGAACATTGTTAGGTCACACGTATTATTAATATTGCAATGATAATAAAGAAGATAAAAATGTTAAAAATTAATATTAGGTTCACATTAGGTAAAAATAGATTAGAAAAAAAAAGAAAAGAAAATTGAAATGAAGGGGATAATAAAGAGAACTTAAAAACTTGAAATCAAAAAGCGGAATGAACTTGGAGCAAGGTTTGAGGGATAAAGGAGATAAAAAAGGAGATAAAAAAAAAGGAGATAAAAAAAATAAATTCTTGTAGCGGGAAAAAAGTGTACGAAAAAAACGTATCTTTTGATATTCATTGAGTTGAAGCCGCTGAGAAATAACCATTGATGCATTTATAAACTGTAAAACAAATCTTCTTTTGCTTCAAATTTTTCTTTTCTTTTGTGGATTGATTGTACTGGTTTCTTGCACAAAGGCGTCTTCGAAATCAGGTCTTTTCGTGATTGTTGGTTGTAAACATTCGTCAGCGAACAGTATGTAATCAATAATCAGAGCCTTGTAGATACGTAGCAAGATCACTCAAAAAAGGACGAAGGTCTTAATCACGGAAAGAATAAGTCCTTGTAACTGATCCACAATGCAGTACAACTTTTCAGCAAAGCAAACTTGGTAAATTAAATAATTAATGGAGACGTGCAAAATATGAATGCCAAATTTAAGAAATATTAATTTGCGTTCCAATCTATTTATCCAAATTTCGTAAACGTCGGATAATTTAACGTTACCAACCATTTTTATTTATTTACATGCCTCTGGTCCTTAATTTTATTTCTTTTTCTATAAGATTTCACCCCTCTTTATGTATTGGCATCCTTCCCGGTAAAATATCAAAAAAATATTACTCTCATTTTAAGTTTATCTTTCTTTGTTTTACTACATCAATCATTTTACTAATTATATATTACTATTATTATATTACTAACTTGTGTACTCTCTTTGACTTTAAATAAAAATCCCACAATCCAAATGTTCAAAATATAGGACAACCCGTTTTCTGTGATTGCCGCATATCCAGTGTTTATATGAGAAAATGTCCAGCCCGTTCGCGGAGATCTGGGCGAAGACTAGTGAGATCTCACTTGCTGGGGTAGCCCACTCTTCCATATAAACGGAATTTTCAGTTAAAACAAACACAAAGCCGAGATCTCACTAAGCAGGCTAGCGCGACAAATGGACTCAAAAAAACAGCCCTTAATTCATAAAATCCACCAGGGGGTATGTGATTTAATTTAATGTAATCGTGACCATCAAAAGAGTACACAAAAGCCATATTTAAACGTTTACGCATCTCTTCATTATCTCGTTTAAGCACCTCTTCACCAAAGAAATCAGACACACGAAATACGAAAACTTATATATTTTGAAAGTCTCTGATTTCATGTCGTGTGTAGCAGTAGCTGGATGTTTTACATTAAACTATCACATAATGCAAAAACAAATAGTAAATACCCTATGGTTTCGACAAAATTGTATTTGCAATACAATAACATTTTATAACTCATTCAAATCATGTTAAATTGCTTTAGAATTACATACTGAACACTTCATTAAATGGAAACAAATTAATGTAAAAATCTTATAAATAAAAACATGAACGGAAATTTGGATGCATCAGGAGCCATTACTATCTCATATGTGATAAAATAAAAATAAGCCTTTAATTCATTGTTTCATTAATGTTTTAACTTTATTACTAAGTAATTATCTCTATTCTTAAAACTCCCAGTAAAATGATTACAGGCAATTTTGATATTTAAAACGAGGTCAGATGTACTTACTAGACCAAAACATGGTGTTTCGAACACCTTGGAAAAGTGCTCGCCGTTCCTGTCTATATTTATTCACACCAAACCCAACTCTCTGGTACGATGGATCAACTTTGTTGTCCTCCAATGGATCAACTTTGTTGAACCGCGTAGGGACTAGGGACTATCTGAAGTTTCTTTTGATGAGAAAGAAACGAATTCTCAGAAAGACTGTACAATATTAAAAATTGATGTTTATATGTCGCTTCCTGACTCAGTTGTCCATACGGG
The DNA here is from genome assembly GCA_039566895.2 of Turritopsis rubra. Classification (NCBI taxonomy): domain Eukaryota; kingdom Metazoa; phylum Cnidaria; class Hydrozoa; order Anthoathecata; family Oceaniidae; genus Turritopsis; species Turritopsis rubra. Next base: position 1,301,678 of record CM077622.1, read on the forward strand.
CCTCGTTTTGATTTGTTACATTGTTTCGCAATATTATAATTAAGTTATACTAGGCGCCAAGGCGGCATCCCTCGCTTCCCACGAAAACTATCAGTGTTCGTTCTCCCAGATGAGAAAAAAATAAAATTTTAGAAAGCTATTTGATATATATATATCCTATATATTATTACCGTTACAGACATATGCTCTATCAAAGATTTTAATGACGTCGCAGCGCCCCTTAAAATTTTGCCCAAATCTTTCTGTCACCCCATCGCCAATGTCGCGGATCCCAAAAGACGTCAGTTATTCCCATTGGTTCTCGAGATAATTTTCCCAAAATCTCGCGTTCGATTTGGGTCGCAATGCATCGTTTGCATATTGAATTTGCACAAGAAAAAATAATTTGTGTGGATCTTACGTAGCTGACTCCCCGATCTCTCTAACTACTCGCGTCTACCATTTTGCGTGACAGACAAACAGACAAACAAACAGACAGACAGACAAACAAACAAAGAATCGGATATTAATATATAGGATAATTTCCTTATTAGCAAATCGGAGAAAGCTGATTTGCGTTAATTTTCAACACAGAACCGAGGGTAGATATAAGCGCTTAGAAAATTATCAAAATTTCGTTTTCTCGTACGGGACACATTTACGTACAAAACAATGGTTGTTAAATAAACACCTAAAATGCAAACAACATTCTATTATTCTAGGTTAGTTTATATACGTTCGTAGATGACAAAGTTTTCCAACCAAATGGACCAATGAAAAGCAAGCTTTTGCAATTTTGTTTTTTGTCCCAGGTTTCAGAAATCTATAAAATCATACGGAATTTCGTACGGAAATTTTTTGTCCCGTACGTGACAGGATACCCGAACAATTATATTTATTTTTACCAAAATACTGCTGGGAATTGGTAGCGAAACTAAAAACAATCTCTCCGAGTACAAAACATGGTATATAGAACATCCCTACAATCAGATACTCTTAAACCATTTTATTTTTATTTAAAAAAACACCTTCAACGCTTCACAACCAATAAAGAAAATAATCTTACATTGTGATAAAATGAACTGCAAACCCTAAAATCTCCATTCATAACAGATGTCCCAAATCTATTAAAGGAAAATCGAAGCAAACATTCAGCGTTGTTCAGTTAATATACATTTTCATTCAGTTTTATCCGCATTGGAAGGTTATTCTAGGTTAGTTTATATACGTTTGTAGATGACAAAGTTTTACAACCAAATGGACCAATGAAATTCATGCTGTGTGTACCTAAACAACTAACAGTTAAAGAATAATATTTCATTGAACGCAAGCTTTTGCAATTTTTTTTTGTCACAGGTTTTAGGAATATCCGCATTGGAAGGTTATCATCTTATGGTGATCATAATTGCTTCTAATATCTATTGAATAGCCTGGGTAATATATATATCTCGGTTCGGGGAAGTACATAATAATTTATGTTCCTATTTGTTATTTTAGACATATACATGGATGAAGAACTGATTTACATTTACTTGGTACACAAAAAATTTTCAATGAATGTACATAAATCAGTGAAATTCTCAAAACTCCTTCTGAAAGAGAGTTTCAGAATATCTGAATTATCACGCAAAATAATTAGATCACGTTATTCTGTTCTTGACTTACTTATCGATGTTTACGAAGTATTCCGTAGTTACAAACACCTCGTAACAGCTGTTAATAAGGTCTTGGAAGCTTGTGATATGGAAAACAAGAAAGTAACACAAGATGAAGTACGAAAGGTTATTGAAGAAAATAAAGATATTCTAAAACATATTCCAGGTAAAAAAGCATTGATATATCAATATACGTTAATTTATTACATTTGTCAATACGATAATATGATCTCTACTGGGTGTTATATTGATGCAGTGTCAGCAGAGAGCACCAGAACACATTGCAGTAAATTCATTTCCAAAATTTCATAATGTTCCGTCCCAAGAAGAGTATATTTTCTTATGCCAATTAAAGTTTTAGCTTTTAGTTTTGCGGTTAATTTCAAAAGTGTGTATTCTATAAGTACTCTGCTATCATGAAACGGTGCTAAGTATTAAAATTTCCCGTATGTTTCGTTTGTTTCGTCCACTCGGCATATATAAGGCTAGTGCATCTCTTGTTTCCGTAATGTAATGGCGTGTTTATTGCATCTCGTACGTGATCGTTTAAGATTAGCTATTACATATAAAATTTCAAAACATTGGGAAGTGTTACGTCCAAAAATATGCTGGGTAAATAATTCTTGTATCACAGTTAGATCATCAGATGAAAGTAAAACACAAAGAAAACACATATTCATATCATATCTTTCAGATTTGTAACTCAATGAGTACTGATATTTCAACGTGACATTTAGCGTTGAGCAACGTATATACAAAATTCTCAGGAGTGGTGTTTGCCTGTAGTGTAGAATTTAAGAAAACCATTTTTGGGAACAGAAACCCGACAGAATCGCTAATAAAAAGTGGCCACATCAGGTGTTGCGTAAACTTCTTCGATCATGTAATAACAAATTTTCAAATTGTTCAATAATACATTTGTTGAAGAATATAATAAATGTGGTCACTCAAATGAGTGTCAAACTTCCTCAGCAAGATTTGTCTGTGTAGAGAAGTGACACTTTCCATATCTTATCACACCATCCACACGACTTGTAAGGAATTTTTTACCACCCTCTTTGATTTGTTTCCAAGAAAACCTTTCAAAGACAATGTGGGACTATGTCATCATCCATGCTGCAATTTAATTGTTACTTACTGGCCTTTAAACCGTATGCTTGTTACGAAGAGATTTTGGAGACCTGGTTCATACGATGAATGAATTTTCTTTGGAACAATTGTTGGAAGAAAAGTCACAATAGATATAGGATGAAGATAAAATTGTATATTACTGACTTTGTTCCAACACAAGATTCTCATTTTCCCCAGTATATAGAGTATGTTTTCAGGTGACTTTTGTGAAATCTGACATTAGATAAACATTAATAAAAATTAAATGTTTTTTTGGAACTAATTTTCGCAATTGTTCAAATTTAACGCACTTGAGGAAAATTGCAAAAATTTGTTTTGCCATAATTAATGCCTCCAATTATTAATGCCTTTAAGGTACAGTTTTTAGTGCACCTTCGAAATTGGAGGGGAGAAACGTTGTTTTCATTGGAATAACAAAAAGTAGCAGACAACCTTGACTAAGCCTTAGACTAAGACCTAGACTAAGCACAAGACTGTCTCTTTAAATGATGTTTGTTCCATTTTGAAAGAAACATAAAGAGAAGAAAAGAAAAAGATCTTTTCTGTTATTTCTGTTAAAATAAGAATAACTGAACTAATAATTTCCATTGAGCTAAAATAATGGAAAATTCGATTACTTTGTATTTGTTTATTGGTATATTGGTTCCATGCTCTGTAAGTCTTCTGATGAATATAGAAGGAACTTATAAATTATTTTGCCTTGCTAAAGTCCATATCAAATTAATCTTTAAGTTATAGTAAGGTTGGCTATAGTGGACTCCATAGAGACTTAAATTAGAAGTAAACAATTGATTAGTAATTAAATATTTTGGTTGGGTTAGGCATTTTCTCTAAAGTTTGTTATTATCCAATCTAATGTGTAGAACATATCCCTTATCGATAAACAGAGCAAGATAAATGAGGACGGCGATGTGACACAAAAGATACACTGTCCGTGTGCATTTCATTTAGAATGTCTATTTCATACTATACCATTGGGGAAATATTGCCAGTCAATTACATCAATAGCAAATTTTCACGTTCTACACTCACCGTTATATGTTATGTTTTGAACTCGTTAAAAGGGACCAAATCTATAACCATGCACTGCTTTGTGAGATATTATTTTTCAAATATTCACTTCGCCGTCCTCGCTACCGTCGCAGGTGCGTCATGTCCCTGACAAATCGTGAGGCATTCCAGAAGATAAATAATTAGATATTTAAGTGTCCGTTATTCCTACCGGTGTTACAAGAAAGTGATGAGAAGTTAGAAAGTCTTTAGAACTTTTTCGTGTGTTTTTACATGGTCGGTTTGTTCTCTTGTTGGTTTGAAAAGTTGATATAATAGCAAACATCATTAAAACATGTAAATACCTTGAAAATAACTCTGTATATTTTAAATTTAGATCAAGATTTACGTCCAGATTTAGACTATTTAGATGATGATGATTTAGACCGATTAAACTCTTCACATGGTCATTTCGGTTTGCGATCTTTCCGCAGGAAACATGAAGAAATTTTTCGATACCTTAGTTATGTCTTATCAAATAAGGTGCTTGGATATGAGCAATACATACCGCGAATATCTTTAAAAGAAGAAGAAGAGAAAAGAAAAAGAAAAGTAGCTGAATCTTTTTATATTATCGTACGCATCTTAGAAATTTTTGGAGATGGTCATCTGCTTAAAGAAGGTACATCTTTATGTTTTTGCGTTGGTTCAAAGAAATCATTTAACATACTATTAAAATAGTGTAAGTGGTCGTCATTGTTACGCTGGATGATGTTTGATTAGCAATATTCTATCCCAAAGAAAGACATTAAAAAATGTCCCGGAAAATATTAGACTGAATTGTGAAAAATTGGATTTTTATTTAATCAACCTTTCCAGAATTCGGAGACATTTCCGGAAGGTTGCAATACATCCAATAAGGTGTCAATATCGTTTTCTGAACAGGCACATTTCCTTGAAATTCAGCTGAATTAACATTTTGTAGATCAGTCGAGATTCTATATACAATGCGTTAATCCATATTGAATTTGTGAAATATTTTTCAAAGACAGGTTGAAACGAAAGGTAATGAATTTAAAATGAAAACCTTTTTTATATGAAATAATATATGTTATATTTTTTTTTATCTTAGATTTGAGACGTTATGGATTGTAAGTCCTTTTGGTATTTTTGATTAACTATCATGGTTTTAACATTCAACCTGATTATTAATTAAGTTAAGTTGGTTCTCATTAGTGAAGATATGTGATAAGAATGCGAGTAAGAATGTAGATCAAACATAAATGATTTTCATCCTTAATGAAATAGAAACATTACAAAATTTCAATAGATACATATCCAAAGTATTTTGTTTAAATGTGAAACAATACACCACCATAATATCTTCAGCAATTGTATATTTTTATAAAATATCAGCGTATAGCTTATGAAGTTAAATCATTGCCAATATTCCATTTTACAAGTGGACGAGTGGCTTAGAAGTTTACCCGTGAGATTGTTGTCAAGACGTCGTGTGATGCCATTAGTCGTAGAGTGATTTTTCAAGTCGACAGATGGCTTCGGAAGTTTACCCGTGTAATTACTACAGTGGAATCTCTATGAATACAGCGTTGTTGCATTGAAAAGATGCCCCTCAATAGAGACGTTAGTTAAGAGAATTTGACTGTAAATCCATCCATCCGTACATGGAGTATATGTCAGTTTCCAGTTAGGACATCCCGGAAACCACCCGGGGACGCCGAAAGTGAAATCTAATCCGTCCATTCGAATAGGATGTCTAACAGGGACTTGCAGAGGACGTTGAAAGGACGTCCTTTTATACAAAAGACGTCTAGAGGACGTCCACACTGGTACGTGGACGAAAAGTGGACGAGAGGACGTACATAGGACGTCTGAAGGACGGATGCAAGCCCACTAGGTTATACCGAGATGTCCGCTTTATAGAGATTCCTCTTTGTTTTACGTGTATAAATTCCACCATTCCACGACCCGAGAAATCATTCCACGACGAAACAGATCGTTAGACATGATTTGTACCCGCGTAAACGACTTGTAACACCATTCGATCATTTCAGAAATAATTCGTCGACTTGACGACAATCCCATGCGTATACTTCTGAAACTCTTCGACGAATTGTAAAATGGAATATTGCCAAACGAATTAACTTCATATTTGTTATTATAAGAATACTCATGATTCAATGCATTTCTCTATTTAAGGTTGGATTATCAGTATAAAAAAAGATCATGGAAAACACAGAAGCTTACCTTGTCTGAAGGTAATATCTATGTATTTCCTAATTTTTATAGAGTTTTACTCTTGCCATAAACTTCTGCAAAGACGTTTGTAGAAAGCTATTTAATGATTTTTTTTTTATTTCTTTCATTTTGGTTATGAAAGATACATATATTTTAATTCTTTCAACGTATTTTCAAATTTCAAACTGTTATTATCATTCGCTAAGTTTCATTTCGGTTATGTTAAATATAACAAGAGCCAGATGGCGCAAAACGTTAGCAGCAGACATAAGACTCTTACAATTGAACTATACTATGCACACCAGTCATTCTGTAATACCATTGTATTTGAAAATTTACCCAACGTCAGCAAGCACAACCAGAATTTCATCAACGGCGGCAAAAAGCCAAATTAACCCTATCCAGGCCGGGGCTTTTTTTAACCTTTTCATTTTACAAATCTACTTTTACTAAAATCCAAATTGAAAATGGCTGCCAAAAGTCCATATAATCCATGTCCAAACATAATATCAACAAGTGATAGTTGCAAAAGTTTTTTATGAGAATCAATGATTTTTGTAATAATACACTAAATGATTGGGACAACATGCATCTCCACATTTCTGACACAATGTCTTATTTTTAGGACGCTTATCCTTGCTTTTCTTTTGATTCGGGCCAACAATTTCACTCAAACACGATTTACAGCGCTGTCGTTTATCGCCAATTTTTGGAAAGTTCACATCATTTTCCAAATGTCGCTCGGCTGGCTGAACATTGCCGACGATTGTTTTAATTTTCCGTTGTATTGAAATGTTTAGACCATTTCTGTTTCTTCGTAAAATATTTGGGACGACCAGTGACATAGCCAACTCCCACCTAACATCGAACGAGTTCATCTTTTTGGGATCTTTCTTTTCGGTCAGAGATAGAAGGGTTGTTGTATTTCTACGAATTGTGTCAAGAATGGAATATAGAGCAACCATCTTCCATTTTGGTGATTTTGCTTTGCACGTATACGAACCAATTTTCTGATCAACAATGTCCGTTCCGCTCTTGATGAAATCGTAAAACGTGTACAATGCAGGGTTTTTTTTGTCGTCGTCTCTTGTGATTCCTAATAATGGTTGCACTGTTGATAACATCAAAACATTTTTCCAACCATTTGACTTTGTTTTGACCGTATACGTGCACATGACCATATCTTTTTTCTGTTCCTCCCAGTAAATAGTTGCACTTAGATCTTCTCGGTCTTTCGTACTTTTCAACTTGTCTGGGATTCCAATGCGGTTCGTCTGTAATGTCCCTACTACAGCCATTTTCTTTTCAAGAAGCCACTGAGCGTCAAGAATACTATTGTATAACCTGTGCATTGATATATTTCTGCCTTGTAAGGACATATCCTTCTCCATTTGTGTAACCAAATACTTTATGTAGTTTTCTGTTTTATCGATGTAGTACGGACCATTTCCACTTTCAGGTTTACCTGAATAAACAGTTGCTTGATATGGAAATGGAAATCGCGCGTCATTGATCGATTTGAATAGCAACCCATATTTGGCGGGCTTATTTGGGTTGTACTGGCGAAATGCTATTTGATGTCGCATAGGATAAAGTGTCTCGTCAATCGTAAGATATTCTGAGGGAATCACATATTTTGTGCAGTTGTTATTGAACATCATAAATAACACACGAGCAGCAGCAAACCTATCTTGCGGCCAATTCACTTCACGTTCCTTGTGATCATCAAACATTATGTTTGCAACAAGAAATTTAAATCTGTTGCGTGACATTGTTGCACCAAATACTGCTGGACCAGCGTTTTCAGAGAATAATACATTGTAATTGTGATTGTTCAGACCAAGCAAGCCACGAAAGTACATGAGTCCGAACAACCCATATATTTCTACATCATCAGTTGGTTTTATGTAATTATACTTGCTGTTACTTTTAGTTTCTTCTGGTAACTTTCCTATTACCTCATCAATCTTCAAGTTGGTTTTATTTACAATTAGGCTGATCATGTCTTCATTCATGAATAGCTCAAATGCATCCCGTATTGAATCAGCGCGTTTTTTACTTCTGCGAATTGCCGAAACATCACCGGTGACTACATCGCATGATCTTTGTCAACCAACAGGAGTGTACGGCTCATTTGTCCAAAATATCTTTGGTGTTGTAGCATTTGATTTTGGTCCAAGATATCCGGTAACAGTTTCAGAGTTGTCATTTTGTAAAGCAACAGGTTCGTAGTTATCAAAACATAAAGCTGCATCGATGGAGTTTCCCAGTCGGTTAGCAGTCAACTTTTTCTTCGGCCTACGTTGTCTCACCGGAGGCACAATTTCTTCTTCTACATTATTATCATCTATTTGATTATCTGCATCGTCATCATCATCATTGTCAATTGCTTCAGCTTCACCTCCATACAGACTATCCAAGTCATCACCGTCATCACTGTCGCTATCATTGTCATCGTATAAAAACTGTCGAATATCTTCAGCAACTTCTGCTTCGGTTAGAGGCTGTCTCCTTGCCATTTACTATTTTTATTACTCTAAAATGGTAGGTGGAACTAGTAGAAATAGTAATTCAAGTAAAACATTTTGAAAAAAAATATGCGGGTAAGGGCGCGACAAAGTCCCTCTATCCCAAAAACCGCGCGCTTCATTTAAAAAATATTTTGGTCAACATACGGTAGATAAATTCTAGGAAAAGTTCTAAAATTACAGCCCCCAACATTAAGCGGTTTCAGAATTATCGCATAAAGAGTTGGAGGCCCGACGTGAATAGGGTTAAACCATCATCTTCCAAGCCTAAATTACACTGACAACAAATTGTATTTAAAAAAGACTTTTAATTGTGAATAGAATTAATAAAGAAACAGAAACGCATTGTTTAAAACAAAAGAAATATACATGCACGAGCTGTAACCATAGATACATATTTTTAAATTATTTTTTTTAAATCTAAAAACCATTATTTGCGTTAAATTATAAACTTTTGTAACTTTGACCAACATTTCAAGATAATGGTGATAAGGTTTAAAAGAGTTCAGAATTATTGGAATTTCTTACCAACTGTTGAGGGGCTTCCAATCGCGATAATATTAACAGCAAAATCATGGCGTATTTTCAAATGTTCAAGAGATATTTTCAGTTTCTTAAGTAACTGAAATCCTCCTTTTTATATATTTCATATGATTGTTTTGATTTTAATGTAAAGCCTTTAAGAATTTTTAGGCTGGGTTCGTTCATTAAAATTTATATAATTTTGTGAAAGGCGTTTTTCAAACTCTTAAGCGAAGGCTAATTGCCATTTTGACCGGAAGAGGAGGAGTAGGAGGAGTCCAAGGGTGTTTTAATACGGTATTCGCTTTCGCCGTACCGTAAAAATGCAGTCGTTTATGGCAGCAAGTCTGCAGCTGAGCTCTAAATAGATCTTTTCATAAACACGTCACAACAACGTAGCTTCCATATATTTTATTAATAAATTCTTAAGTAATAAAGTATGATAAAACATTTGGGTTTTTTTTCCAAAATACAACAAATGATATTTATTCAATTTCAAAATTAGCACCATTGACATGTTTAACATGGACATTTTCATGATATTTGCGTGGGACTTTGGAAATTTGGCCAAAAGAAGAAGTGACACAATATTTTGTCCAAATTTATCCAAATTGTGACCACATATGTTATGTCATCATTTCCTGCGCACGCGCGTAGGAAACTGATACTAAAAACAAAAGATTGTTTAAAATAGAAGAAACAAATGCTGGTAGCGCGCAAATAAAATTACTGAGGAAACAATTAAATCGACCTGCTAAAGTGAACGGCATCAACACGGTAGCAACAATTGCAAAATAATGAAGAAATGGCATAATCTAACAACGATAAACAAGAAGTCACAAAAATTTTAACACACAGTCTTAAAACAAATCAATAGATTTCCTGTTGAGATTAAGATTCAAACAAATCTTAATATCAGGTCCCTTCAGTTTTTCTTGGAAGGAATGTTGCTTATGTTTTTATTCATTATACACTTTGTTGTCTGAAACTATTATATCAGCTATTATATCAACTTTTCAATTCTGAAACGTTCAATTCATATACAAAATATTTTACTATAATCCACATTAATTCGTCAACATTTATGTATAGAAATTTTAGTTAGAATAATAGATTACGGCATCAATTTGCACCTGCGAAAATTAAATTCTGTGTGAAACAAAGGAAATTTGTTAATATACCCAAAATTTCAGAAATTAGGATATTAAGTAAGGACTCATAGTTGTTTTAATATTAGTTTGATACTTAATATTCGCAATCACATTTATTTATTTCACATTTTATTTTTGACATTTGCTTACCACGTCACAAAATGTGTAAATTTGTGTTCAAGGAGCAGATATAAAATAACTTCTACAAAAACTAATAAATTTTGGTATTTTCATCTGCAAAGAAAATTTCGTAAAAATTTCTTCCTGCGAAAAGTGAACTGTGAAAAAACCTTTAATAACGACAACTTAACCTTAACTTTAAGCTGAATATAATATTTTGGATAATCGTGATAAATAATAAATGTGAAAAGTATTTTATAAACAAATGTCGAAAATTGTCTGTGGTATCAGTAGTGTTTTGTCTCTGCTAAAAATCACTTGTAAAAGAACATTGTATGCGTCCACATAGTTTCCTTGGAACTCATAGTTCTATACACAAACTAAGCTTGAAAACGAGGCTGCTCGGTGACAACTACCCGGCATCGACGGATTTATTGAATCATAATATAATTCATCGCCTAAAATCGATGTTTTTTGAATGTAAATGAAACAGTCATAAATGGTCGTAAGCGGCTACGATTCGAAGTACGCATAATGTTTCTATATGATTTCATTAATAAAAATGGTGACTCAAGAAACTTAGTTTGCAAAAAGTTTTTCCCAAGAATAACAGAAATAAAATAAAATAACAAATAGGAAGGGATACTAATATAATACTAACTATATATATAATAGTTACTAATATGTTTGCAAGTGACCAAAACTTTCCCCAAATTTTTTTACACTGATTTTTATTAACAGAGAGAATGCAATTTCTTTTTTACCTCAAATGATAGTTGTAGCAGACCAGTTCAAAACATTGTAAGGTTATAAGAGTTTTAAGAAGAATCATTCTATGCTGGATCTGGAAGTTATAGTAATGCGCATCACATGAAGGCTATATGTAAACAGAATATCTTCTAACAGGCTCAGAAAGTTTTTCATCTTGTAGTGTCGCCATTTTAAAATGTGTAATATAGTTTTTTCATTTGCTTTCATGAATTAACAACTTACGCACCTTGCTTCTCAAGTTCACACTGGGGAAATCATGTAGCAAGTATGAAGCAATTGAATTTATGGAGCAACAGGTAAAGCAAGATATCAAAATATTTCGAAACATTTGGTTCAACGCATGCTTCATGCTTCACATCTGCTTCACTTGCTTCACTCGTGTTCACACAGTGCTTGAGTCTGCTTCAGCCTCTTTTCAGTTTCTTCGTCTGATTCATAAGTGTGAATCATGCTATATCGGGTAAAAGAATTTTACAGCTACATGTCTCCAAGCAACCAAGGGGAGACATAATGACAATAAAATAACACTTCTTTGTGTAATAAGAACATGATAAACAATTAAAAAGTCATCTATAACGGCCTGCAAAAACCTTTGTTTGTACAAAAATATTAAAATATCCTGCTGGAAGAGGGTGCTGGGCATAACACAAGGGCATAGCAGAACCGTTTATAAAACTCAAATATATAACTTTCACTATATAACTTTAGTTTTGCATAAAAATTCAATTATTGAGACAGAAATAATCTTTGATTCTTTTTCTTAAGTTTTGTTTTCAACACAACACGTACACGATACGATCTAACTTCAAATTATGGATAGCGTCATACATCGAACGTACATACAAAAAATTAGGGAGATAAATTATATTAGGGAGAACTGACAAACTGTACCCAAAAAACAAACAACAACAATTTAAATACTTAATGTGTTTAAGCAGCTGACTAATTATGCCTTAGGAATAAGCATTTAGAATCATCAGTAGAAAATTTCTTGAAAACAATAAAATTACTTTTGAACATGATAAAAGAATACCAAAGAATGCAAATTTGTTTATGTATTTTTGCACAAACGGCTCTCCATATATAATATTACTATATCTAGCTTTTTGAAATTTTCTATTATGTTTCTTTTGGACGTAATTGCCTTTTTTTATTTAGAATTAATGCTTGCTTCACGACATGGCGAATGTTTTAAAATAGCAAGATTATTAGAAAACAGATGTGACGTGAATGTGAAAGATAACGAAGGCTTCACAGCTTTGATGCACGCCGCACGGAGCGATAGTGGTTATTGTGTAAAGGAATTGTTAAACAACGAATGTGATGTCAATACCAAAGATAACGAAGGCTTCACAGCTTTGATGCACGCCGCACGGAGCGATAGTGGTTCTTGTGTAGAGGAATTGTTAAAAAACGAATGTGATGTCAATACCAAAGATAACGAAGGCTTAACAGCTTTGATGCACGCCGCATGGTGCGATAGTGGTTCTTGTGTAGAGGAATTGTTAAAAAACAAATGTGATGTCAATACCAAAGATAACGAAGGCTTCACAGCTTTGATGCACGCCGCACGGAGCGATAGTGGTTCTTGTGTAGAGGAATTGTTAAAAAACAAATGTGATGTCAATACCAAAGACAACGAAGGCTTCACAGCTTTGATGCACGCCGCACGGAGAGGTAGTGGTTATTTTGTAAAGAAATTGTTAAAAAACGAATGTGATGTCAATACCAAAGATAACGAAGGCTTAACAGCTTTGATGCACGCCGCACGGAGAGGTAGTGGTTATTTTGTAAAGAAATTGTTAAAAAACGAATGTGATGTCAATACCAAAGATAACGAAGGCTTAACAGCTTTGATGCACGCCGCACGGAGCAATAGTGGTTCTTGTGTAGAGGAATTGTTAAAAAACAAATGTGATGTCAATACCAAAGATAACGAAGGCTTAACAGCTTTGATGCACGCCGCACGGAGCAATAGTGGTTCTTTTGTAAAGGAATTGTTAAAAAACGAATGTGATGTCAATACCAAAGATAACGAAGGCTTAACAGCTTTGATGCACGCCGCACGGAGCGATAGTGGTTCTTGTGTAAAGAAATTGTTAAAAAACGAATGTGATGTCAATACCAAAGATAACGAAGGCTTAACAGCTTTGATGCACGCCGCACGGAGCGATAGTGGTTCTTGTGTAGAGGAATTGTTAAAAAACAAATGTGATGTCAATACCAAAGATAACGAAGGCTTAACAGCTTTGATGCACGCTGCACGGAGCAGTTTTTATTCTGTTGTAAAGGAATTGTTAGAAAACAAATGTGATGTCAATACCAAAGATAAAGAAGGCTTTACAGCATTAATACATGCATCAAGAAGTGACAGTAAGAGTTGTGTGGATATCATCAAAGAACATGAATATTACTCTCAATAGTACCATTGTATTTTCTTGCAGGCATAATCTCATTAGAACGTTCCGTGTGTATCATCCAGAGATTTCCATTATGGTCAGAAAAGTAGGGATTTGTCTCAGGGGACGATCAAAGAAGTTGGCTTTATATCTGGAAAAGTGATGGAAATGTCACGAAGCATGAACTTATTTGTTTTTAGAATTAGGGACAATTATGGATGGTACATTTTTAATAAGTTTATGTGGAAATTCTATTGGACAAGAAAAGACACATGACCATTGGTGATTGGTGTTCGATGACTGAACCTAAAATATCAAAATATTTCTATTTTCTTGTTGATCAGATTAAAGGCCATGATTCTGCGTGTGCTTTCTTTTTGAAAAATTGTAAACCAACAGTCTTAGAAAGCGAAAACTAATAAATAAAATTTGGATATTGCTTTGATAATCCTCGAAGTTATAAATACAATTTATTACAGATGTATCATTTCTTTTCAGTTGCACATGTTTATTTGTATTGAGTACTTTCAACATCAAACATTTTATTGCATTATTGCATGTTCCATTCGTATTATTTAAGCTTACTTTTTATATTTAATACTACGAAACGAAATATATGGCACTATATAACTCATTATTAGGGACAGTCTTTCTATGGTTATTGCTTGTACTCATCACGTAGGATGTAAATGAATCAAACTTTCAACATTATACATTTTATTGCAATTTTCCATGTTGCATTTGTTTACTTCAGGCTTACTTTTTGTATTTAAAATTACGAAACGAAATATATGGCACTATACAACTCATTATTTGAGAAAGTCTTTCTTTGGTTATAGCTTATTAAACGAGAGAAGAAATCACTGGGGACACAGAAGTTATCAGGAAGGTGTTGACACGATATTGATTTTCCACGAAAAATTACATCTAAGGAAAACCTTGTGTCTACTCATGCTGGCACGTTTTAAACAATTCATGTTTATAATATGGTTCAATGGAAACTTATGGATAAAGTTTTAGTGTCGTGAAAAGGAACTGTTTCTGAGAATTGGAAGAGTTAATTGATCTATGCTTGAAAGGAAGGTGATTAACAGCATTGTAATATTGTGCATTATCAAACTGCATAAAATTTATTTTGAATAACGCCATTTCAATTACCTCGGTATCTGGGTATGGATAGTCTTCTAGGTATAATCCACTATTAGAATATGGTCCAAGTCCTTTTCACTTCATGAAGAGCGATAATCAAAAGTCATCATTCTGTCATTGCCCTTCATCTGGAGGAAAACTTATAAACTCAAACAAAAAACATAAGAACCGAAAAACAGAACTCTGTTAAGATGAAAGTTCAGTATTTGAAACCATTCCTCTCCCTTGATACACGATACCTTAAACTCTAAAATTTGTTCTAATGGACAAAAGATCTGAAAAACAGATATCAAATTTGACGAAACATTGATGGGAATCTATTTATATCTAACAGCGGTCGACCAAGTCAAGGTTAAATCTTTTACTGACACGCACCATGAATTAAGTGTCGTTCCAGGAAATCCCAATCATGACCTGATCTGCTCTCCCTTGGAATAACACCTTGAAGAATGAATGATACTCACATCACTTTATTGAAATGGCATTGAATATCATTTCAAATAGATGTTCAAGAAGATTGCGTACAAAATTTAAAGCCATTGGGATCATTCTGAAATGTCTAATTGGATTTCTGCAAAACCAAGAAATACTTTGCAGCCGGCTTTTTTTTCATTGTTTTTTCCTTCCTGTCTAAACCTCGACGGTCTTTAGTTTTTTGTACATTCCTTTACGTAAATTGCATTGTTTACTAGAGTTCCAAGATAGAGACACAACGTTTCATAAATTACTTAAAAAAATAAAATAAAACACTTCGAAATGCTAAATCCTTTTTCTATCTTATTTTGTTTTTGGGTGTAATTGCTTTATGTAAGAAGGAAATTTGCGTAAATGTTATTTGTGGTTGCTATAAGTTGTTTCTGCTTTGCATGGGTTTCTTCCAGAGTAGTTCTTATGCTTTAACATAATTTCTTTCTCGGAAACTTCTGTTCAATTCACATTCATTTATGTATATTTTTGTTGTGAGTTAAAGAGTCTTCAATTTCTGTTTCTCCTTTAATCCGTTTTTATCGGGTTGTTGTTCTATTAATTTGGAAAATCAGGGCGAGTGTATATTCTGCTAAAAAGCATGGCTGTTCAGATCTAAAATTAAAGGTTTTTCTTACTTTATGGACAAATCATAAATATGTAGAGAAACGGAAATGATAAATCTTATTCTTTTCACCTGAGAAAATATTAAAGCGAAGAACTGTTTCCTTCACATCGTTTTTGCTTCACTTTCAAGTTATTTTTTTCAATTAAGAAACACTTTGATTATTTCTTCGTTTCCTCACATCTTTGCTGGTAAATTTGTGAGAGTTTCTTTTAAGAACATGTCGGATTTTAGTGGTTTTGAGGTTTGTTTTTGTGAGACCTTTAAAACTCCGCAAAAATTTGTAAATACTTTTATATATTCGTAATCAGGAAAGGTGGAAATTTCAACGTACCAAAAATGAGTTATGCCATTTTCCTTTCATTTTGCGAAAGCATATTATGCCACTCTCGAAAATATCTCGAAAATATTTAATCTTAAATTTGTTGAAATTCATCAAGACAGCGCTGAGAAATTTTAACAAAAATGTCAAGTGCACAGACTTTTATTTCTTTTACTTGCTTTTAATTCTTTTTATTCCAATAGTCGATGAACAAGTACCGGGTAATGCTGGGACTAACAAATGGGTTATGGACACGATGAGGGTGTTGCTCCCCATCGGCTGCACACATCACAAATAAATACTGCTCAATGTAACTGCACATTTTTAGATTTTATGATTTATCTAATCATAATTAGTACTCGTTCATCGAAAAATATTCTATGACAGGTGTAAAAAAAATTTCAGTAAAGAATGGATGGATTGTAAATAAAAAAGGAAAAAAAAAAGAAGAAAGAAGAAGCAAAAGAAGAAATAGAAACCTCAAAGCATTGAAGACAAAGATACAACAACAAAATATTCAGCTGTCATTATAAGCAATAATATTATAATATTATAATATTATAATCATAAGCAAGTTATGATTTTTAAACCAATCCGAATACAGTATTTTAGCATTATTTAATTAACCAATAAAATAAAACGCTGCATTTTGCATTTTTTTTAAAAAAAAAAGTATGATAATATGGATTAGGCTTTCGTATTATTTGTTGAAGTAGAATAAACTAAAAGCATTGGTAAAAACTTTGATAGCAGGAAAACTTTTAAAAAATTCAAGTGTTTTATGTAACTTTAACAACCCAGACGGCACAAGACGTTTTTTAGACGTCTTATTTATGTCTAAATTAAGCCTGTAGAAAGACGCATACTTTTAGACGCCTTTAAGACGTCTTGGAAAAGTTACACGTCTGTCATTTCTGGACATTTTTGGACATTTCTGTAGCCCTCCAGCTGTTTTCTATCTCGAACACTCTTCAATGTTTTTTCAAGAATTGTCAACCAAAAGACGTACTGTTTTGAAATGGCAAGAGGGGACATATATGCTTGCAAAACAGGCAAAAAACAAAACAAAACGTTTGCACGTCAGTTCAGGTTCCCAAAATCATTTTGATCACATGTAGATTGGTTATTTTCCATACAATTTTGTATACACTAAATATATTCGGAAAAGAAACGTCCAAAGATTTTTGCTTGTTGTTTTGATCAGAGTTTTGGCGCCTTCCGTCCTTCCTCGACACCTTACTTCAATAGCAAAACTGACTTCATATACCAAAAAAGCACAAAATTAATTCAAATAGTAGAAATTATTTAAAATTCATCATCACTGTCACTGCTCGTCATCTTTGTCCTCGTCTCCATAAGGGATGGATATATCGGTACATCGAAGTCCATTCCCTCTACAAGAGCAACGATTGATGTTGCATGACTTGATGCACCTGAGAAGAACTCGAAATCGGTGTCAGATGCTGGTGTCTTTTTACAATCCGAGATGCTATTTCTGTCATGTTTTCCTTTTCCATATAGATGATATTCTTAAACTGGAGTATCCTTCTAATATTGCGGTTTGAAACAAATGTGTTCTCGACTTTGCACAACAATGGTCATCACTAAGAGCAGATATTTGTCAGCTTTCAACTTAATACTTTTTCCTGTTGACGTTTTGAAATTGAAAGTTTTGCTTTCGAAAGCTTTATTTTTCATCTTTGGAATGAGATCGAAGAGGTTTTGCATTGGTTGTCGCTTTATCTTCAATTCACCTGTTTTTTGTTGGTGAATTCTTCCATTTGTTCTGCAATGAACATATCTTGGATGATATCAGAAGACGGCACAAAACCAATAGCAATGCTGCACAAATTGTCCCCAGATGTCTCAATTGGGTTCCTCCTTGTTTCTTTCATCATATTAAACAATACTCATTTTTCTTCTCTGTTTTTATCTGTGACTTTGTCAGATCATGATACCATAATCCAGTTTCTTTAAATGGACTACATTAACTGATCTTATCTAACAATACTGGCTCTACATCTGCTGTGTTTTTATTTTTGTGGTGAACACTTTTATACAATCGGATGTTTGCGTATCCTCATTGACCAACTTCTTAATGGTTTGATCCATTGCTGATTTACCAAATGCGTAAGCCAGGGCAGCCTGACAGGAAAATTCCCCAATTTCTAAGTAAAAAATGAACGTCAGTGTGGATGTGAGGAACAGTCTTTATAGCATATAAAGCGAACGCCAATGCTGAATATTAGCTGCAGAATAAAAGACAAACTGTACTAACGTAAACAGATAACATTGCGCATAGAAATGATTTAATTTCTTTCTTCGATAACAAATTCTGACGTTTGCAAAAAATATTTAGTTAATAGCATTAACATGTTAGTTGTTTTACCATCGGACCATGGCTATTTAAACTTGCTATTCATCTAAAAATCTATCTGTCCAGACGTTTCTATCATAATTTGGCAACTAATGTTAGTCACCTTTTCATTTTATTGTCTTTTATTGACCCAAAGATTGTCAACTGCCTATCCGCTACTAAGAGCTGAAAATTCTCTACGCCAAAGGACTAATTGACTTACTTATAACCGATCTGACAACATGAAAAGACAAATAAAGGATAACTTTAATAATTATTGTGTTACATTAAAGATACTAAAAAGACTTTACAGTTAAAATATATCGAGAAGAGCAGAAATAATACATGCGTCAGGGCAAGAACATATAAATAATTAAATAAATAAATAATCGTAATAACGAGGGATTATTTTCTTCTATTAATCATCATTTTTAGTAAGTATTCCCATCGATATAACATTAAGTAATCTTGAGCACAGTCTTAATAAATTGTCTGTGTGATGTTTGTTCTCTTGTTTGTTCTGATGTTCTATTTAAAAAAAAATGTCATTGTATTGCAGTACAATGTACCACAGATGCGAGATAATGAGAATTCAGAGAAGTTCTTAGAAAGTGAAAATACATTATTATACAAATACAAATTTTGGAGGACCACATAATTTGACTAATTCCGCTAACCACCAAAACAATTCCAAAATTTCTTATTCCACGCTCTATATTCCAAGAGCCCTTGTTGGATTTGTTGTCCATGACTGTAGCAACCGAAAAATGTTGGTCAGCCAGATCACCCTCGGTGGAACTGACGTCGAGACTCCAGGAAAAAAATCTTCCATAACTTCACCCCGTTGCACATAATATATAATAAACTAATAGTCCACACTTTCTAAGTAGCAGTTCCGTTCAATCATGTAAACCACCCACAATGGTCTCCTCAAAGGATAAAGATAGGAAAAACATAAAAATTCATCTAGCCATAGATCAAAAGGGAACAGTACTACTGCAACACCACTAAATATATAACTTCACAGGGATTTGACACAATAAACTCATTACAAAAGTTATTTAGATACCCGTATCCTAACCATCCTCGCTTGTATCCCTCATGATTAATAAAAAAACTCTTTCAACCGAAACGCACAAGAACGAAGAAAGATATTTACGAACAAAATGCTCTTTGCTATTCATTATCTCGAAGTGTACATGAATATATTTATAATAAAACATCTCATGACTGGGTTTCTTCAAACATATGTCAGTCTTATTGTCACACATTCATGATATTATTCTACCAAGTTCTAATTCTTCTTAACTATGAATATCAATTACCATTTTGTTAAATTTGAAATATTGAGTATATTAATCAGACTTTACATTAGATATCAGTATGATATACTAGGAATTTAAAAAAAATCGTAAATCCAAATGGTCTCTGTGTATAAGAAGAAGTTCTTAGCAGTAATAGAGTTAGCTATATTTTATATTATTGAATCTAATAATTGTCCCATTAATTTAACCAATAGCCAAACTTTAATTAAAGGTAAGGTTTTCTTTTTATATGAACTAGCAACACGATTTTGATGCAAAAAATTCACTTCGTTTGAATTATTCTTATTATTGAGAAATGACCATAATATTGCGCGATATAGCCGTTTTACACGAAAACCCCACTATTAAATATTTAAATATTAAACCTCGCGTTTTTATACTCTGCAACCATTACCTAAAGTTTTCATTCAATATTACTTTACTTATGGTTTTTCAGGCTAAATATCATTTTAACAACATAAACACCGCGTCTACATCTAAAAACGTTCAAAAGACTGGTTTTTCTGATTCCCACATAAAACATGCTTCTTTATGGATTTCTTTAGAAATATGCTGCTCTCCTCAATTTGTCAACCAAAAGTTTCCATGTCGCCTTATCGCAAACAAGCTTGTACAATTATCAACTTTCTTCGTAGGTAACTTAATTTCTGTACTATACACACATTTCTACTAGTACTTTGAATTGTTTTTTTCTGATGGCAATGTTGTAAATACCGCTTTTCTGCTAATAACTGTTACAGGGACAAATAAGTCTCCAACGTAAAATTTTTACAGGGAAAATCGCACTTGTAAGGAAGCGAAGAAATATTTCGAGATATTAAGTGTTACAGGTAATAAGTAATGAAATACACTTGTTTTTAAACAATTTCAAAGCATTTTCGTTTCCTCTTTCCATTCTCCCTCTTTGCGCATAATGGTTTTTGTTTTATAGATTTTGTTGATCTTTTGCAAGATTTTAACTGAAAAATGGGTATTATTAGAAAATAGCATTTAGAAATAAATTAGTATTATGATGACGAATTACTGAATTGCTCCTGGTCATTTTATAAACAGTGGGATCGTTTTCAAGTGATGAATTGATATTTAAATCTATCTAATGAGATAGTATACATCAGTGGTGCAGTGCTAGATGTGATGGGCCTGACATCCTATAAGTACGCTTATCAGTTGTTCTAAACCAATTCGCATAGTTTCTATGAAAGGTACAACTTGCGACATAAAAGGAGTTATAACCTTACTTACTCACTTACTTACTTACTTCCTAGTTGTAAATTAATATCAAAAGCTTTTCCATTAAGATGGTATCCATCAGTGGGTTACTGGTAGGAGTGTTAGTATGCGACTCTTTATATGAATATGTCAGTGGTTCGAAACCATTTCGGTTTGTTTCTATTAAAAGTACAACTTCCAACATAAAAGGAATATACAACCTTAGTTACTTATTTACTCGTTGTGAATTGATATCCAAATCTTTCCATGAAGATGGTATCTATCGGTGGCGCACTGGCTGGTGTGTTGGCATGCGACTGGTAATGTCCGTAAGTCAGTGGTTCGAAACCATAGAGGACTTTTCCTGTCATGGCTGCACTAACAATATCAAATGAGTTAAATCTTTAGTTACTTACTTAATAGTGGTGAATTGATATCCAAATCTTTCCATGGAGGTGGTATCTATTGTTGGCGCACTGGCTGGTGTGTTGGCATGCGACTGGTAATGTCCGTAAGTCAGTGGTTCGAAACCGTAGAGGACTTTTCCTGTCATCGCTGCACTAACAATATCAAATGAGTTAAATCTTTAGTTACTTACTTAATAGTGGTGAATTGATATCCAAATCTTTCCATGAAGATAATATCTATCGGTGGCGCACTGGCTGGTGTGTTGGCATGCGACTGGTAATGTCCATAAGTCAGTGGTTCGAAACCATAGAGGACTTTTCCTGTCATGGCTGCACTAACAATATCAAATGAGTTAAATCTTTAGTTACTTACTTAATAGTAATGAATTGATATCAAAATCTTGCCACGAAGATGGTATGTGTCAGTGGTACAGTTGTAGCTGTAATGATCTACAGTTCGGTAGGTAAGTATGACAGTGGTTCGAATCCACTTCCGGTTGTTCTCAAGAGAGGCGATTGAAGAAAGATAACTGACTGTTGTGATTGATATCAAACACTTTCCATAAAGATAGTGTACTTCGATGGCACAGTTGTAGATGTGATGGTCTGTAATTCTATAGATGAGTACGGCAGTGGTTCGAACCCCGTCTCCGCAGTGTGCAAGCAAGCACGATGAACAGAAGAACCAAAACGTGGAAGATGAATAGTTCTGTACAGAGTAAGTATCGTGGTCACAAGAGTGGAGATGCATGGTAGTCATCGCATGTCGAATGAGATGAACAGGTAATGAAACCAAAGATCCAGATCCTCATGCAAAAGGGAGTGCTGCAAAATGAGAAATAAAAACAAGGGAATCTTCTTGAACATTTAAATATTTTTTGTAAGAAGAATAAATAAAAAAAATACAAAGATTTTTGCAACAAGCGAGCGAGTACTTCTGCAAGTTCTTGCGATTTCCAACATATCATGTTCATTAAATAACTAGCGAAATTAATTTAACTCCACTGAGCAAATTAAAAGCAGTAGTTATTTAATGACCATGATATGTTATAAATTGCAAGAACTTGCAAAAGTACTCACCCACTTGTTGAAAAATGACAATGCAACAGCTAATGCCTGATATCTTACTTGCAAAACTCGTATCAATCACAGCTTAAGGATTTTATCAAGGGAATTTCACGGAAATAGTTTTAGGAAACGTTACATCCATTTTTCGCAACGTAGAAGAAACCGAAGAAAATTAGGTTGCTGAAGTGTATGTGAGTAGTCTTAATGTCACAGTCTGCAGAAAAAAATTGGTGACCAACATCAAAAACAGTCCACACGCAATCACACGATGATGACGTTCAAATCGGAAAAGAACAAACTACTTTATATTTTTTTCGAGACAATTTGGATAAGATTTTGAAATTTTTTAATATTATGGTAAATCAACTAATAACTGAGGTGTTTTTCAGTAGCAGATGGCGTTAAAAATAAGTGGACGTTTCTTAAATTATTTATTCTCTTTGCTCAACCAAAATTAACGTCATTTACATTCAGTGTAGGATCGCTGGTAAGAAAGAAAAAACAGTCATTTCAGAAGAGAGAGAGCTTAGCTTTACGTTGGCTGTGTATACAACTGGCGCATGGCTACGCACCCGTAATCACCCGTAAGCAGATATATATAATTAATATCTTCCAGAAACACTAACTATGGTAACTATGCCGGATACGAAAAACCCCTCTTTGGAGGAAACGTATTCTTGGCCCCTTGCAATAGTTACATTCCGTCCAAGGCTACCGGCTATACATACAAAGCTTATGCATTTATACATCAGGTAAAGATATAAATGACTAATTCACTTTACAGTTTTTTGGGGTGCTAACAAAGTCACTGAAAGATTTTAACTTGATTGGAAAGAATAAAGAACGTTCTACACTGAATATAAATTTCTGGTCAGAGGCGCTTAATAGAGGAGGGGCGTTTATTGAAAGATTTACCAAGTGCAAGTTCTGATCTGCATTGTCGTTGTTGTTTTAGAATTTCTATTGGGAAACCTTTTGGAAAATATTTTTCAATTATTTTTAAGGAAATACTCTGAAAGGAAATATTTTGAATTATTTTTATTATTTTATAAGACATTTTTGTAAAATTACAGTGAAATCTAGATATTACGAACCCCGGTCACGGTCACGTACTGCTCTCGCAAATTCGGCCTTTACTATGACGTCAGTCAATATTCTCCGATAATGTCCTCATAACCAGTTAGTATATGGGTAATTACCCGCGTTTATAAATACGTATATAAAAAAAATTGTAAATAAACTCTTTTTCTCATTTTTGTGTGAGATTCGATTTTTTATTAAAAATAGAAAATATGCAATGCAATGAGTTCCCCTTAACTGTTTCACTTATTATTTTGTCCTAACAATGTTTTTTCTATCTATTTATGTTTTTTCTGTGTTTGTTTACATTCATGCCTCTTATTTTATAAGAATATTGTTGCCATGACACTTCAGCGGGCTGTACCAGTGAGTACAAACCGGAGTGACGTCACATTTAAGTTTAATTGACTAATAGCATCACGCGAATTTTTTGTATCGAATAAATGATGAAAATGATTAAAAGTTGAAATATTTTTGACAACATTTCCAGAAACAGAAAAGAATCCCGTGTCCGTCCTAGATATCTTTTATTTCCATAAATATCTTTTAATTTTTGTTTTCACTTGTTTATACTTTTTTTTATACTTTTGCAAGCGTTTAATTCCATCATTTATCAAAGCGTTTAAGTCTATTCACGTCACATTTAAGTTTAATTGACTAATAGCATCACGCGAATTTTTTGTATCGAATAAAATGATGAAAATGATTAAAGTTGAAATATTTTTGACAACATTTCCAGAAAACAGAAAGAATCCCGTGTCCGTCCTAGATATCTTTTATTTCCATAAATATCTTTTAATTTTTGTTTTCACTTGTTTATACTTTTTTATACTTTTGACAACATTTATCAAAGCGTTTAATTCCATACAAATCTTTAAATTCTTGTTCACGTGTATGCATAGTTAAAGTCTTATTCACATGTTTGTATAATTTGGCGAAAGTGATAAAGTTAAACTCGGGGCTTGATCATTATGTTAAAGAGAGTAAGGAGAAAATAATATAAACTACAGACCAGACATTTCTTTGGTGAATCACTGAGTGACCTTTAATAAATGTTTTCGTTGAAATGTTGAAAAACTGATTTCTAATATATACTCCAATCGTAACGAAATAAGTGGCAAAAGTTCAGAAAAAAGTAAGGGAAGTTCAACGATTTTGAAATATCCAAAGTTGTCCTTGTCTGTATTTAATCTTCATCATATTACACACAGCGTTTGGTAATAAGTGGATTTTCATCGAGTTTGAATAGTTGTCCTTTTCCATATTTAACTTCATCATATCACACACAAACAGTTTGTTTTTCTCAAAAGCGTTTGGTCTACGACGCGCAGACATGACTTGCATGACAAAAGACTGACCGTCTTTAGCATTTCATTATCTCCCCCTCACATGCTAACACATACACTGCGGGGGATTCAGCAACCTAAAACTCTAACATCCCTTCTTAACAGTGGTACTCACATCAGGTTGTAACGTTTATCTAGTCCCACCCAAACACACACCTATTCCTCTTGACAGAACTATTCCTGTACAGTGAAGTTCGATACAAGATGTTTTGCAAGTATCAACAGGCAAAAAGAATTGCATTACCATTTTTTCACAAAGAATGTTCTAGAATATTTTTCCTCAAATGAAGCTGATAGGTTTCTTTGACCGATGATCATCCAGAAAATTCTATTTTTGTCAGACCAGCCCAGTTCCATATTCGACAAACAACATTCTCACCAAGAATGTCATCCGCAATATAATGATTCGTCCTGTAGAAAATTGTAAAGAACAGAAAAATAAGATCCTAAGATTCTACCAATAGGATGATGGTGTGGAAAAAAAATATCAATTTGATAATTATGCAATATAAAATTTCACAAGAATGACAGTGGGAACTTAAAACATTTCAAAGAAGGAACCTTTTTCGAAGATGTAAATCTATGAAAGTGGGACATCCGTTTCTATGAACCTTTAGAATTTCTATGAAAATTTAGAATTTGATTCAATTTTCTCGACTTGAACTGACAATTTAGAGAATAATGGTAGCTATAGGTAGCTAGAATGGAAAGAGATTTCTGAATTGAAATAATGAGTTTGAAAACTCGAAGTATACGGTGAAAACGCGAAAGACTTAAAGTTTTAGGGATTTTTCAACTTCTGGACAAAAAAAGCCCAGATAGATACGAATCTAAAATGATGCAGTTTTTGGCTAAGCTTCATAGAGAAGAAACGCGACCACGACCACATCTAAGACATAATTTCAGATCTGATACGGTTTACAGTAATTTGGGATAAAATATAGAAACGTAACACATAAACATTTTTTGAA
This sequence comes from Turritopsis rubra, assembly GCA_039566895.2. Classification (NCBI taxonomy): domain Eukaryota; kingdom Metazoa; phylum Cnidaria; class Hydrozoa; order Anthoathecata; family Oceaniidae; genus Turritopsis; species Turritopsis rubra. The sequence continues at coordinate 1,327,506 of CM077622.1, forward strand.
ACTGTATGAATAAATTGGAGAGCCATAGAGTTACAAAATCCATAAAAACTAAACACAATCATAATGGAAACTGGTTGGTCAGAGCAGTGCTTTTACATTTTTGATTTTGCATTTTACATTACATTGATTATGAAATGTAATGCAAAAATTATTACCAAAAAATTTCAATGGGAAAAATTAAACTTTTTTAAAACAGTTTAAAACATACAATTTTAAAACTACTTCCTCAAAGCAATATATACAAGCCAATGTTTTTCTTCGCAACAACACAAGATAAGAGCACTGGAGGTGAATTTTTATTAATGTATTTATATATCAGTTATCCATTCTATTCAGTTTTACAGAAACCTACTTACCATATAACATAAATGAATGAAATAACACCAGTATTTATTCAAAACAGGGACAAACTCTAGGCATTTTCAAGCTAAAAGCATAATTTGTTATAACTAGTTGACTGGTTCGTTAACGGATCCCAAAAATATTTCAAAAGAATGAACAAGCAATATCGTATATAAATCACTAACCTTACCATAAGAAAATTTCCACATAAATAATCGCCTTGAAGTAGTAAATTGCTCTGTGTCTTTTCTGTGAGGACAACATGAGATCGACTGTCATAAGATTTATATATTCGCAATTAAACGCATTGAAATTCTTTTCGTTGAATCGAAATAATATCCATAATAGATAACGTCCCCCACGACATCGTAATAATTGGATGATTCATTTCATCATTTAATCTAATAAATAAAATAAAGACAGAGCTCCACTAACTTCAGTAAGTTGGATTCACTTTAGTTGTGGGTTTTCTTAAACAAAATGCAGAAAGAATACGTTGACAACGGTAAAATGACGATGGAGGCGTTATGCGATTGCTTGTAACTGCTTGTAAGAATTTCTTTTCATTTTAATTAAGTGTTTTTGTTCATACTCTAAATAAGTTTCCAGCATAAATTTGGCGCAAGTTCTGGACCTGTATATGAGTTGAAACAAAACATGGAAATTGCATGAATAAGAAGAAAATCTCATCTAAAAATATTGTAAATAAATGGAAGGAAATTTAAAATATTCAAAACATGACATTTAGTACAGCATAAAACCTTGGGAAGAATGGAAAGAAATGGGAAATACGTTGGAGAAATCAAAAACAATGCGATTTAAACTGGTGATGAAGCTGTTAATGTTTCTCTTCTATTTGAATTACATAAAATTTTGAAACAGAATGAAACAAACCTTCTAATCGCTTAGCCTACCTAAATGAAATTATAAAATGAAATTGTAAATAGTCCCAGTACTTATATGCTAACCCCGGAACAAATTTGCCCATTGTCGCAAATTTTGTCGCAATGATCCTTTATGAGGGAGATGGACCAAACTTTCCGCAAACAGAAATAACAACGAATTACTAATCCAGCCAATAATAACAGTTATGGTATTGTAACTCGAACAAAAGAAATGTGTCAGAACAACTTAACAAAAGACTCAAGTTTTTCAATGCATTGAAAAAGTCAACTATTATCCAATCCAAAGAAAAACCAGAAGAGAAGAAGTATCAAACAGAAGAAGTATCAAAAGCCCACGCAGACCTGAAAGCCATCTAGCTATTATACCTTACTGACCAATCAGTAATCGATCACCTATAATTTAAGAAGAAATTAGCAATATCGTATTAAAATCACTTACTTTAACATAAATATTCGTCTTTAAATAAAGTGCTCCTTTAAACATTTTCCTCACCATGCCATTTACGTAGACAATAACACGTGATGTCGAGTAACTAATCGACGGTCTTTTGGTTGATACATTCGCCCATAAACGCATTAAAGTTCAATCCATGCAGCCTTTCGTTGACTCGAAATTCTATCTTTGACAAAGTATATTGCAACACAACATAATCATTCGAATAATTTATGCCTTATTTCCGGATCCAGCTTCAGAAGTGGACTAAAACATACCAGAAAGATAGAGAGTGAAGTTGTATGGGTATGTCAAAATTTGTGGAAGAGAATGTTAGCTATTAAACCATAAAAGAGAAACGTGCAAGTAATCCCATTGGAGATAGAAACTGAAAACAGAAATTAGGCTTATGAGCCCCTCCACAATTTTTGACATACCCTAGATCCGCCTCTGTTTTAGTATAGTTATGTCTTTTTTTTTGAATTTTAGAAAGTTTCAGTATTTTATGGTGAACGAGAACTGCACAAAAATAATCTTGGATGCGTCAATTTCAAAAATACGTAATGAAAACCTTAAATACACAAAAATATAGAGCATGATTGTAACCCCGAAGAAGAAAAAAAACGTGTTAAAGGCTCTTAAAAGTTTTTACGAAATTACATAAATATTGCAAAAAAGTATATACCCCCAAAAATCTAATAGAAAGAAAAAGTATTAAACACACTTTCATTTCGTCTGGCGAGAATTTTGGAAGTATTTCCAGTATTTCCGTTTTTAATTTTTGTCAAGGATAGGAGATGCGTTTAATAAGCTTTTATGGTGCGCAATCAAGTCAAAAAGTCTACACTGGAACGGAGAGCTGACGAAATGGAATTATCTAACTTTTTACACCGGTGAAATTAATCCGTAATTATTACGGATAATATCAGAGTATCGTGAATACTAACCAATCCGTGATATAAATCGATTCGGAGTGAAAAATATCTGCCGAACATGGGCAAAATATTTTGAAATAGTCTCAATTCATTATCGCTTTTGATATGACAAGAATCTTAATTTTTTCTTTTGAACATTGTTCTTTTGTCAGTATTTTTAACTTAATCTATCTAACTGTAATTTGTTTTGCATTCACTTTGATCATATGATAGAAAAGAATTTCTGTGATTTGGTTGTAATTTGTCATTTGATAAAATTGAGTGCATGGTTAAATTTGCCTATTGAAAAAATCAAAGAAAAATGAACAATTAGTTGTTATAATAGGTTTCTAGACAATAAAATTTTCTATTGACGGTTTTGAATCAGAAGCGATTAACTTCACCCACAAGATATGTTATTATGACATTTAATGCTTGTAATGGAGATACCCATTTGGGAGTTACTTACAATTTTTAAAACATTTTACAAATGAAAACTTCTGTTATGAAGATATATCTTTACGTCATGGTTCATGAGCAATGCAGAGAAATGAAGTTTTTATTTAAAAAATAAGAAAACCAAAATAATTAATTTCCATTGATGCCTTTAAGAGCTCATCTTCAAAGTATTTCACAATTTTTACTTCGACAAAATTTCTAAATAATTAACGTCCCTAACGTTTTAAGAAATATTGATTTTTTAATCTTACAAGAATACCTCATTTGAAGTGTTAAAAACTCATTTCAATTTAAAATGCATCATATCTCTGACCTTCATTCGTTAAATATTATATCGCCTGACAACAAATTTGAAAAAATATCTCACCTTCATCTCCATGTCTACTTCTTTCTTTCGTATCATAACAAATAAAACGGCGCGTCATGGTTAAGCTCATATTTACGGCACCGAAATTATTTGATGGCGTATTGCAAATGCTCTTCTGCTTTTGTCTTGTCGCTACTGTTTGAAATTACAATGCTATAGAAAAATTGCATCACGAAACCTTCTTCATTATAATGTTAATTTTTTCCTCAAAAATAAATGATTTTAGGCAATCAATGAATAACCACATGGTAGTTTTTTACTAACAAGAAGTATCACAGTAAATTATTTTTCTACTTTAGTTGCAAGTAAATTTCACATGAGGGAGAAACAAAAAGTCTATCCAAGAAGTGAACGATAATAATAATAATAATAATAATAATAATAATAATAATAATAACATTTCAGGTAGAAATAACACACTTACAGGTGGGTTCCTGGTTACATTGAGATCTTGGGTTCTGAAAACTACAGGCTACCTTCGATTTTATCGCCTAACCCTCCAACTGGCGCAGTGAATATAAGGAGGGATAGTGTAGAGTGTAATATGAAAGATTTCCCATTGTTATCTGCATCTGTGTATAAACAAGATCTTAAGACAATTAATTATATTGAAGTTTGGATATTCAAAGCATTTTATTTTGCTTATTGATTGAATTGCGGTTCAATTCCCTCCATTTACCTTGAATCCCCTTCTCCCTTCCCCCTTCTGTCTACCTAATACTTGAAATGGCCCAAAAATTAACTAGACATAAAAAGTAACTATAAAACAGCACCTAGAGAACACATCAGTTTGGCTGATTTCCATCAGGAAACATATGGACAGGCGATTTATCATGTTTACATTTTCTCTTTCTGTCACAGAGAAGTTTTCTCCAGTTCCTGTAGAGTCATTTACTTTTTGTTGGTCCGAAATGCTGAACCTACGCATTTTTTTTCTTTTTATGTACTTTTAAAACTCAATTATTTTTTACCAACAAAATTGTAATACTTGTTTAAAATCAACGTGAAAAAATATCAAAGGTTGTCTCCACGTTCGGACATGAAGACCAAAACTGTGATTCAATCGGGCACCAATGGGGTCTTCACCCGATGTTATCCATAAAATGTTGATCTGCAATATCTAACCAATGAATTTATATAAAACATCTTCAGAAATCAAGATAACTGATAGGCGGCGGAATTTTAAAAAAATCAATAACTTTTTAGCAGACCAGTTATTTACAGACCAACAAAGTTGTAATCTGTTATGAAAAGCTCTGTACTCTATATTGCACTCTTCACATCCTATCAGAGCCAATCAGATCTGTGCAATTTTGTACAGTTGATAATTAACAGAGCAACAAAGTTGTAATTCATAATTAAATGCCTTTACTATGGAAAACAACTGGTCACCACGAAGTTAGCACGATACATTAACTATAAGGGAGATTCCCTTGCACAATAGAAATTTGAAGGCTTGAACATCGAAAAATAGATTTTAAATGTATTTCTTTGGAACTTACAATAATTATACATGTAACACATACCTCCCACGTGACGTAAACATTTTTGCTCTTTCATCTAGTTTATATAAGGGAGGTAATATAGTACAATATATTATGGAGATAGTATAGAAATAATATAATAATAATACTTTTATTCTATAAAAATACTTTGCTACATTCTTTTCATTTGCTACAATAGCGGATCTAGCAGAGATTTAACTAGGCCAATTTGGAGAAGAACTTTCAAAAAGGAATTGGAAATTAAATTGCAATTATCCTTTTGAAAACACCCGTCTCTTTATTTTTTACACCAGTAAAATTGTTTCCCGATCCACTGCTGATACTTTATGAGGATTGTATATGATATCAGTACTTAAGAACGATTAATATATCGCGATCTAATACCTGATGATTTTCTGTGAAATCACGCGATCCAAAGGAAATAGTTATATCCAACTGTACATGTACGTGTAATACATACATTGTGATACTTAGTACAAAATTCATTTCGGTAAACCACTAATATGATTCAGCCGGTAAGATCATAGTGAATAGTTATTTTTCTAATCAAATTTCCAAGTAAAAAACACTACTTTTAAACGTAGATGGAACTTACGATCTGGTTTGATTTTTAAACAGAAAAAATGCTCTTTTTAATTCATTTGTTATTGGCTGTTGAAGTTTTAGACGGTGCTGATGAAAAGACATTTCAATTGGCGCATGTGGGCAAAGCATTAAATATTACAGCTTCACATAAGCTGAAGCAGAGCTCAGAGGTAGGCTTGTTTTTGTTGATGGAACTCGCATTCCGGTATGGTGTGACATGAAAGGTGGTTGGGCCGTCCTCACTCGAAGAGACGGTCCCGAACAGCTCTTTAATAAAACATGGAATGAGTACAAAAAAGGATTTGGTTCGGTTAAATCATCCTTCTGGCTTGGAAATGATAACATCCATAAATTAACCAAGCGTTGTCCCACTGAGGCAACAATCAATTTGGTAACAAAATCAACAAATGAGGATTGGGAAGCACAATATTTCCAATTTGGTGCGGGAAATGAGGAGGAGAAGTACCGTCTCTCTATTGGAGTTCATGGAAAACTTTAATGGTCAAATGTTTTCGACAATTGATGCAGATAACGATGGAAGTTCTAATGAAGATTGCAGTTCCTCGTATGGGAGTGGTGGCTGGTGGTTTAACTCATGTGACAATTTGGGATATTTAAATGGCATCTATGCAGGTCCATTTGCTTCGGGAAATACATGGGACAAATCAGAAATTGTTTATTCGACTCTCAAAGTTAGACGTAAGTGTTTTCTGCCTATTGAACAAATAAACACAGAAAAGCAAAAAAATGACACCAATGATATTTACAATTTAACTATGATATTTACACCGAAGATATTTACAATTTAACTGTTACTGTCATAAAATGTGTTCATGAGAATTAGTCTAAACTAGACGCCAAGGTGTCGTCGCACTTTGCCCATATCCAGATCGGGTACTCAGACACTAAGTATTCACGAAAATTAAATTCCGCGAATTAGTAACGTAAAGTATAACAATCTTATAGAGCTATAATTTCTGATCAAGAAATCGTATAGGATCATATGTCTTCGACGAACCGTTACATATATGTCGTTGATAAAAATTTTAATGACGTCATAGCGCGCCGTTCCTAAATTTCTTGCCTAAACCTTTTTGTCACCCCATCGCAAATGTCGCGGACCCCAAAAATCGTCCGTTTTCCCTATTGGTTCTGGAGTCAATTTTCCCAAAATCTGAACATGGTTTCACACTGAGGTGGCAGAAGTAAATATAATCACAATCCGCAGAAAAAATGTTGACCAACAGTCGACACGCAATCACACGATGATGACACGCAATCACACGATGATGAAGTTCAAATCAGAAAAGAACAAACTACTTTATATTTTTTTCGAAACAATTTAGATAAGATTTGGATATTTTTTCATATTACGGTAAATCAACTAATAAACGCTGGCGGCGTTTTGAGGAAGAGGGCGTTAACATAAAGGGGTGTTTCTGAAATTATTGATTAATTGCTAGTTCTCTTTGCTCAACTGAAATTAACGCCATTTATATTCTGTGTAGGATCGCTGATAAGAAAGAAAAAACAGTCATTTCAGAAGAAAGAATCATGTTAGTTTTGTGTTGGTCGTGTCTACAACTCACGCATCCACCCGTAACCGGATATATATACTTAATATCTTCCACAAATACTAGGGTAACTATGCCGGATACGAAAAACCCCTCTTTGGAGGAAACGTATTCTTGGCCCCTTGCAGTAGTTACATGTCGTCCAAGGCTGCCGGCTATACATACAAAGCTTTTGCATTTTTACATTAGGTATAGATATAAATCACTAATTTACTTTACAAATTGCTGGGTGGACGGTGTTAACAAACACACTTACAGCTAGTTGACTTGTGAATTACCGCTCTATTGAAAACAATTCATGTGGCCACCAAGTGTTAACTTGATTGGAAAGAATAAGCAATGTTCTATACTGAATATAAATTTCTGGTCACGGACACTTAACAGAGGAGGGATGTTTATTGGAAGATTTACCGTATTTTACTAGTATCCCAGAGCAAGTTCTGATCTGTATTGTCGTTGTTTTTTTAGAATTTCTATTAAGAAAACTTTTAGTAAATTTTAAGAATTAAGGTAACATATGTGCTGTTTATTTACAATTATTTTTAAGGAAAGATTCTGTAAGGAATTATTTTGAATTTCTGTGCATTAATTTTATTATTTTAAAAAACGTTTTGGTAAAATTGCAGTGAAATCTAGATATGACGAACATCCCTTAACAAATCCTTTTAAAATCCCTCAATTTAACGAACTCTCGATTTGACGAACCTCGTTTCTAATTTTGAAATCACTTTTAATCATTCTACTGGGAGTTAAACGAATAGAAATTAATTGAATACAAAATGTAGTTAAACAATAAAATTCATAAAAACGAGGCTAGATGTACTGTCTAGAACAAAACGCGACTTATGTTATTTGGTTGGCTACATGGTATATCTGTCTGAAAAGTTTATACAGAATTTTTCACATCTTCCCTTCATACGATGGCTAATAGAAACCACGCTCATTACAAAAATGTGTTTATTAGTTTGACATTTTTACTGTTAATTACATCTACATTACAGTTCTTTTACAATGTCAATGTCAATTGGGAGATCGGTTTAATGACAAAACGTGCTGCATTTAATCATTCACAAGATAAATGTTTCAAAGGGAGAACCTTATATTATGCCAACAGTTCAGCCAGCTTTAATGTCATTCTTCAATCTGGCGATGTTCATCAAAATCCAGGACCTGGTTCTCACATACCGAAGTGTGTAATCTGTGCCAAAACAGTACGGTGCAACCAAAAACGTTTGATTTGTGGACACTATTTAGAGTCAACTCACGCTAAATGCTGCAATAACATCCAACTCGTTAAACAATCAAGAACCCCTGCGTCTTGGACATGTGATTTATGTTTACATCGTGAATTACCGTTTTCGACAGTTGAGATATTTCCATCGCATGAAGAAAGTTTTACTGTTATCGACGAGCCTTTAGAGTGTGACAATCACCTTCAAACCCTAAAGCAAAATGACCACTTGCTATCACTAAGCCATCTAAATACACAATCATTAATATCATCATTTCCAGAGTTCCAATCTATACTAAGCCGTTATGAATTTGATATATGCACCTTATCGGAAACATGGCTAAAGGATAACCTGAACATGATAGAATATGTGAAAATTCAAGGGTACAACATGCTTTACCGAAATCGACATAATCGTAGGGGAGGAGGTGTAGCAGCGTACTTGAAGGAAGATATCAAATACAAAGAGAGAAACGATATAGTGAAAACTGCTGAAGAACTTGAACACTTGTGGTTTGAGGTAGAAGGTAAAAATAAAAACAGCAGTATTCTTGTTGGCGTATTTTACCAACCACATTTTGATTCGAAAGAGCAAACTTCATGGCTGAATGAATTCGACAAATTATTGGCTAGTGTTATGTCTACCTGGTCAGGCCAAATAATCATCACCGGCGACTTCAATTTCAATCAGCTTGGAAAATCTGCAGAATCCCAAATGTACTTTGATATGCTAGAGTCGTATGGGTTAATTCAACATGTAAATCAACCAACTAGAAACGGCGTTAGTCTCATTGATCACGTGATATCCAACTGCGAATGTAAAATCAAGGTTTGTGGCGTCATACCTACACCACATGTAAGCGATCATGACTTAGTATATGTTTGTTGCAACGTTCGTTGTCGCCGATATGAGCCTAGATTTAAGCTTATTAGAGATTACAAGTCTTTCTCAGCGGAGGAATTTGTAAAAGACTTTGCAACAGTACCATTTAGTGTTATTTACGGAGTTGATTCAGCTGATGATAAACTTGATATCTTAAACGAATTCATATCGTCGTGCATTAACCGCCACGCCCCTCTAAAAAAGGTTAAAGTTACCCGACCACCGGCACCATGGCTTAAAGACCTCAACATTGCACATCTCCAAAATCAAATTAAAGAAGCCCGTTTTAAAGCGCATACAACACAAGACAACAATGACTGGAGCATATTTAGAGAATTAAGAAATAAGCTGAAACGAACGATAAAATTTACTAAACGACAGTTTTATCAAAAAGCTTTCAGTCATAAAAGGCCAAATGAAATATGGAAAGTTATACATCGAATTCTACGACCCAATCAGCAAAAATTAACAATCGATCCTAATGTACTCAACACTCACTATCTTACGACAGCAGAACGTTTACTCAACTCAAAATCAACATCATCTCAGGAGTTAATTTCACATGTTAAAAGTTTTAATGACCGTTCTAACTCTGCCGAACTAGTGTTCAGAGATGTCACATATGATGAAGTTTGGAAAGAACTTAATAAGTTGAGAGCTGACTGTTCTGCAGGTTACGATCACATACCAGTCTCCTTAGTCAAGTTAGTAGCGGAATACCTGACTTCTCCACTAACGCACATAATTAATGCAGGTATTAAAGAGAACAAATTCCATCGTTCTTGGAAAATTGGAAAAGTTAATCCCATTCCGAAATCGGATAAAGCACTAAAAGCTGATGACTTCCGTCCTGTCACAGTGCTTCCTGTTCTTTCCAAAATATATGAAAGATTGATTGCGAAACAGATCTGTGATTTCATATCCAAAAATAATATTTATAAATCTACCATGTCTGGATTTAGACAAAACCATTCAACAACAACGATGCTAATGAAAATAAGAGATGATGTAATAAAAGCTATGGAGAGAGGAGAAATCACATTGGCACTGTTTTCCGATTACTCGAAGGCTTTTGACACAGTCGAATTTAAGAATACTTTAAATAAGATGTATAGTATTGGATTCTCTAAGTCAGCAGCTTTGTGGATGGTTTCCTATCTCACAGACCGTTACCAATTTGTGCAGATCAACGACAAAATGTCTTCAATAGGAATGATTCGCTTTGGAGTGCCTCAAGGTTCCGTTCTCGGACCAATTATATTTAATCTTTACGTGTCTGATCTTCAAGACCATGTTATTGGCAACCACTGTCAATATGCAGATGACACAACAACTTACATCCATTCTAAAGTGTCACAACTCTCAACCGGCGTTGAAAATATGAATCTTCAAATATCCTCTCTATACAAATGGTCGAAGGACAACAACCTTTTGTTTAACCATAGCAAAACAAAATGTATGTTATTGTCATCAGCTAAATTATCTAAATTACATAACCTTGATACACAAATCATTGATATCCATCATGAAAACCATCCTATTGAGCGAGTAAAGGTTTGGAAAGTCCTTGGAGTTCTTATAGACCAACACCTGTCATTTGAAACCCATCTGAATGAGTTACTGCTTTCCTGTTACAAGAAACTTAGTGTACTACGCAGATTAAAAAACTTTGCGCCAATGAATATCCGAAAACACCTTGTTCAGTCTTTGGTATTATCGAAACTCGATTATTGCAATACACTATTCTGTAACACGACGCAACACAATCAGAACCGCCTTGAGAAGCTTTTAAAATCAGCTGCTGGCTTTGCCAATGGTAAATTCGCAAACACCCTCGACGTAATTCAATTGAAATGGTTGCCAATGGAATATAGAATTAAATATAGCATGTTAAAACTGGCACATAAATCGCTATACCCGCCAAATTTTCCAGACTACCTGGCCGTACATGTACGAGAAAGCAAATGTCCAAGACGTGCTGCGTCTGACGACGGTAAAAAACTAACTGTAACCAAATCCACAAAAACATTTGAAGGCATATGCAGTCGTCTCTTCAATGAACTTCCATCTAGCTTGAGAGCAGTTGAAAGCCATCAAAAATTTTTACATGAGTTAAAATCTTTTTATTTAGATCACTCTTTTGCTAAGTATCTAAGCATGCATGAATAGTAATTTATTGTACTTGTTGTACCAATACATTAGTGGCTTCCCCACCCCATTAGGCACCACCCATCTGTTTTGAGACGTATAATTCTTTTATTTCTTTGTGGTTCCATTGCTTACGCCATTATTTACCTTTCTGATGTGTTTACTTTGGTGGATATACTTTTTACTTTATAATATTGAATCTTTATATTTTATATGTATGTGTGTATGTATGCATGCATGCGCGCATATACGCATATACACATATATATATGTGTGTGTGTGTGTATGTGGGTGTTTGTGTGTGGGGTGTGTGTATGTATATATATTTGTGTGTATGTGTATGTATATATGTATATGTTTATGCATATACTTTATACTTTATACATACTTTTTATGCATTTTAGAATTTTAAAAAAGGGACGAAGAGCCATTGTAACATATGGATATGCCCGAAATATACCATTATTATTATTATTATTAAAAGGAAATTTGAGAAAGATGTTTAGAATGCTTGGGGAGAAATTTTAATCGGATAAAATTCCCGACAGAAATTTTCACCAGGAAGAAAATTGGCGATTTTTTGTTTTTATTAGTTTCGCGAACTGAAAGATTGAAGATAACTAGTTCATGTGACAAATGTTTGCAAATTTTGACAATATTAATTTCCGCTAACCGCCATTGTTTAATACTTTTTAAACTACTGAAATAGGTAAATGAAGATAAACCAACATTGTTATGTTTTATAATACTTTTATATACTTTTTTATACTTTTGACAACACTTATCTAAGCGTTTAATTCCATCCATATCTTTAAAGTCTTGTATAATTTGGCGAAAAGCGTTGTTTACTTGCGTTGTTTACGTTGTTTACTACTAATGAGCAACAACGTCAGATGATGCCTTTTATCAATTAAGAAAACAAGTAGTAATTATTTTTTTTGTGTGGAAAATTAATGAAAACAACTTATTTGTTTTGACGTTGTTGAGTACTTCTGTACTAAAGAAACAATAATGGAAAATGCAAGTGAAAAGGTTGATGAAAATACTCATGTACTGTTAAAATACTGTTGTGTACTGTTAAAATACTGTTGTGTACTGTTAAAATACTGTTGTGTACTGTTAAAATACTGTTAAAATACTGTTAAAATACTGTTGTGTATTTTAATGTTATAATGTTATAATCGTTGTATTTTGACATTTTTATTGTTATATATATTTTTATTTTTTATAATATAAAATACAGATCAGACTTTTCTTTCGTGAAGTCACCGAGTGACTTTTAATAGATGTTTCTGACCTACAACTGGAAAAATGTTGAAAAACTTATTTGTTATATCTTCTCCAATCAGAACCAAATCGATGACAAAATTTCAGAAAAAATGAAGGTAATTTCAACGATTTTGAAATATGCAAAGTTGTCCTTGCCTGTATTTAATCTTCATCATATTACACACAGCGTTTGGTCTACTCCGCGCAGACATGACTTACATGACAAAAGACTGACCGTCTTTAGCATTTCATTATCTCCCCCTCACATGCTAACACATACACTGCGGGGGGTTCAGCAACTTAATTTTCTAACGTCCCTTCTTAACAGTGGTACTCACATCAGGTTGTAACGTTTATCTAGTCCCACCCAAACACACACACCCATTCCTCTTAACAGAACTATTCCTGTACAGTGAAGTTCGATACAAGATGTTTTGCAAGCATCAACAGGCAAAAAGAATTGCATTACCATTTTTTCACAAAGAATGTTCTAGAATATATTTCTTCAAATGCCGTTGATAGATTTGTTTGACCAATGATCATCCAGAGAATTCTTTTTTAGCCAGACCAGCCCAGTTCCATACGTTCGACAAACAACATTCGATGTCTCACCAAAAATGTCATCCGCAATATAAAATAATAAAGAATATAAAAATAAGATCCTAAGATTCTACCAATGGAATTAATATATTCATTTGATAATTATTACGTAATATAAAATTTCACATATGAACGGAAAACTTTCGCCGCAATTTAAAATAATACATTTTTTAAAGATAGAATTTTGTGAAAGATGGGACATCAGTTTCCATGAACCTTTGTAAAATATGGAATTTGATTCAATTTTCTTGATTTGAGATGGTAATCAAGAGAACAATAGTAGCTATAATATGCTAATATGCTAATATCTATATACTAATATGCTGTGATCATCAATAGTTATTCGAGCAAATCATTAATTGCAGTTATAAAATGAAACAAACTATAAGACCGACTTGTAATGGAAAGAAAGTCGTCCAGATTTATGAATTGAAATAATGACTTTGAAAACTCAAAGTACTCGAAAAGGCGAAATAATTTAACCATTAAGGAATTGTTTCAACTCCTGGACTAACATTCCCAAAGAGTTACGAATCTGAAACTGTATTAAGAAAGAAGAAGTTTTAAGAAAAGCTTCATAAAGAAAAAACACGACACTACCACATCTAAGACAGAGTCACAGATCTTCAAATAACATGGACAAAATGAAAACCGAAATAAAACAACTTCATAATGGAAACAGAGAGGTCGGAGCAGTACTATTACATTTAAAAGGGTGATTATGAAATTTAGTGCAAAAACTGCGAAGTTATAACCAGAAATTTGAACAGGAAAAAAATTAAACTTCTTTAAAACGGCTTGAAACTACCATTTTAAAACAACTTCCTCAAAACAATTATATCCAGACAATTTGTTTCTTCGCAACAACAAAAGCTAGGAGCACTGGAGACGAATATGAATATATGAATATATCAGTTATATCCATTTTATTCAGTTTTACAGAAACCTACTATATAAGATATTTAAATGAATGAAATTATATACTAGATTACACTATAATAAGTAATAGTGTAATTATTCTTCCGCCATCTTGCTTCCCTCTCCATTATGACCTTCAGTCATCTCTTATTCATTCCTAAGTTATTTGTTATCATTAATTCATTTTTTCTTATGTTGTTTGAAATTTCTATAACAAACCTTAATAACAGAAAGAATAATAACGAGGTTACATATATAATTATATTATAATATTACATATTATAATATAATATTACATATATAATGATTACATAATAATTACACGCTTTTGTTTGAAGCACTGCTCAAAAATCTCACTATAAGCAAGATTACACTAGATTATACACTAGATTATAAATTATACCGAACTAGAGACAAACTCTAGGCATTTCGAAGCCTAAAGCAGAACTTGTTACAAATCGTTGACCAGTTGGTAACGGATCCACCAAAAATTTCAAAAGAATGCAACAAGCAATATCGTATATAAATCACTTACCTTACCATAAGAAGTTTCCACATAAATGATTGCCTTGAAATAAATGTATTTCCTGTGAGAGTAGCTTGAGATCGACTGTCATGATATATGTTAACATGTTAACGCATGTTAACGATTTGAAATTCTTTTCGTTGAATCCATAATATCATATCCATAATAGGGAACACGCCATAATAATTCGAATAATTCACGATTTCATTCGCAGGATCTTGTGGCAGCAATCTACTAAAAATTAAAGAAAAACAGGGCTTTACTAACAGCGTTAATTCAAATAAGTTTACTCTACTTGTGGGTTTCCTTAAACAAAATGCCGAAAGAATCCGTTGACGACGGTAAGATGACGATGAAAGTTTGAAAAATTAATGGAAAAAAATGGAAATTGGAGAATGTTTTCAGTGACAATGCTTGGTGAATAAGAATATTTTCAAATATTTTATATGAAACAGAATAATACATACAAGGAGCACTGGTGATGAAGTTGTTAAAAGCCTCATTTCTATTCAATTTTATGGAAAATTTGGTGGAACAAACTGTTATCAGATAACAATGGAGCGGAGAATCTGCTAAATGGCGTACCCACGTGCCCAACGTGCACGTTTTTAGTCGATATGAACAGCTTGATATAGCTTGATGTCAGCAGTTATTAATAAAAAATAAGAAGGCTCACGCGCAATGGAAAAACCTTGATAAGGTCTTCTTCCTGGCCTAATTTTGATTCGGCCTTTAAGTTTGAAAGGAATCTTGACACAACCATTTCAAAATTTCATATGTCGTTTGTAATCAGGTTGATCCGTTTATAAGTGGACTGACCCAATCGCAAACAGATTGAACCTTTTACAATCGGGTCGCGTTGATGATTGGATCAGAACAATACTAAACAATTGTTACATTTTTATACACCATTTTTCTTTTATAAAATAAACACAAGATTTTATAAAATCAAATAGAAAATATTTCTTTCCTTTATTGTTACTGTTGATTGGTTGGCCCAAACATACACTTTCAACAGATTCTATCTTAGCAGTTCTCTTTAAGGAAAATACGGGAGAAAGATTAACTTTATCATTACTTAACTCCGCTGATTTTGTCTCCCCTCACCAGTTGAGACAGGCGAGCATCCGTTATTATGAAGTTGGGATAAAATAAATGGTCTACAAATATCTACAAATAAAATCATTTAGATGCGAGTTTTTCAACATGATAATCGTGTGATAATCGGTCTCCTCCACTTCTTTTAATAACAACCGTTAGTGCTACATTGAAATGATAAGAGGAGGGAGGAGGGGAAGAGATTCAATATGCTGAAGGGGAGGGAAATGTGTACAGCATGTGTAGCTTATTGTGTTATTGTTATAATAAATAATACAGTAGACATCCGTAAATTTGAACACGCAAGGGACTAGATGTTTTGAATTAGCGAATGTTCGCATTATCGAAAGTTCAGGGAAAAATAAGGATTTGGATATTCTGTGTTAAATAGCATTTTTTACAACTTTTTTTAAAAATCGTTTATAGTTCTTTGTTTTTTAGCCTGAGCGAAGTGCTGGTCGATTATGCGACCCACGTGGTTAGCATAGGACTGAACTATTTCCCCATCATTTGTATATAAGGAGAATGTTTTTCATCATTTCTACCATTTGCAAAACTTAATTTCGGTCGGGACATTCCACAAATTCATCTTCAACTTCGAATGCGCCATTATCGCCATCATTTCCCATTAGTTATTTTATTACAAGCGCACAAAAGTTCGAATTGACGAGCATATTTTAGCCTAGGGACCGAAACAATTGTTCGAATTAGCGAAATGTTCGAATTATCGGAATTCGAACTAAGCAGCACAAAATATAAGACTTTATTAAACCAAACTCAAGGAACTTTTATTTTACAAATTTATTCGAAATAACGAAAGTTCGAATTAAGCGGCATTCGAATTAACGGATGTCTACTGTATTCCTAACGTTTAGCTTAACAAAAGTGTAGGAGACATGCTTTAACAAAACTTCTGTGCACGTAAAGGCACACACACACAAAGACACCTAACTGCTAAGACACATAACGGCAAGTAGGACACTTGGGTACGAAATACTCTGGAGCGAAAATGTTATTTCTAACTTTTGACAGGGCCATTATTGAAAGCCATCAAGCTATTATACCTAACAGACCAGCAATATTGTATTAAAATCACTTACCTTGAAATGAACTGCTTCCTTATACATTCCCATTTCCATGTCATTTACGTAGACAATAACACGTCATCTTGCGTAACTAGTCTTTTGGTTTATACATTCGCCCATATTGAAATTCAACTGATACAGCTATTCGTTGAATGGAAATTCTATCTTTGACAAAGAACATTGCAACACACCATAACCATTCGAATAATGTATGTCTTATTATCTGATCCAGCTGCAGTAGTGGACTAAAACATACCAGAAAGACAGAATGTGGAGTTGCATTCATTTGATATGATGGTACCATGATGGATTTTAGTATAGTTATGTCTTTTCGTGGAATTTTAGAAAGTTTCAGTGTTTTTGGTGGACGAGAACTGCACAAAAACAATCTTGGATGCTTCAATTTCAAAAATGCGCAATGAAATGCTTACAAACACCAAAATATAATATATGAATGTAACTCCGAAAAAAAAACATGTTAAAAGGCTCTGTCGGTTTTTACACAAAAATCACAAAAAAATCGCAAAAACGTATATACACCCAAAAAACTAATATATATACAGAAAAGAATGCCTGCCGAAAATTTTGGAAGAGCCGTTTTCTTTTTCAATTTTAATTTTTCTTTTGCGTTTTCTTTTCTTTAGTCAAATGTAGGAGAGACGTTTAATAAGATTTTACGGTACGCAATTGATATCACAGTAAAACAATTTTTACAATTTTTGTTAGATAGACTGACCACAAGTAAACGGAGCGCTGACGAAGTGGAATCATTTAACTTTTTACACCGAAGTGAAATTAATCCGAAATTATAACGCATAACATTCGTGTGCCGTAAATACTAACCCATCCATGATAAAAATGAACTTTGCTGAGCAAAGGCAAAATGTTTTAAGGTTTTGGAATATTCTCAAGCCGTTATCACTTTTGATATGATTTTAATTTTGTCTTTTAAATATTGTCATTAAAAAATTCACTTTTAACTTAAACTATCTAACTGTAGTTTGTTTTGCGCACTTTTTGATCACATGATGGTAAATAACTACTGGGGATTGGTTGGAATCTGTTGTTGTTAATTCACTTAAACTATCTAACTGTAGTTTGCTTTGCAATCACTCTTTAATCACATGATTGAAAATAACTGTTGACCATTGGTTTGTAATAATAGCCCAAGTTACACTGGGAAAGGTTCAGATTGGTTAAGGTTATTCATAGGGCATTTTCGAGTTTGGCCAAAATGTTATTCACATAAATTCTTTTTGGAAAAAGTAAAAAAATCTCTTCTATATTAGCGAATAAAAAATCCGAACTAGATTCGAAAAAAGCCCTTTGAATAACCTTAATTAATCTGAACTAATTTCAATTTGATGACTTGGTTAATGTCATGTGATCAATGTGAGTCCATGATAAAATTTGCATATCGAAAACATCAAAGAAAAAATGAACATAGAATCCATAGAATTTTTTAATGACTGTTTTGAACCACAAGCGATTCCAACTTCACCCACAAAAGATATGTTATTATGAAATTTAATTGTCATAAGGTTGATACACATTAGGGAGTTATTGACATTTTTAAAAATCTTTTATACAAATTAAAACTTTTTCTGTTATGAAGATAAATTTTAGCGTCACGGTTCGTGAGCAATGCAGCGAAGAAATGAAGTTTTTATTAAAGAAAATATAAAATGTTATAATAACAAATCTTCTTCCTTTGACGTCTGAAAGCATTTTACAATTTTCAGTTCCACAAAATCTCTCAATAATCGGTCCTATACCGTCTGTCCATGACCTTAAGAAATAGTGCTTTTTAAGAAATATTTTTCAGATTAAGAAAAACAAGCAAATCTCTCCTAAAGTTAAAATCATCATTGCAACTCTGAAATCACCATCCCTGACTTTTCTTCGGTAAATATCAGACAAGAGAATTTAATTATATAAATCTCACCTTCCTTCCTTCTTTGCATCATAACAAATGAAACGGCGCGCCGTGGGTAAGTCGATATTTACGACACCGGATTTATTTTGATGGCGAAGCTTTTGCCACATTAAAACGCTTTCTGTTTTGTCTTGTATCTCACCGTCTGAAATTACAATGATTTATAAAACATTCAAATAAATATGCGTCACTGTGTTACACTATTATCAAACAAACCTTTCTTCAAATGCATGAAGTCATAACTTATCTTGATTTTATCTGCGAAAATGTGACAAAAGGATATAGCAAGGATACCGGACAGCAAGGATGTTTATTGCCGATTCTGGAAACAGTTAAAATATCTTACTGTTTAGTTTGGAAGACTTTTGGGGTGAGTTGTTGGTGGTGGAGAAGTTGTTGATATTTGTAACAATTTGTGTAGAACTTCAACATGGAAAACTTTAGAATTTGATGATTTTTATTAAGTGACATAGCAGCAGCGTGTATGATATATACAATGATATATTCTGCTCTGCTTAAAGACTTAAAGACTGTTTTCTTTTCTTGTTGCGTATATACATAATATATACATAAGTTTTGTGATTCTTTTATTAAAACCCTGCGAATCTGTTATGAAAATTACCACAAATCAGATACAAACATTACTGTGAATTTTGCGCAGCCAACGGACGGAGCCCATTTGGTAGATACGCAAAAAGATTTCTATACGCTGGGACTAAATATGTGGCTATCATACCTTTTGCTTGTTTTTTGAATTTTTAACTCGATGTACCATATATGTGGGGACATGTTGAAAATCTGACGTGAGTCGGCACCACAAAGTGAATACATTGCATTGGGTACCCAAAATAACGCAACGTTTGGGGCCAAATATCTCGATAACTAATGCCAATAAGTGACGCTATTTGGAGTCCGAATTTACCACTGTCCGAATTGACCACGAGGCATGTGGCAAAAGCTTGGTGACTTGTGGAACTGTGAAGTCTCAGTCTACCGATATCTCAGTAGTGGTTTATCATGTTATCTCATAAATTTGTTTTGGATTAGCTTTACGAGTATGGTACCACCGATCGTTATTATTTCTATTCAATTTTCGTGAATATAAGCACAGGCGATTCATTCATTGTTCAGCGTTATTGCTCCTTCTGCCTCCTTTGTATATGTGATTGGTCAACTAGCCACTAACTCTTGCTTACGCAAATCTAAATGTAGTGATTTGAATTTCCAAGTGTAATAAGCACTGCTATGTTTTTGAAACTTTCACTTGCAAACATAGTGGTGCAACCCTTATATATTGATATTCATAGATTCCACAACAACAACAAAACAAGGGCCTGAGAAACCCCTTTTCTTCAAACCATGCTTTAATGTCGCCATTGATGTAAAACTGAATGTTTCTGATATTATAAGTGCAAAATTTTGAATGGTTTTTAGAGCCTTACTAACCTTAGACTGAACGATAACATTAACATCCGATATCATTCAAAGACTATTGCTTGCGATCAATTGCTTGATTACCCAGTCCTAAAGCAACATGGAAACTTAGCTGCGATGTAAGTAAAATATTTACATCTCTTTTAGTAAAACATTTACAGTACTTTTAGTAAAATATTTACGTATTTTGTAAATGATACGCAGCGTTTCATTAAGGAATCGCATTATTTTAAAAAACATTTGCAGTATTTCGCTAAAAAGTAAATATAGGTAAAAAATACCAAAGACGCTGCCACTTAAGATAATCGGCTGCCACGTGTTACCGCGTAATTTTTTTTTAATTTTTTTTTTTTAATTTTAGAAACAATCAGCCAAATCAGCCACTGTTTTCCAATGTTTTTAATGTTTTTTCTTTTTCTTTTTCTTTTTGAAAAGACTCTAGAAATTTTATATACTAGACTCCAAGGCGGCGTCGCTCGCCGCCCATGAAATCTTTCAGTGTGCTTTCTCTCAGATAAGAAAAAAATAAAATTTCGGAAAGCTATTTATAAGTGCTACCAGCATATACAACTCGAAATGCTAACCAAGAAAATGTATAGGATCGTGTCTCTATGACGAATTGTCACAGAGATATCCTTGATAAAAAATTTTAATGACGTCACAGGGTCCTGTCCCTAAATTTTGCCCAAATCTTTTTGTCAGCCCATCGCCAATGTCGCGGACCCCAAAAAAACGTCAGTTATCCCTATTGGTTCTTGAGATGTTTCATCCATTTTGACCAAGTTTCAACCTTTCAACCATTTTAAATTCTCCATCCAACATCAGTCGATCTGCCAATGGAATCTCATTCAAAACCATCTTGACGACTTATCTGTGTTTACATTTCCAAAATTAAAAGTCTTAACTAAATCATATCTTATTTCTCAATATATTGGCTAATTGACGAAAACTTATTACATATGTTATTATCATTTTTATCACTTTTGTTTTTTTAGGTGACCACAGTAGAATTTTCTATATGGAGTGGTCTCCTAGTTATTCTTTCTTTCATTGTAATTGTAAGTATGAGAGTTAGAAACTAAATAAATGATTACTTACTTGACGTATTTACTCCAATAAACGCCCGGGCGTTTATTTAAAAAAATCAATTTTATCCTGGGCGTTTATTAGAGACGGGCGTTACTTTAAAAAAATGATTTTTGCAAAGAAGTTTCTTTTATATTATCCATATTTTAACAAATTTACAACTTATTAAATCTTTATACACTCATCTTTATCGATGAGATTGTCGTCGTTGTTTGCTTCTTCTTTGTCCGAGTCTGCGACTCTAGAAGGGTTCCTGTTCAAGTATTCAGCATTCTTTAACAAATTTTGCTGCTCCTTCAACATATTCAAATCAGCAGCACAAGATTGTTTTTTTTTTAAACAGTGGATTAAATCGTCTTCACTATCATCACTTTTTAATGTCAAACATATGATAAATGCACAACATTTAAACGAATTAATGATGAGACTTTCATCAAGACGATTCCATGATTCTAAAATCCATTCAACTACCAAAGCAAGCTTCATATTCCCTGCTTCTGTAAAGTGATGGACACCTGAAGCTTCGTAAAGATAGGTTGTTTCGTTTCATAAACTTCATCAGCCAGCCATTACTAGCAACAAACCCATAGTCTTTAAGGCGTCATCTTCTCCACACTTTTCATCATCAATTGATTTAGCTTTAAACACAATGAGTTTTCTGGAAACACGCGACATGTTGGATCGCCGTTAATGTACCCAATTCAAAACTTTTTCCTCTAACTCGACATCTGTAAGTTTACGTCCGCCACCTTCTAACCGGAATTTTTTCGGATTTTTTTCGGATTTTTTTCGCCTTCGTGGATAATACTTTCTCTTCTTTTTGAATCTCTTTTTCGATCGACTTTAAATTTTTTTGCTGAACTAGTGATAGAGTTGTAGAGAATAATTATGGCTCAAAAGAATTAGTTGGTCATGTGCTAATAGATCTATCAAGCCTGATATAACATTTTCTGAAAGCTGTTGTGAAAAGTATGTCACCGTTAAACTGATGGGAAAAAGGAAGCGCGAGGTTGGACTCGTAGTGCCTGCGAAATACGACGCCTTCACAAAGAACAAAACGATATCCATTGTATTGGATGAAGAGCTTTCGAAAAGAAAGAGAATGTGTAAGTCTTTGTTGATTCTCGAGTTGTCATGGGGACCTATCGAAATCATCCAAAACAGACCTAATGGCATTCAATTATCTCACTTGTTACTTAGCAACGTTGAAATTTGAATAGAAATGCCGAATATGAGAAGAGTTTCATACATACATGAAACATCAAAAGAAAAAGATTTATCGAATGTTTCCAGTGTAAATTTTTGATCAGAATATATATATATATATATATATATATATATATATATATATATATATATATATATATATATATATATATATATAATAAAACAGCATGCTAGTTTCAATTTCCAAATTTATTATATTTTTCCAATAGACGCCCACTCTAGTAGGGTGGATCCAAATTCTGGACGAGTCATCCCAGTGGCTATAACAGTGTCAATCAATACATTTAACTCAGTAAGTTTGTACGAATATACTCAAGAGGAAGATTGAAGTTGGAAGTTGGAAAAGAGAAAAGAAAAAGGAGAGGAGAACAGTTTATTTTTGCTTGTTTGTGATTTAGCTTTATCTCTATTTGTCATGCTCTACAGCCATTGAGAAACTCAACTCTTCACTATCTTCCTCCATCAAGTTCAAGTCGCTTTGGCAATCAGTCTTTTTTATTTAGAGGAAGTCTTTCGTGGAACGCCTTGCCAGATAGTGTCAAGTCTAAACCTTCATTAGATGCTTTTAAACTCTGTCTTAAATCCATTAACTTAATCAAGCAATGCAATTGCAAACTTTGTAGGGTTTTGTGATAAAACTTTAGCTTGACGAGTTGGTATTGATTAGTTCATTTTATATTTATCATGTATCTTGTAAACTACGTAAAACCAACATTAAATAAATTGGGAAATGAAAATGAAATGAAATGAGAAATATTCAATGTCATGCAGACACGCGGCTTCTGTAATGTAAATGGGAGTTTCAGATACTGTAGGACCTACGCAGGGCCCTCTTTGATAACAGTTCCATCAAAACAGAAAAGGCTAAATGTTTGCCCATTTTGAAATAATGATAACAATTAAATTAAGCATGAAGAAAAATATTGTTAAAGGGGGTGAACATTTTGGTTGGAAAGTAGTGGTAGTTACGACAAAGTTATTTTTCAAACTTTATCCGTCAATGACCGTCAAGCAATGTCAAGCACCATATCAAGATCAGTATGCATGAAAGCAATTTTTATTCAGTCTTCTGCAAGCGTAGTAGATTGGGTGTAATATTTCAGCCTACGCATGGCAGCAAAAGTTCTCTCACATTACCAAGTGGTATTTGGTAAGGTACCAAGTATTCTGAGAATGACTTTAAGGTTTTTAAATCTACGAACACAAACAGCTTTTTTGGCTGAAAAACAATGATCATAATTAACCAAAGATGTATAACTCATTTTCAAGAGAAATGGTAATGGGAGATCTGAAATACTCATTACAAAGAAATCTTCTTTACCAGCAAGACAAACAAGTACTGATTAAAGCAACCATTTTTTTACTACCAATTTGGAATTACTTCCAATCCTTCATATATCCTTCAATCATCGAATCTATGATTTAATTCATTTATTAAGTGATCCGTTCACCACAGCATTTGATAAGATCGTTTTGTGATGTTTTGCAAATATATGTAGCTTTTTTGCTGACTTTTTCATATGAGATCCTAAAATCCTGAAACCTAAAACCCCTTTAACACGATAATTAAGGATTTACACAAAATTCCCAACACTACCAGAAGAATATTCTTCTAGTTTAGGATGATATTGAGAATCATCATGGTGATGGCCACGATATAGTAAACATAAACACCCCAAAACAAAATGGTACCAACAATAGGAGCAAGAAATTTCCTGTTTTGATCAACTTCATGCTTCAGGTCAACGGAAGGTGCCCCTCCTCTTGCAGTTCCCCTATGAAAAGTTATGTCGTTAATATTGCCTTTTTGACCACAATACCTTAAGGTTACCACAATACCTGGTTAAGGCAGCATTGACATCAGGCCAATGGTCAAACGGCCTTGAAAATTGTAGTATACCCCGTTTCCGTTCCCCGTTTCTGTTCCCCGTTAGCCGTACAAGTATTTTAGAAATAATTTTGATACATACATATATATCAAAGGACTTACCAGTGTATTTATTTTTATTTGCGTGGAGTTATCTTGCTAATAGAGCTTGCTTCTATTTAAATCAATGACTTACTTAATTTTTCCGATCAATTCCTCGCTATAGATATCCTATGCAAAAATCTTAAATATATCCATCCGTTCTTGAAAAATATAACGTGATTACAACGTCAGTATAACGTTTTTTCTGACGTTATGAGGACGTAGTTTAGACGTCGTTAAATGACATCGTGGAACATTACAAATATCACCATACGATGACGTTATTACGACGTGATTTTTCGTCACGTCATGTCGTTATTATAACGTTATGTGCCCCCTGGGAAAAGAGGAAAAATGACACCTATGAACGCAGTTTTGTATTTAATCACAATAACTGCACTCGGAACAGTTTTACCAATTGTGAGTTACAACATTACTGCAATGAAAGATTATGAAATATGCAGAAAATATTGGACAAGGCTATTGGACCAGACAAGCTTATTCGTATGTCTTTTTAAAAATGGCCTTACGAACTCAAGTAGCTGATTGACCTTTGACGGAAGTTTTGTAATGCAACGTGTGACCAGACGTCTACTCAAAGGGAGACATTTCTTATGAAGCAGCAGTAGTACTAAAATGTCTGCTGAAACCTATTGTCCAAACCTCCGCAAGTTTTTTTGTGAAAGTTCATTGGTTATACAGCTAATTTCTGATATCTGATTGGCTGTTAGGTCTAGTTAGCCTACTGAACTTAAAACGATGAACACAGACTGAAGTTTACTTTGTTTTCTTATCTATCCATAATTATATCTATTTCATAATTATGAAACGGTGAGTGTTTGTAAAGATGTATTACGCAACTATCACAACCCAAAACAAATTATCTTTAGGCTTCCAAGAACATAGTTACGACAAATTCACGGGACCTTTTGGAATTTCTGCAATACTAATAAAAGCCAAAATTGCTGATTCTAATATGAAAGTAATATGGAATCCGGATCTGTTTCAAACATATAACCTAGTTCTTGGAACATGATGGAATACTTTATGAATAAGGAAGAGGAATTGGGCTACCTAGCTTGGATTTGTTATCATTACCTTGCTGTTTTGTTCAGAACACACGGAATTCTCAAGACGAAACAAAACTGCTTCAAAATGAAACTTTTATTCATCGCAACAACGATTTTCCAAACTTGCTTTGCGATTTCATTAAGTGGGAATGATGAGATGGTCAAAATTGTTACTCAGGTAAGCATGTTCTCTTCAGGTTATTGAAATGTTCTTGGGTAATATGGATTTAATATATTGAAGTCTACTTGAATGACGCGCAAAGAAGTCATTCTACCTGAATATCTTTTCATTGTCGAATTTTACTTCTTTTGGGAGTGGCTTCAGAATCTATTTCAGTGAATGATGTTGCAGCATAAGCAGTAAATGGACTTAGGAGAGATGTGGCTGATGAATTTTTGGTGTAGTATGTGTGTAAAAATAAGGTGTAAAATAAAGGATTTCATCTAATAGAGTTACGTGACCGAAAGACTCGTTAGTTGTTATTGTTATTGTTATGGTTGCAGCATAAGCAGTAAATGGACTTAGGAGAGATGTGGCTGATGAATGTGGCTGAGTAAAAACATTGCTCAAAGCATAGGTCCTAATAAAACTATAGATTCAATCAGTAAAGTCTGCAAAGCATCATCAGGCATAAAAGACATATTGGAAAATATCGATGAAGTATTAGGTGTTACTAAAGTCAGTGTACAGCATCATCACAAGACATCAATGGACGACGAACTTGAAATGATAAATGACTTAAAAAAATATCACCATTCACATACACAGCTGGTAGAGCACGCAATAGCTTTCCTGATATTCGACAGTCTCCGATATTGTACTTAAACTACCTAGATTTCCATAAATGGCTAAAATCACACAAGAAAGAAATATCTTTGTTATGAATATTGATAATTTATTAGCAGTATATAAAAGTTTTTTCGTAATAAAGAACACTCAGACTATGAAGATAGTATCATATATAGTAGTACATAGCCATATTTCGTCCTAGTCAGTACTAGTCTAGTCAGTACATCCAACCTCGCTTTTATAGACTTGTTCCTCAGTAATTCTAACTATATAGTTCTAGCGATATAAGAAGAACTGTCGGTAAATTAGAAACTATTTTGACATTGAAAACGAGACTGAGTGTACTAACTAGGCCAAAGCACGGTGTTTAAACAGAAATTCAAGAAAGGTGTAACTGCCTCAACTCGTTTTAGTTCTGGGCTTGATATAAAAGGTATGGCTCTCCATAGATGCAGGCGGCATACGCTGTGAACTTTGAATTTTTGAATTCGAAACATTATTTAATTGGAAACATTAAAGGTCAATTTTTAAGCTAATTTTTTGAAAGGTAAATTGGCCAATGTGTCCCTGGATATACGATTCCACTAAATGAAAGTCCCAACTATATATTTGGTTCAAAGTTTTAAAAAAAATATATAAATGTATTCTTTTAAAAGGAAAAAGGCTGTAGCTTCCACAATTTTGTCTCATTTAGGACTTTTGAAAATCCCTGCCAGAAGCTTGAAACCATCACATGTCCAGCGCCAGTAGTTAAACACGGTTGGAATTGTAGATGTCCTATACCAGCTAAGGACCTCGACTATGAAGACTTAGAAGTCAAAATACCAAAAGTTTCTCTACAACCGTTTTTAGCTGATGTAAGTGAATTTATATGAAAATGCTATTTTTTAAATTCCTCCACAGTAGAGTGCTTCAAAAACAAACATCCTCTCGAGGTTATTCTTTTCTCTGTCAGTTTAGTAGTGGTTACGAGATGAATCTGTCAGTTAAGTAAAGAGCTTTATGCACGACACTAACCAAAATTTCATTATGTCCATAACTTTTCAAGAAGAGTATGTTATATATCTAGTCATGTAAATAAATGGGAGAATGCATTTTCTTTTCCTTGTAACATCTAAGAAGAAGAGTGAAAGATGTTTAGTTATTCCAACAGAGGGTAAACTTTTGTAATGCTCCTTCATGTGACTTATAATTCTGTTATTAACAGCAGCTAATCAGAAACGGAAGAGGCTAGACTGTGTAACAATTTATAATATTGAACACCGGGCTCATTATTCTTAATTATTATCACAGGCTCATTTAATATACACCCCCTTCATAAGCAGCACGGATTTAAATCCACTAACAAGATTAGCATCATCTGTCCTTTCCCAGTGGGCAAAATCTTCAAAAAGTCTACAAGGAGGAGTGTCTACAAGTCTACAAGGAGAAGTGTTTTCTATAGGAATGGCAAGCAACATCGACTGCTGTTTCAAAAAGAAACACTCCTCCACAGAGACTTTTTGAACATTTTGCCCACTGGGTTACACTTTCCCTGTCTCACGGAGACAAATAGTCGTTATCTCTTAAGTTCAGGTATAAGTGGTTTTTGGAAGTTTTGAGGATATACACTCTTATTTCTTAATAATCTCAAATAACCAAAGTGGGCGAAAAAATGGCAAACAATTAGCAACATTGCACTTAGTCCATTTTTACTGTTACTGATAAAAAAAACCGTGTATTGGGGCTGAGGGTGATTGTGATGGTCAATTACATGGACCTTTCCGTAAATTACGTCTAAGCAAGTTTTGCTTCGTTCCTAATCTCAAGAATCATTACGTACTTAAGCATGATAAAAGAAATTCGTAAGATAATTTTTCCCTGAGGTGTTGTTTCCTTTAACAAAGCAATCGTTTTCTTACGTAATTTACGGAAAGGCCTATTGCTTTTATAGTAACACTTTCCTTGTTTTCATCTAGGGAGACTACAGAACTCCAGTTACTCTCATGAATAGAAATCATCGTTTGGCTTGTTATAAAATAGGGTCTTCATTAGAATTGAATGATTGACGCCGTCCCTAATGTTCAAACAAAGATATTTTTACAATATTTTTCCATTTTTGTAGTATGTAATTAGGACGTAATCCGCCTGAAGAGCTTGCAGAATCAAATACACCTTTTCCGAATTTCTCTTTAAACACCGTGTTAGGCATTTTATTGTTTTACTAATTTCATAGCGTTATTTCCAAGCAAGAGTCACTTATTATTCCAATGTCACAGTAAAATAATTAAAAGCAATTAAGACCTTAAAAACGAGGCCATACTTGTGTTGAGTAGGCCATAAGACGGTGTTTGAACAGAATTGGAGAAAGGTTTATTGGTAAGCATTTTTGTCCTCTAAAATGATATAAAGAAAAGATAAAATCTTCAAATTTATATTCTGATGAGTGGTCAAAAATACAGCCAACGGAATGTTTCCCTTATTTTTTAAGGAGCTTTTCCTCTTAATTTTCTTTGTCGTTTTCCATTCATTTTGTTAATTTTTATACATCTCTTGTTTTTAATCCCTTTTTGTTTCATAGGAACCAAATTTTTTGAAACCTGAAAATATTACCATGTTTTTAAGAATAGTCCTATGTACTAGTGTTTTTAAACACAACTGTTGCTACTTAATACATGGTTATTCAAACTGCATATGCGTTTTTCTTCAATGTAATGACAAGCACCGCTATCTGAAAATTATAGTTTAAAGATTTAAATTTCGCATGTGAAACGAATTCAACTTAACTGTTGATCGAAACTCTTGCCGAAATCAACGAATAGCTCACAAGAAAATTTGATTTTCCACAATCGATTATTTACGGATCATAAACAAATGTAGAAAATTTATAACGTTAAATAATTAATAAAAATAATACCAAAATCTCAATGTCTTAATTTTTTAAGTTAAAGTCTGCTACATGAACAGCCTTCATGTTTTACTTTTGATACCCGAGCAATCTTTCTTCGAAGTGGAATATTCACTGCATCCAATCCAGGTTTCTTGTTTGGGGAGATATCAAATTTTACTTTATGGTCAGGAGGATACAAAATGCAATGAGTTGAACCACCAAAATGAAACATTCCCAGCTGTTCACCTTTTTACACATGTTGATCTTTATCGACTGTAATTTCATTTAAGGAAACTTCCGACATTCCTATGGCCACAAAGCAAAGGGTTCCAATATCTGTGTTATCAGCTTTTATGTAGATAACAGCCCGTGCAGCGACTTGAGTGATGTATCCTTGAGACCTGTTGGGAGAGGCAGGGTCGTTGTGAATGTTATTTGTTTGTGAGTAGTAAGAACCATCGATTAATTCCTTTTGAATGATGGTACAAGATATTGGACTCTGCCATCGATGGTAGCTTGTCGCACTCAAAAACCTAGGTACACCATTGCACCGTAAAATTTCTTTGCAAGATCATTATAGTTGAGCAAAAAATCGATAGAATAAGGTTGATTCTTGATCCAGAATGAACTTTTTGCACTGACATTTCTTTCAATCTTGTATGGTGCTGACTCGCATGCGTTTACTATGTCGTACTTACTATCCATTTCAGGCAAGGGACGCATATCTTCCCTAAATTCCCGAGTAAAGAAGTCATCCCAACTTGTGAATCTCCAATACAGTTTCTTAGAATCACAAATGAACTGGTCTTCAAAACAATAGCCATCTGGTCCTTTCATATGTTCCAGTGCTTCTGAAGAAAGCCAACCACTTGGCTCTTCATTTAAAACAGAAGTCGATTCGCCAGATTTTAAATAGTTTCCCCAATAATTTAGCACCTCTTTGAAATGCTCATTCACTTGTGAATTCAAGAAGCAGGCAAATCCAGCTGAAGTCTGCATTAGACAGTTGATAAGAGCATTGATCGGAAAGCCTACTAGTCCTCTATCGCTGTAAACGGGCGTATAATTCATGATCAAATTAAGTAAAAGGATAAATTACAGCCAGTTATCAACTGCTATATGACCTTGTGCAGCAGGGAGGTGATATTGTTCACAAAACATTTGATTAAAGAACATGTAGATTTCTGACACTTCTAAAATGAGGTTCACCAGTTCTTTAACGGGCGGTTTAAGTCCAAGTGATTGTAGTTCTCTTTCCTTCTCTTGAGATTTCAGATCATTGAATTTGCCTTGGAATGTGGACAGGAACTCATGGAGTTTGTTACACTGAGCACTAGTGGTATCACCGCTTTTAATGTCCTCCAATAAGCTATTCACCCAATCTTTAATGACGTTATAATCGGAAGGAAGCCATTTTGTAGGGGTTAAATATCCTTTCTCAGTCATCTTTTCTTTATGATTATAACGAGTTTGATCTGCAACTTTTGACCTTGACAACTGTAAGTCTGAAGAAAAACAAATTAATTCAAGCTATTATTAGCAATCTTAATTCTTGTGACTTTATGAAGTTCAACAACCTAATTATTCAACAGTTAGAATTCCCTATTATTCAATCGTCCGATGTGTTAAAGGTTTATTTCATTAGAAACCTGTTTATAAGAATATCGCTCAATTTTTAAGAACATGTTAAGAATATTCTCAGCCCTGATAACTGAATTTTTGTTTTGTCCCTTTTAATGAGGTTTAACCATATTTTTAATTTTCATAGGTTCAGAATACGAACGCAAATAAGAATAATTTAAGATGCAAGTCGATTAGAGGAATATAAATGTTTTCCTTAGATAAAGTAAATACCATATCCTATAACTTAGCAATATATTAAAATCGCCAAAGAACTTTCAAGACGGTTTCCTTCTCATTGAGTAAGAAAAATTATTTACAGGAGTTAATTTATGTGGACGGTTATGCTTTGTTTGTGACTGAAAGTCAATGAAATTCGACTTCGTGGTTACCAGGGTTACCATGGCAACCGCGCAAGAAAACTGACCAAACGGGATTGCAACAAAAGTCATTCAAGAATGTAAGATTACGTTTGATAATGATAATGATGAAATGCTAAAATGATCTGAAATCGATAGTAACACCCCACCCCATCAGTCCACTACGTGAAAGTACTCTGGGCTACGCATTCCTAATTTACGACCACATCAGTGTATCATTGCAAAACTCTATGAGCTACTAGCCTCTGTAAAATAAATGAAATCCATAAAATCAGTAAAGTAAGTTTTCACTTATATTTGTTATGGACGTTTCTTCAAAATTACAATTCGATGAGTTGATTCAACTTAAATTCAATCAAATTATGAATATCGCCAATTAATTTATAGGTAAACTGCGCAAACATATTCGAGGGCTTGTAGCTGACATCGACCAATTAGGTTCAAGGTAAAAATACAAACCAATTAGATTTCAAACAATGTCTTTCCTAATTTGGTTTATTTGGATGACATGTACGTAAATGACATTGTGTAACATTCACGTGTGAGAAATTCCTTCACTGTTAACTAAATAATGATAACATTGATTAAGTGTTCCTCCTGGCAATTTGATTTTTAAATAA
The DNA here is from genome assembly GCA_039566895.2 of Turritopsis rubra. Classification (NCBI taxonomy): domain Eukaryota; kingdom Metazoa; phylum Cnidaria; class Hydrozoa; order Anthoathecata; family Oceaniidae; genus Turritopsis; species Turritopsis rubra. The sequence continues at coordinate 1,359,349 of CM077622.1, forward strand.
TCTTGTTAGTAACAGAAGTATTTGTTGATAATGACGTAGAGACCACAGAATGTTTTAAAATAATAAGATATTGCACAGAACAAAAATAATAATAATAAAAAAAATACTCATTAAGTAACATAATCACTTAACACGTGGTTCGAAAAAATAGATCACTGATGTGCAAATCCATTCGGCAATAAACCAACCGACCGCAGACCGAATGGAACGAACACACCAGATCCATTCAACATGGCGGAGAGTTTATAAAACATTTAAAAGAGTTTTATTATGTACATGATCGCTTCGTGAAAACAGCGAACAACCACAGAGGCGGATCTTGAACCTAGGCGAAATTTATGGAGAGGAGAGCAAGTTCATTAAGATTCCGCCGACTGTTATCAGTGTCGCTGAGTGTTATAACTGTCGACTCGATAGCTGTCGGGTAAAAAAAGATATAGAAATTAATGTCGCTAATCAGCCACGGTATTAAGAGTATATAGGTCAAATCAACACTTTAATTTAATAGAACATTCATGACACTGTATTCCTCCACTTTTTGTTTCTAACCCTGGGTTCCTCCGTTGAGCTACTTGACGTCAGTAAACCAATCCTAATTATTCATTAAAGAAGACTATAAATTAATCTATAAATTAAGAAGAAAAATAAGGGTATGAAAACATATGCCGCTACATTAAGATGAAATTTCAACAAGACTCCTGAATTTACATAGATTTTCACCTGGCTACACCACACTTTCTTAGCCGACGTTCTAGGGGAGGTTCACGCAGTTATTTAACTCATTGCGCGCCGTGAGCCGCTCACAGCGGCTCGAAATTCTTCGGAAAAACCCGCGAGCCGCTCTCATCGGCTTTCAGACATAAACAAATCAATCAATGTCATTACTTAAAGCCATCATCTCAAACGACCCAATGTTGTTGATTTGGATGCAGAAATGATTAAATAATTTAGTTTTAGTAGTTTCAGTCAATGAATTGTTGATTTTTTCTTCCCGTTTTTTCGAGTTTTGACGTGGCGCGGAATGAGTTAAGTCTGTTCTTATAACATTGGATATCGAGATTCTGAGCAAGGAGGTGATTAGCAATGGGTGAGATTCAACTCTAGTTAGTATGTCTATCTAACGGATTGGTACCTAAAACTTTTTGTTTGGAAATTCTTTTTTTGTTTGGAAAAACGAAGCATGTCGTAACAAGGACCATGCTGACCCAGGTTAAAATAATAGTTGTGACAATAAACTAGTGACGATACTACCTTTACTTAAATGAAACTGTATGTTCAAATAGAATTAATGAAGTGTTCAAACATATTTTTCTGATCTGGTTAGAAAATTACCTGTATAAATATATATATATATATATATATCATCATCATCATCATCATCATCTCCGTAGCCGAGGCGGCCGTGGGTGCACCCAGTTCATGACAGCCCTTCTCCAACCTTCCCGATCTTCTGCCATTCTTGTCAAGATGTTGCCTTTTTCTCCCGTCCACTCAGTTATATTCCCCATCCAGTTGCTCCGTGGTCTCCCTCTGCCTCTTCTTCCCTCCATACCGCCTTCCATCACTGCTCTATCAGTTCCTCCTCCACGAACCAGATGTCCGAAGTACTGGAGCTTCCTCCTCTTCACCACATCCATCACATCTTCCGGTTCATATCCACAAATCTCCTTGATCTTATCCATTACCCACTCATTTGTCTTCCTGTCCTTCCAAGATACTCCCAATAACCGCCTGTAGGACTTCATCTGCATCGCTCTTATCCTTTGCTCATCTCCTCTATTAATAGTCCAGCTCTCACAAGCATATAACAGGTTTGCCATCACTATGGACCTCAGAAGCATCAACTTGTTCTTCATTGTCACATCTTTTGATTTCCAAATGTTGTCAAGTTTTGCCAATGCACTCGTTGCTCTGCCGATTCGAATCCGGATTTCTTTTTCCGATGTTCCATTCTGCACTATCGTTGACCCCAAGTAGGTGAAACTCCTCACTTGCTCCAAAACTACTCCATCTACGGTCACATTCACCACTACACCATCAACATTGTCTCCTTTTCCCACAACCATCACCTTGCTCTTCTCCGTACTTATCTCCATTCCATAGCTCTTCGCAGCAACCTCTAGCTTCCTTGTAACCTCGCATATACCATCCGCAGTTTCGTCTAGCAGGTCAATGTCGTCTGCAAACCTTAAATCTATCAGCTTTCTCCCTGCACACCTGACACCTCCTTTGTAACCTTCCAATGTGTCGCCCATTATCCTCTCTAAGAACAGGTTAAACAAGGTCGGTGATAGTAGACAACCCTGTCTCACACCAATGTTGGTCTTAAACCACTCACTATACTGATCTCCAACTAACACCTTTGATCTAGCGCTATCATACAAACTCTTTACTAGAGATGTTATTCCTTCTCCAATGTTGAACTTCCTCATGGTGTGCCAAAGTGCGTCATGCCACACACGATCAAACGCTTTACGGAAGTCAATGAAGTTGTGGAATATCAGCTTCCCCATGTCTCTTGCTTTCTCGTTCAGTAGTCGCAGAGTTGTGATTTGCTGCACAGTACTTCTTCCTCTTCTAAACCCAGCTTGAGAATCACTCAGGATTTCTTCGACTCTTGGTGTCAACCTCTTCAAGATTATCTTTAACAGGACATTTGAAGCGTGGCTAATCAAGCTGATTGTGCGATAATCTGTACATCTCCTGCTGTTCGTCTTCTTTGGGATGGTGATGAGTACTGATTCTGTCCATTGGCTCGGCCATTGCTTGGTTCTCAAAATCTCATTGCACAGTTTGTGCATTATGCGGAATGTTGTCTTTCCTCCATTCTGGATTAGTTCCGCAGTGATGTTATCTGCTCCTGGCGACTTGTTCTTCTTCAATTCCTTGATCGCACTACGTACTTCTGACATCAAGATGGTCTCTTCCTCTTGTTGTTGTTCCGTGACTTGTTCTTTCAGCACTTCCTGGTCTTTCGGGATGTTGTAGTTGAAGAGTTCTTCAGAGTAGTTTTTCCATCTCCTACAGATGTCATCACTCTTCGTTAGTAACATTCCATCTTTATCCTCAATTGCGCCAGCTTGTCTCCGTTTGGTCCCATCCATGTGTGAACCACACAACTTCTTCACAGTTTCATACGCCTTCTCGGTGTTATTCCTTCTTAGATTTTCCTCGATGTCTTGTGATTGACTGATGATCCACCTGTTCTTTGCTACGCTAATTTCATTCCTCACTTTTCTATTTGCAACTCTATACTCTGATAGTTCATCCGCTCCTAGATGTCTTCTCCTTCTCTTGTCACGCCTCACATCACATGACTCTAGCACCTCCAGTGTTATCCACGGCTTCTTGATTGGTCTTGCTTTTCCTAATTTCTCCTCCGCAGCTTTTGCCAGTGTGTCAGTGATCTCATCACACAGGTTTTGTGGATCTTGGTCGAGCAGTAACAGTGGTGCAAACTTTCCTGCTAGCTCCTCTTGATACGATTCTGCAACTTCCGGGTCTTTCAGCTTCTCAATATCGAATCTTGTTCTGCTCAACTTGTTCTTCTTGATTGTACTCAGCTTCACTTTTAGTGTCATCATCACTAGATCATGATCACTGCCGATGTCTGGCTTGTTGAACGTTCTTGTATTTGCTCTATTGACTCCAGTCACGAATCTCCTCGAGATGAAAATCCAGTCAATCTGGTTGTGTGTCCTACCATCTGGTGAGTGCCATGTCGATTTTCTCGAAGCTTTGCGGTTGAACAGCGTGTTGGCAGCTGTCAGACGATGTCTCTTGGCAAATTCCAACAGCTTCAGCCCTCTGTCATTTGTTTCTCCAAGTCCAAATCTTCCAATAGTTCCCTTCCAATTTGCGAATGCATCAGCTCCAATCTTCGCATTCCAGTCACCTTGCACTATTAGCACATCTTTCCTGGGAATGGTTTTTAGCAGCTTCTCCAGGTCATCATAGAATTCTTCTACAAGTTCATCGCGGCAATCATTGGTTGGTGCATACACTTGCACAATAGTCATGTTTAGTGGTTTCCCTGCCACCCTGATTGCTGTTATTCGGTCACTGATCGGTGTGAATTCTAGCACTGCATTCTTGGTGTTCTTGTTCACTAGGAATCCCACACCTCTTTCGTGCTTCTTCTCATCACCTATGTACCAAAGCTTGTGTCCTTCTTCTGTCATTCCTTCACCAATGCCCTTCCATCTCATTTCAGATATGCCGAGGATGTTCCAATTCAGCCTGTCCATTTCTTGCACTAAGACCTCCGCTTTTCCGCAAGCCTTCAGTGTTCTGACATTCCATGTACCAATTGTTGTCTCCACCTTCGCCACCTTTCTGCTACCTCCGGCTCTCCCTCCCTCCACTCCAGTCGCATACTTTACACTGTCTCCCCTGGAGGCTCCAGAAGACAGCGCGGCCGTTGTTCTCCCGGGCCCCGACCGATCCGGTATGAGGTTGAAGTTAATTGTCATTCCATGGGTGTTTCAATAGGCAAGAAGTACTCGGTGGTGCCTATCTCCTCTCCGAGTTATATATATATATATATATAATATATCCCAATTTTGTTTGTAAAGATAATATCTGCGTCTTAAAAAGTCCTCTTTGACGATTTTCGATCTTAATTTCCGTGATATTTGAGCCGATAGGATACCACTTATAAAATAAATTGTCAAAATGAAACTGTTTTCGAAGACAATTTGCATTTGTTGATTTTTTTTCAATAAAATATTAAATAATTTTAAGTTGGCGTCCTGTAAACAAATCCAAAGTCAAAGGTGCAAAATGCGTGGAAGGATAAAAATGGGTGAGCTTATTATGCCGTTAGTAGAAGTTTTTAAATCTGCCTCAAAAAGCACAAATATGCATATATATAACTAACATAGACTAAACAATTGAGTAAATTAGAGAAAGCTGAAACTCTTTCAAATATTTATTATCCCCACTAACACGTATAGTGCTGAGAGAAATTCCAAAATCTATAAATGTTAAGACCAGTCGACGCAAAAGGAAGCGCAAAAGGCGCCAAAGACGCAAAAGTTTGGATTGGTTTTAACTGAAATTTAATCTACTTGTGAATGGGCGCACCCACAGCTTCAGTAAAGCATAATCACTATCAGCCCATTTATTTTGGAATTTATTTTGATATTCATTCTTATCGTTACAAAATGATGTCGTTGTTTCTGTCAATTTATTCTCAAGATTAGTTTATACTTCTCAGCATGGCGTCGATTATAACGACTAGTTTTGGATTTTCTTTCAGAAATGGATATCAGCATCTGCATATTTTCTGCGCAATTTTTCCCACTTTATCAAATAATTTTTATAATGTTATTCTGGCTTCATAAATTAAGTTTTTCAACTATTCAAAATAGGACTGAAATTTCAAGCACAGTTTCTTTCATTGAAAGTGTTAGGAAAATAATTTTGTTAATCATTGGCTTTTGTTTTCATCATTTCATAACATAAATAGAGCTGAACATGTTGTGACAACTCGTGCTTTTTCTATTAGCATTTATTCTCCCCCGAGTCATGTCAGCAACTATAACAGTGTGAACCAATCCACTCCGCTTAGCACTTAGCTTGAGAGTGGGATTGATGTCTAAGGGGGTTGTCTAGTTGAGCGGTTAAAGGATACTAACAGCTTCCGTAGCTCAAATCGGGGCTATAAATGCTCTAGGACCTCCTACGCAGGACCCTCATTGATAACAGTTCCATCGTAACTAAAGAGGCTATTTTGGGTAAACATTAGCAATAAAAAAATATTCTGTTGTAATGAATCGCATAGTTAGAGCGCGCTTACACAAGAACCGTACTGAACACAAATCGGTTTGAAATTTCGATTAGGTAGGAGGTTGTTTTCACCTCTGCCCATTGTGCAAAATCTTCTGTGCAAGAGTCTTTTTTTATTGAGACAGCAGGCGATATTGATTTCCATTCGTATAGAAAACACTCCTCCTCATAAACCTTTTGAAGATTTTCCCACTCGGTGTTGGGTAGAAAAACCATATCTACTTCCAAATTATTTTTTTTTTTTTGTATGTATCAACCGTACTGAAATTTTTAACCCCCTCAAGTACTTCTCGACTAGGTTTGAAACCTCAGTACGGCTTGAAAACTTGAAGATAGACGATATGACCAGTGACTCGACTGTGATGAGGTGAAAGTTACCGATCTTTAGCTGAAGAACAAGAACAAGAGGAGGCGGATAACCTTTGAGTTATCACTTCGTGTTTAAAACTTAGAGTTAGCAGTTATGACGTCACAACTTCGAGTTATGACATCACAATTGTCATTTTAGTTAACTCAAAGCAGTAAAAACATAAATTCACTTTCGAGTTAGCAATTCAAGATGAGGAAACCTTTTTTTAACTCTTTTTCATGATGACAATGGATATAAAACATAAGGCTTTAAAGGTCTAAAAGTTAAGAGAATGGTAAGAATATTCGAGCATTAGAAACGTTTGCTCTTAAGAAAATAGTTGAACGTTTTACAAGAAAACATCATTATAATAGTTAAACCTGAAAATATTATCATCATGTTGTTTACAACAATATCAATTCAACTCCATTTAAATCGGAATAGTCAACCAAATTCGTTCAATTTCGAATTTTAAATATACAAAAGTCCAAGAACATAATAAATAGCATTTTTAGGCTTCAAGGCTACATCAAAGTTGGTTCTTATTAAAAATAGAACTAGTGTAGCGTGTAAAAACATTTTACAGTTTTTCTCCATATATTGTTTTTACACGCAATACTGCAATGATAAGTCTGTGTATTTACAAAAATTGTTGTGTTTCTCCATGTTGGAATTATATCATATTTAACACAAAATTGTTGTATAAATATTTTGGATCGATCATTCAAAGAATGCTATTATCCCTATTTTTCAGTGCTATCTGGCCTATTTAGAGATTTCTAAAGTTGTACAGTTGAACTGAAAGATTTAGAAAAGAGACAATACATAGTAGTCCTACCTAACCAATGGATACTCCTACCTAACCACGGTTAAACTTCTGAAATATATGAAAATACCTTCACATTTCCCTATTAACTGAGGCTAACAAAAACAATACCTTCTCAGACTATTTTATCTTTCAGATCTTTATTCTGCTATGTTTTTATCTTTCAAATCCTTATTCTGCTATGAATTGTGGAAATGTAAAAACCCAAAACTCCACTCGTGCATCATGATACAGAAACCATGTATCTCTTCTTGTATTACATTCATCTATACTACTCAATTTTCTAATCTAAAACAGAAAGATATCAATCAAATACTGTCAAAACAATATAATAATGATCTTGCTACCTTCATTTGCCTAAAAGCGAACCTTAATAATAACAATCCACATACTACAATGAAATACCAAATAAACTACTAGCTACACATTCGGTATAGTAGTCAAAACTAACTGATACGAAAAAGCTACGTTCAAACACATTTAAAAAATAGACATCGGTAGAAAATGATGAACTGATAACACGAACACATAACAGGTCTACATCGACTATCTCTCGGTTAGAATAGTTACTGATACCTATCAAGGTTGTTACTCTTTATTACTGAACTGAAAGCGTTGAATAAAAAAATAAAAACAAAAGCAAAAAATGTTACACAGCGTCTTCATTTCTCGTTTAAAGAAATGAACGTTGAGAAAATTTGATGAACTTTCGAACGCAGAAACATTGCATTGCCTTCTCCTCCGGCGGCTTTATGATGTCTTCCTTAAGGTACAACACTCCATGAAGTAATAAAAACCCATAAGATGGAGCTAGTGATTCTCCTAATGTGAGATTCTCCCTATACTAATACGAAAAAAACAAACATCCATTGACGAACTTCCCGAGAAATTTTACCTAATGTTCTTTCTTTAAAAGTTAGGTAAGAAAAAAGCAAGATTGCGTATTAGTATAAGAAGACTAGTATCCCGGGTAAAAACATTTTACGGTTCACTTTTAGATGACGCCACACCCATCCCCAATGATTTACATGAGTTACACCCCAATCTTCACCCGTGTTCTTTCAAATTATAGAGATGATAAAAAACAAAATCACACAATCCAAAAGAATAAGTATCACTAAATTGTAGAGCTCGAAAAGCTGATCAAGAAAATGTATGGGATCGCCTGTGTACGACTTACCGTTACGGAGATATAGTCCATCAAAAATTGTGATGACGTCACACCCGTCCCCAAAAAGTTTTAGACCCAAATTTTTTCGACACCCCATCGCCAATATCGCGTGCCCAAAGTAACGTCAGTTATTCCCAATGCTTCTTGAGATATTTGCCCATAAATATCGCGTTCTATTTAGGGTGCAATGCGATGTGCCCACTGACGTCGCGCTACTCCTATAATACTAATATCGCCTATTCTTTCTTCTGCTATGGAGAAAATACTTGAACTGTACTTCAAAGTTGTAATTTGATAACATCAGACAATACGAGACCAGTTTTATAGGGAAACTAGTGTAGCGTGTAAAAACATTTTACAGTTTTTTTTCCATAAATTGTTTTTACACGCAATACTGCAATGATAAGTCTGTGTATTTACAAAAATTGTTCTCCATGTTGGAATTATATCATATTTAACACAAATATTTTGGATCGATCATTCAAAGAATGCTATTATCCCTATTTTTCAGTGCTATTATTTGGGCTATTTAGAGATTTCTAAAGTTGTACAGTTGAACTAAAAGGTTTAGAAAAGAGACAATACAACGTATACTACCTAACCAATGGATACTCCTACCTAACCACGATAAAACGTCTGATATATAAGAAAATACCTTCAAATTTCCCTATTAACTAAAGCTAACAAAAACAATACCTTTTCAGACGTTTTTATCTTTCAATTCTTTATTCTGCTATGAATTGTGGAAATGTCAAAACTCAAAACTCCATTTGTGCATCATGATACAAAAGCCATGTAAATATGTATGTAATCACTCTCTTCTTGCATTACAATCATTTATACTATTCAATTTTATAATCTAAAAAAGGTATCATTCAAATACTATCAAAACAATATGACAATGATCTTGCTACCTTCGCTTACCTTAATAATAACAATCCACATACTACAATGAAATACCAAATAAACTGCTAGCTACACATTTCGGTATAGTAGTCAAAACTAACTGATACGAAAAAGCTACGCTCAAACACATAAAAAAAAATAGACATCGGTAGAAAATGATAAACTGATAACACATAACAGGTCTACATCGATTGTCTCGTCGGATAGAATAGTTACTGATACTTATCAAGGTGGTTATTCTTTATTACTGAACTTAAAGCGTTGAATAAAAAAATTAAAAAAAAAAAAAAAAATTATACACACAGCGTCTTCATTCTCATTAAGAAATGAACGTTGAGAAAATTTGATGAACTTTCGAACGCAAAAAAACATTGCATTGCGTTCTCCTCTGGGTGGCTTTATGATGTTTTCCTTTAGGCACAACAATCCACGAAGTCATAAAAACCCGTAAGATGGAGCTAGAGATTCTCCTAATGGGAGATTCTCCCTATACTAATACGGAAAAACAAACATCCATTGACGAACTTCCCGAGAAATTTTACCTAACATTCTTTCTTTAAAAGTTAGGTAAGAAAAAAACAAGATTTAGTATTAGTATAAGAAGATGTAAGATGGGCAATCATGGTGTTTTGTTGGGTTAACTCATAGTCTAGAAGTCCCTAGTCTAGAAGCCTATTTTAACAACTTTTGGTTCATTTTTTCTTTCATCTTTCAATAGGCAAACTTTGTTTCGGTCACTTTTTCATCACGTGACAAATTCCAACCAATCCGCAGTAGTTATTTACCATCATGTGATCAAAACAAACTATAGCTAGGTAGTTCAAGTTAAAAATGCCGACAATAGAGCTTCACAATGGACTTCCAGAGCAGGGAATTTTCCAATGACTATGATAAACTTAAATAAGAACACTATTCATGGTATGGTATAGAAAACATAATTCACTTTCGATTTACTAACTCGAGATGGCGGATCTAGAACCTACTCTAAATTTATGGAGGAGAGCAAGGTCATTAAGAGTAGGAAAGAAACTTCATGACACTGTACTCCTCCACTTTCTTTGACTAACTCTAGTAGTCAATAAAAAATATAAAATATAGTCAGGGCGCTGGTGGCAATAAAGATTGGAAATGATGTGGACATTCGCAAACCATGCTAAAAAGGCTCTCTTTGATTGATAATTCCATAATATACTTGCTGGACTTTCTGAAATTCCTTCATAGATGCACCCAGTTGCTTTAATATTGAATTAACGCTCTCAAAGGGCGTTGTACTAAATAGGCATTCAGGTAACCAGAAATTACAAATTGAAATTTTTATCACGATTCTTATCTTATTTGCTACATATAAGAATCACCATAACACAACAAAATATTTTCAAACCGTTCTTAAGACCTTCAACCTTGAAAATTGCCTTAACACTGGCAAAGTGCAAATGTAAAACATATCCATCGCTGTATTTATGATTCGATTCGGTGATTGGCTACTTCTAAGGAGTATTAGTTTTAATTTCTGAACAAAGAAAGCGAGGGGAAAAGAGACTGGGAATGAGGCTAAATGCTAGATGAGTATCGAGCACAACTCGAATGAAGAAATGCTATAATTTACAAACTATAGTTTCTAAATCTTCAATATCAGAAATATAATCGTCTCATCACGCATCATCTTCATCGACCGTCTCCGCCGATTCATAAGTTTCATCGCCGCTGCTGCTATTTGTTTCGTATTTGTCGTCATCTTCACTGCTACTTCCATTTTCACAAAGTAGGCAAAAACGTAAATCGGTGCATCGCAAGCCATGGCTTCTACAATGACAATTTCGTCTTTTTACAGTTGCAGGATATAAGCTCCAAAATTCCGCTTGGTGTTGGGTCATTCAAAAGCCACACTACCTCCAACTCGCCATTTACCAATTTCCACCCATACGCATCAGGATTTGGAACAACAGGATTTTGTTCAAGCGATCTTTTAATGACAGCAGTAACGTAAGGTGCCCTCCTCTTGCAATGATTTAACCAGGCATCTCTGGTGGGTGGAAGCTGCTGTGGTTCCGGTGATATCTTTTTTGCGCAAAATTTCAAATAACGAGCTTTGTTGGTGTTTTCTGCATCTATGCCATACATGCGACACACAAATTTTTGTACCACCGTAAACAAGGTCGCATCAAATGTAAAACTGTTACCAAGCTTCCGAAACACTTTTTTAAACTCTGTTGATGCTTTCATTAGCTTGAATGCCTTGACTTTTCCAATGAAATGAAAGGCACTGGTGTAGTCATTTCCAGTGAATGCGTGAAATGCCGGGATTGCCAGACAAATGCTTTGCCAATAGTCGTAGCTAATGACTGCACGTCAATTAATCTTTTCCGTTCACCTGCACCCATTATCACGTACAAGCGAGTATCCAGTAAAAGTTGAAATACAAAGCATACAATGCAATATCAATGTCCACTAAATGCAAGATGACTGTAGGGCATCATCACTGGCATGCTTGCAGGAAAGAAAGACTTTGGTGTCACCCTCTTCTTGGTGTGTTTACAACTCACGCACAATGGTACAACGAACTTGACCATTTCCGACAACTAATTTGTAAAACAAATCTTCCACATTAACGTATAACATACGATTCGCCAAACTATCGAGGTATCTTGTTTTATCAGACCAATATTTTAACAGGAAGCGAACTAGATCCGTTTTGTTTTCTCCACTTCTCATGTATTTCTGGCAGTGCTTTGGTCTCTTCTGGTCTCTCTGCTGAATTTTGACATGCTCTCAATCCAATCTTTCAATCCTCCATCAGCAAATCTTTTCCCAATGACAGCCAAAAATACACATGCCGTGTGGAACGCACCCATTCTTAACACAATAAAACGCTTTAAGTTTATGTAACTTGGATTCAGTAGTATTTCGACAGCTTTTGCATATATTGCCTGGTCCATCACTACGTCTGTTTCCGAGAGTCCAATCTCTTTCGTCTCGCATTTTATTATTATTATTATTATTAAGCAATATTTATACAGGTTGCAATACATACATATTCACATATATACATATTTACACTTCAACAAACTTAATTGCTGTTATCAATGTGTGACCTGTTGCTAAGTACTTAATGTATAATATATATCAAATTAAAAGCATATAAAAACTATTTATTTACGATAAAAGTGTAAAACTATAATGTTTTAAAATGTTCTTCTAGTAAAACATCAAAATTGGTATCGGAAGATCTGATTGTAATAGGCAAGTCGTTGTACACCTTTGCTCCCTGATATTTAAACGCTTTTTTACCGAACTCCAACTTGATTTTAGGGAGTTTCAAAAGTCTATTTTTGTTTCTAGTGTTCATATCATGAGTGTTCACAGAAAAATAACCATGTAAGTTACTGCAAACATCGTCCTTTATACACCGTTTCACCATTTTACAAGCTCTTTTCTTCCTCGTTTTTTCAATACTAGTTACTTTCGCGTTTCCCCCGATAGTTGTTTTAGCTCTCTTTTCGATGGATTTCAACTTACGCTGTTGTGTTGCAGTAAGCTGGAGTTGTATCAGCGTGCTGTACAGGAGAATTGGTACGATTACCATTTCAAATATTCTATGGGCAGCATCCTTGTTTAAGTACTGTCTCATTTTCTTCAGAAGATTTAAACGACCAGTTGCCTTTTTGTACGCCTTTTCAAAGTTCTTATCAAGCGTTAACGATTGATCAAGGGTGGTGCCAAGATAACAATATGCATCGGTGTGATTGATTGGTTCCCTATTCATTGTTAGTTCCATTGTTTTCTTTTGGGAGAGACGTTTCGCTGTACCAAAAAGCATCGACTCTGTTTTGCCTGGTTTCAAATTGACGATCAGTTCATTTTCTTCGAAATACTTTTCTAAGATTTTAATTTCATAGTTCAGAACATTTTCAATCTCCTCAGCATTACAATGTGAATAATAAATAACAGTATCGTCGGCGTACTGAATGCATTTGGACTTCTGAAGTTGTTCCGGAAAGTCGTTAAAGAATATCAAAAAAATAAGTGGTCCCAATATAGATCCTTGCGGTACTCCACATGAGAGATGGAAGTCTGATGACCGTTGACCACCAATTGTGACTAATTGCTTTCTGGAAAATAAATAATCTGTAAACCATTGCAATTCTGTAGCTGAGATTCCATACGATTGAAGCTTTTTCAACACCAAACTGTGATTTATAGTGTCAAAAGCCTTACTCAGGTCTAGAAACAGGGCGCCGGTCAGTTTACCATTGTCTCCATTTTGTCTGATTTCATCCACGAAGATCGTTGTTGCGATGTCAGTAGATCGTTTAGCTCGGTAGCCAAACTGGTAACTGTTCAGCAGTTTGTTACTTTCCAGGTACGACGTTAATTGGGTATGTACAGCCTTTTCCAATACTTTGGATAAGACAGGTAGTACCGAAATCGGTCTGAAGTTCTCAACTTTTGATGCATCACCTGATTTGTAGATTGGTACGATTTTTCCAGTTTTCCATATTTCTGGGACTGTACTGGTATGGAGAGATAAATTGACAATGTGATGAAGTGGTTTAGCTATGGAGTTTCCACAATCCTTCAGCAGCCTTGCAGGGAGTTCATCGACACCTGTTGCTTTGTTCTTTTTCAATGACTTCAGAAAGCTTTTAACAAACACCATGGGCACATAACGAAATTTGAAAGTTCTACGAGTACGTTTTGTGACAAAAGGTGATGGTTTCCATATGCAATCTTTGAGCTTGAACGTTACTTTTTTAAGGTTTGACACCACGGATGAAAAGTAATCTCTGAAGCTTTCAGCTTTACGTTTGTTTCTGGTTACATCATTTATAGTGTTAGAATTAGTGCTGCATTTTGTTGGAAAAATTCCTTTTACTGCCTTCCAAAAAGATTTTGGGTTGTTGATATTTTCGTTTAACAGGTTTTTCGTAAATAACGCTTTCGATTTTCTCATCATGATGTTGCATTGGTTTCTCAATATTCGGTACTTTTCCCAATCCATTGCATTATTGGTTTTCCTAGCTTTCCTTAGCCGTCTGTCTCTTTCATTCATCGTATTTTTGATGTTTTCGGTCATCCATTCGCACGGTTTACTTTTAGTTCGTTTTGTTACAACAGGTGCATGTTTGTCAAAAATGTTTTTTGCTATAAAGTTAAAAATGTTCACGGCATCATTTACATTTTTCGCGGTTAGTACTGGTATCCAGTTTACTTTTTCAAAGTCGGACTTCATTTTGTCAGCATCATACGTTCGATAATTTCTACACGTTATATTTTTGGTAGGAAATTTCTTGTGATTGATTTTTCTTACGCAAGCTACCATATCATGATCACTCAAACTTGTTGCTATGACATCACTGGACATAATGTTTTCAGGTTTATTTGTTGCAATAATGTCAATGAGTGATGTTGTTTCCTTTGTTACACGAGTCGGGTCTTTTATAATTTGTGTTAAGCCGTTTTGATGAATGATTGATTTGAGGTCATTATTTTCATTTGATTTTAAGTAGTCTACATTCATATCTCCCAGTAGTATTAACTCCTTTGATTCATTACAATAAGATGATAATGCCTCTTCGAATGTTTCATTGAAGTTCTTTGACAAATATTTTGAGGAGTTTGGAGGCCTGTAATGAGTAGCAATAATAATGTTAGTTGACTCGTTGACGATTATTTCTATGACAATATTTTCGAGATCTTTTTCCAAATCAAATCGCCGAATATAATTTATTCTTTCTCGAACATAAACTGCGACACCTCCACCGATTCCTTTACTTCGATTTCTGTTCTCAAAATTATAGCCTGATATCTTGTACAATTCTGCATTATTTTCATTCGCAGTAATGTGTGTTTCGGATAGTGTTTCGGACATCAATGTTTTTGTGTGATAAAATTTCTTGAACTCCACAAAAATTGTGCAAAAGTCCACGAATGTTTTGATGTAGAATATTCAAACCTTTTGTCTTTAAAAATTCTTTGATAGCGGTCTTTTTATCATCAATAATTGTCTCACGATTTCCATTTTGCAGTAGTAAACAAACCAGAACGATAAACATGACCGTCCTCATTGCCGCCATTATTAAAAGTGGATTGAATCAAAATTTCTAATACTGCACCATTTTCGTCGGCGACTCGTTTATTTCGGGTAAATATGTCACTGTATCCACAAGATTGCTTGGGTCAGGTTCAAATAGGTAATTAAATCCTGACCAGTTCGGAATTAACTGCTGATTTTCAAATATATATATGTTTGAACGTAGCTTTTTCGTATCAGTTAGTTTTGAATACTATACCGAAATGTGTAGCTAGCAGTTTATTTGGTATTTCATTGTAGTATGTGGATTGTCATTATTAAGGTAAACGAATGTAGCAAGATCATTATCATATTGTTTTGATAGTATTTGAATGATACCTTTTTTAGATTATAAAATTGAATAGTATAAATGATTGTAATGCAGGAAGAGAGTGATTACATACATATTTACATTTTTTGTATCATGATGCACAAATGGAGTTTTGGGTTTTGACATTTCCACAATTCATAGCAGAATAAAGAATTGAAAGATAAAAACGTCTGAGAAGGTATTGTTTTTGTTAGCTGTAGTTAATAGGGAAATTTGAAGGTATTTTCTTATATATCAGACGTTTTATTATGGTTAGGTAAGAGTATCCATTGGTTAGGTAGGACTACTATGTATTGTCTCTTTTCTAAATCTTTTAGTTCAACTGTACAACTTTAGAAATCTCTAAATAGCCCAAATAATAGCACTGAAAAATAGGGATAATAGCATTCTTTGAATGATCGATCCAAAATATTTGTGTCAAATATGATATAATTCCAACATGGAGAAACACAACAATTTTTGTATATACACAGACTTATCATGGCAGTATTGCGTGTAAAAATCAATTTATGGAAAACTGTAAAATGTTTTTACACACTACACTATACTTATATATTCAAAAAACTACTAGAGGAGAAATCGTTCAAGTATTTTGTGTTCTCATGTCTGTTCAGAAATAGTTCTCAAGAAAATGGCTACTTGCTCTTTTACAAACTCCCACAAAGTTTCCAAACATATTTTTACACTTTTGATTGGAAAATTGCAAATGGGAAGAGGGATAATATTTAATTAATAATTAAGCATATATTCTATAAATCAAATAATTTTGAAGCAAAACATCAACATAATATGGTACACCGAGTTTGTTCAAAGTTTAAAGTCATCGAACTTCACATGAGACGTTATGCTCCGATGCTTTGAATTTACAAGATAACACGTTAGAACAACAACTCCAAGTAATGCAACCAGAATAATGATAAGATCAGTCACAGAAAAGCTTTTTGAAAATCCTTCTTCTTTTTGTAATGAGGACGATTTGATCTCACAGTGTTTTCCTATGTATTCACCAGAGCATGCGCAGTAGAAGTCCTTGTTATTTATCTCTACACACTTGCCATTGTTTTTGCAAACATTATTTTCACAGATGCCACACGATTGCGTAAGTTGACAATAGGGTAGATGCGTTTCACAGAAATTTCCGACGTACTCTGGATTGCACTTGCAAACAAACCGTTCATTCTGGTTGATACAAACACCGTTGCCATGGCAGCTGGCGTTGGATATACATCGATTCTCGTACTCACAAAATCTTCCCGAATAATATTTGGGACATTCACAGCGAGCGATTACCGTGTTATCCACTGACGTTTCGACACAGGTACCGTTATTTTCGCATGTAGTACTGTTGCAGACACCACAAGAATTTGACTTGTGACATGAATTAATAACGCTCTCACACAACCTGCCTGTATAATCATTAGAACATTTACATCGATACTCTGTTTTGGATACCTCTTCACATTCTCCATGACGACCACATGTTGTTGCATTGCACAATCCACAAGATTGAGATTTAAAACATTCCAGTGTATTGACTTGACAATTTCTTCCTGTGTATGGTGGATCGCAAATACATTGGAAACCCATCTGTTTGTTAGGAACACATCGTCCTCTATGTTTGCATGCCGAAAACGGACAAAGATTACAATTTAACTTTGATAGTTCCTCTAAAGGTTTTATGAGTGTCTGAAGGGATAACACGGTGGTAGAATTCGCTTTGCACTGACCAACTATTTTTAAATTTTGATTTTCGATTTTATTCAGCGTGATGGTCAAATTGCAATCACATTTTAAGTGATTCTGAGAGATATCAAAATTACTCAATGCTTTGTTTGACTGAAATAATGTATACCCAATCGATGAAAAGTTATTATTCCGAATCTTCAAAACTTTCAGATGATCTAATTCGTTGAATTCATTTCCTTCTATTTTGGAAATGTTGTTGTTTGACATGTCTAGATATTTCAATGCGAAAAGTCTGTTGAGCTGATTAGGGATTTTTAGCAGTTTATTCCTTGACAAGTCAAGCGTTTCCAAAATTGTATCTGTTTTGGTTATTGCAAACTCCGACAAAGCGTTCCCAGATAAGTTTAATATCTTCAAAATTCTGAGAGATTCTATGGTCTCATTATGGAACGTTGAAATTGAATTATCGTTTAAATAAAGTTTGTTCAGTACTCCACTATCAAACGCCCCCTTTCCAATCGTTTTAATCTTGTTTTCGGATAGGTCAATTATTTCCACAAATCCTTTGATCTTTCCAATGCTTTCTATAACATTGTTTTTGACATTTAGATTTCTGATGCTTACAGATTCCGAAAAATCCCATGAAATTTGAGTGATGAAGTTATTTGTTAAATCCAGTGTTTGTAGAGAAGGTCGGTAACCATGTCTGCTTGGTAGAAACGTGACTTTTCTGATGTTACATTCTGATAGATTTAGATTCATGTAATGCAGAGAACGATGGTCTCCTGAAAACGTTACTTCGGTTAAATTATTTCCCTTCAGATCAACGAGATTTGTTCCACTGTAGTCGTTGGTTACTCTTATATGTGGAAGTTGAGTTAAGCAGCAGTATCTCATATAACACTTTTGCAAACAACTTACTTGTGGTCTAGATTTGAAACAATTGAATGATACATCTAGATCACTTATCGGATTTAAAATGTAAATATTATCAAGGCTGTTATTTTGCAGACGAAGTACCTGCAACTTCCTCAAACCAGGGATGATTTTAGTGGAAAAACTTTCTAGCAGGTTGTTAGAAACATACAAATGTGTCATTGTACTGTAGAAGTCGTGTAGGTTAGGATATTTGGTGATGTTAGATGGTAAGTGCTTCAAATAGTTATAACTGAGATTCAAACTTTTTAAACGTATGTCCTCAAATGCTGGTATGATTGATAACAAGTTTCCACTGAGATCTAGTGTCGCTAACTGATGCAACGATGAGAAAGCCTTTATGTCCATGGTTTTTATCTGATTGTCGGATAACTTCACTTTTTCAAGAATAGGTAGATTTTGAAAAAATCTGGGAGGTATATTTGATAATCGATTACCATGAAGATATATTTCTTTAATATTTGTTGAGTCAACAAATATGTCTGCTGACCACTCTGTAATTTCATTTCTTTGAAGATAAACTGTTGTGAGATTTTTAAAGCCAGAGAAGAAACGTGCTTCAATTTTCGTCAAACCAGAGTCGATTATTCCAACAGTTTTTAAATTTGGTATACTTTTGAAAATACTCATGGAAATCGTTCTCAAATTTTTGCTGCCAAAAATTACAAGTTTTTCCAAGTTCGGCAATCCAAGAAATGCTCCATCCTCGATTACGTCAGCAGTCACATAAAGCTTTTCCAATCGTTTGAGACTAGCGAACACGTGTGATGAAAGCTTTCTGATTGGGTTATATTGTAAATACAATGTTGTCAATTTATCGAAAGCACTGAAATCATCCTGATGAATTTGTGTGATGTTGTTGCTTCTCAAATCTAACACCTCAATCTCCTTGGATCTCTCTAAATCTCTTGGTACTTCCGATAATTGTAATGAAGAACATATAGCCTGATAATAACCCGTTCGGTAAAAAAAAAAATAGGTAACGGAGCATCGAGAACAATACGCGACATTGAACTGTCCAAGAAGCACAGTTACCATTAATATCCAACTCAACATCTTCATTGTAGATGTTCTTTTTCAAGCTACACAAGTATTTATACAAAAATCAATTTTCAAAATAATGTTATCTATGATATTTTAATTGCCGTAATTTGCAGTCTTATTACGAAGAAATCGAATTAAGTCTTGGTTTTACGTAAACAGAACTTATAAATGCTGAGCTTGCTCTTTAAATGGCGCATTGACGTCAGCACTTGGTGAATTAACGGAAACGTCACCCTGCAATTAAAAAGAAACAGGATGTATAGAGTAAACGGATTTCTAACCAGTTACCCAGTGGGCAGTATCTTCAAAAGGTCTCTGTGGAAGAGTGTTTTTTATTGAAGCAGTAAGCAATATTCTAATAGAAAACCCTCCTCCTCATAGACTGTTTGAAGACTTTGGCCACTGGGTTAGCTTCTTGGTTAGTTAAAAGCTTCTTAAAATCGTTTGGAAGATTGAATTTTACGCTCACTTACCCAGATAAATTTAACAAAAAGGTTTACACCACGAACTTAGCTGTTTAGAAATCGATATATGAAGTGTATGTATAGTTCGAAAAAAGTGCTGTACTACAGCCTCGTTTACACTACAGCGGAAATGCAGGGCTAAAGGAAGAAATTAAGGGTTATTTAACATATTGTAATATTGTTGTTCTCCGTTGTTACCGCTAATATTTATAATTACAAGTATTTTAAAGTTATGTAAAGTTATTTTAAATTATGTAAATTTATGTTGATGATTATTTGAGTGGCTGTTTAATCATGTCCCTTGTGGATGTTTGGGTGGCGACATAAAGAAATGGTTTTTACTTTTCGTTGAATCTACATTTTCCGCCGCCAGTGAGGTGCATAAGTTGTTACTGCGCATGTGTTGAGGCCAAAAAAATCGCCTCGATAGAATCGGAGAATCGGCTTCAGGAGTTTTCACAAGATTTTCTTTTAATATTGCTAGAATTTAAAAGCGAAGTGGGAAGGGTTGTAAAGTTTGTTGTTATCGACTGCACAGTTCTTCATTATAACAGATTTATGAAGTAGATGTTGCTAATCCTCATTGATTGATTAGATTTTCTCTTCATATCTTGTTTCAATTTGTTTGAAATTACGATTAATCTCTTCGAACAGTCGCCAAGATCTCTGTTGTCATCTTTTTGCCCAGACCTCTGTTGCCATTCTCTCGCCCAGATCTCTGTTGTCACCCTTTGATTATTTATAAACGTTTACCCAGGCTAGACTCATCAGTCCAATTAACAATGAGAGTCCTATGTAGGGTTAGGGTTATTCTGGGCAGTTGACCTTAATCGGATTAATTTTCGCGGTACATTTTGGTACATTACCGCGAATTTTAATTCACGCGTAAATTAACAATTTAAGCTAGCTAATAGTGTGGTCCTACTGTGGGCAGTTCAATAGTGTGGTCCTACTGTGGGCAGTTCGTTCAGTTACATGTTTTTCATGCTGTATACATGAACTCACTTAGGAAATATGATATGTTACCATTATTAAACATTAAAATTCCTTTTAGATGCCCACGGTGGAATTATTAAAATAACTGAAATAATGAACATTGTTTCATAATTATGATGTCTCATTTTCAGACCACCAAAGTTCATGCTGTAAACCTTGTAAAATTGGTTTGGGTCATTGAGGCATGAGCGATGTCAATTAGGAAACCATCATATTGCGTATCCAAAAGCCTCGATAACCAATGGGAAACACTGACGTAATTTGGAGTTACAAATTTTGGTAACGGGTCTTTATATGTGGAGTAAAGGTTTGGGGACGTGGGGGTGGGGTGACTGTCAAGAAAATCTTTGAACGAGGATATCTAGGTAAACATGCGATCCCATACATTCTTTTAATCAGTTTTTGGAGCTCTGTAACATGGCACTACATTTCATTTTCCGTCCGGGTCCGGGTAGGGGTGGGGCGGTAACTTAAGGGGAAATGAACCTGGAAAAGTGAACCTGGAAAACACATTTACACACTATACTAGTATAGAATAAAAGAATAAAGTGTAGAATCCAGCATGGATCTGAAAAAGATTGGATGAAGGTTTCTGTTTGAATTCGGAAAGTTGGGATATTTGTAATTTCCGAATTAAAAGGGGAAAAGGATTTATTCAAAATAACGAAAATTATCGGATGTTTTTACAATTCAAGTATCAAAGATTTATAATGACGAAATGATAATCCAAAACCTCGGTAGTCCAGCTATAGGGTGTTAACTAACTTGGTTGCGAGCCACAATATTCACCATCAGTAGTGACAATTCTGCGCATAAAATTCTTAAACAGCAAGTTGGCAGTGTAAACCATAATAAGATTTCACTAAGCTTGCAACGCAACGATGAATGTGAAGGTGTGATAGACGACATAGAGAACACTCCATAGATCTTCTAAGTATTCGAGTTTCATCGCCAACTTAGTAAAACTTTTTCGAAATCTTTTTCATCTATAAATGGCTGATCAAGTGACCTAATAACAAAACAAAGTATTATTACCTCGTTTAACAATGACAGAAATAACAAGGTTTTCACCGCAAAGTAGTGACGTCTTTATTACCTCGTTTAACAATGACAGAAATAACAAGGTTTTCACCGCAAAGTAGTGACGTCTTTATTACCTCGTTTAACAATGACAGAAATAACAAGGTTTTCACCGCAAAATAGTGACGTCTTTATTACCTTGTTTAACAATGACAGAAATAACAAGGTTTTCACCGCAAAGTAGTGACGTCTTTAAAATGTCTGAACGTTGTTCTGACGTCAAAAACGCCGTCCGTCGTCTATCAGAAAATAAAGAAAAATAAAGAAAAGCGAAAGTGAAAGTTGAGAGAATTTACCTAATCATCATATCCCCGCAATATAGACATTCGGAAGCAACGAGCTCATCAATATCACCCTAAAATAGAACAAATTCTGAAACCAAACTTGTTTAAATAACATCTTGTGAACATAGATTGCAAACTGGAAATACCACCCACCTGTAATACTTCACGCGTGTTTGTCACCGATTGTCCAGCAGAGGATGGCATTTGAAGATTTGATAACTTCGCATATAAATCGTCAAGTTTTCGGCTAAATTAAAAATGGCGAAAAATATGATTACAAATATAAAATATTTCATTTCAAAATATTTCACGGCCTTCACTTATAATGGTGTTGGATACGAATGGAATTAAAGGGTGGTTTCCATTAAAATAAATATTTTCAACAAGTCAAATCGCACAATAGACACGATGTAAATGGAGCCAAAAGTCGCACAACACTGCTCTCCTATATACCACTAAAGTTGGATCGTCTAAATCGTGCTTAAGTCAATCATTCTATTCTATGAAGGCTGCATGATCCAAGTTTATCTCATGAGTATATATTATACTGAATCTGGTTGTTCTTAAGGTCTGAAGGAGAGCCCACTACATTTTTAGATTTTAGCGACATTAAGAGAAATCTGAAAGAAGATTTCATAAAATAATCCAAATTTTTCTTTGTTCGACATTTCCTGGGCAAGGAGAATAAGGGCCGACCGAAAATAAGACAGATGTATGTTTCGGGCAACAAGGTTGTGAGATGATCATACTAAACAAACTCAGTGTCCACCAGGCTTACCGTTGTCTGTCTTTCATCTGTTCCTTTACCTATAACAAAACAATAGGTGAACTACAACAAGACAACAGATGAACTTCAGCAAGACAATAGATGAACTACAACAAGACAATAGATGAACTACAACAAGACAAAGGATGAACTGTAACAAGACAATAGATTAACCAATAACAAGACAAAAGATGGACTATAACAAGACGAACTATAACAAGACAACAAGAAATTTAAAAGTGGCCTCCTTTTTATGCACCAATAGTGTCCCCCTTATAGAGATTTCAATGCAGGTTACTTAATTAAGGCAAACAGTTGAACAGTTGTTGTTTATCGTGAAAACAAACAAACAGACAACTTTGAACAAGTCTGAACTACTTACAGTATCTACTAAACAATCGGTATGAAACATATGCGTGCAAGGAAAATAATAAAACGATCTGGTAACTAACGGGTAATGACATACGGCGCATTTTTCTTGCGCCCCGACAGTGCCATATCTACGATAGAAAAATAACAATAACTAATATTGTTCTTTGTTGAAGAAGGGTGACCATGAAATTGAAGTCACAAAATGATAGGGTGTTATATTTATTTTTTACATTTCATGTTTTACAGCATTTTTTGTTTTTCATGACAATTAACGAAATAAAAACATAACGCTTTTAATTTCTTACTACGAATCGAATATTGTAAACAGAGAATTCAATTGAGTTTTCACAATTCGATTTGTCGTAGAAATCAAAACTGGCTCAATTAATTGAGTAATGTAAACCCAGCTTAAACTTTGTAAGTTTTTGACTGCTACATTTGATCAACTAAATGGAAATCCGGATAAAAATCGGAAACACTTTTGACATCTGACTTCTGCTCATGCTTTACCTATGATCTGAACACCTATCAAACAGTTCTGTAAGGCGTGCGTTACACTGTGATGAATATTCACTCACGTAGAAGCAATGTATTTTCACTAACCTGTTTCTAATATCGTGTATCTCAGCCCGAACAGCTTTCGCACTTTCGGTTGCTTCCTATCAAAACAATGACAACAAAAATGCTGATGTAAGCAATTTAGTAAAACGTGTGATCACGTGATGACAAAAATTTGTGGATGTTATCATGTAATCTTTGATAACGAATGACTGAAGGCACCAATGGCTGGCAGCTAAAATGAACACGTGTTACTGGTACACTTCAGTAAAAGTTAACATGGATAAAAGCCTGTATGATCGACTAACCAACTGCGCAGCCCATTCGTTTAGGAACTGTTAACACAACAATTATATTGCTAGAGTTTGGCACGAAGACAAACAGTAACCTTGGTAACAGTAAACTAGGATACATTCTTCACTATTTACAATCGCAGTGAGGTAGAATTAGATTAAATTATGGTAATTATGTTAATTTATGTTAATTAGAATTAGATTAAAGGCAAAAAGACATAGAATAAACTGTATCCAATAAACGCATACCTGCATGGCGAGCTTTAATTCAGCAATGTGCTTGTTATATTCTTGAAGAGAATCACAGATAGCTTCCTATAAAATTTAACTTCCTAACTCAACTAATTATCATTACCTCTCCTCCTCTGTTCCATGACCTGCTATTAATGAGGTTCCTTTAACTAAACAAAACTAAGCAACCTCCCTTAGATTCTCTCAGAGTTTATTGATTCGGTTGTAAAACATAGAGACCTCCCTCCCAATAATAGTAATACTTAAGATGAATACATGACATACGTCAGAAGATTGGTTTTTTCATTTGAAATTACATTATACCCGCTTTACGACCATTCTCAGGTTCAAAATAATAAAGGTGGATCCACACCAGGAAAACCTATTTACAATATGATTGGATCCACACCAGGAAAACCTATTTACAATATGGTTGGCCTATCTTTAAGTATCCTTTTCTGTCCTGTACTGCTCAAGAATATGCTAAACACATGTTGTCAAGAATGAAAAGTAAACAAAAGAATAGTTTATTCAACCAATCAGGAAGATGTATTTGTTCCTTTCCACCAATCAGAAAGAAGTACTTGTTCCTTCCACCAATCAGGGATAAGTATTTGTTCCTTTCCATCAATCAGGGAGAAGTATTTGTTCCTTCCACTAATCAGGGATAAGTATTTGTTCCTTTCCACCAATCAGTAAGAAGTATTTGTTAAACGGAAATCATGACACAATTGAATTTTTGAGTCAATCTCTTGTGTGATTCCTTTTCGAAACATGTTTAAAACCTACCTTAAAATGATCAATGACAACAAAATCGGAGAAGAATGGTAAAATATCTTCAATTTTTAATGAAGGACACTCTTGAAGCAGCTCCATGGCCCTGAAACAAAAAGCAGTGGTTGTTGTTCGATGTCGAAATATAGGATGCACTTAAACTGCTAAAATTTACTTGTAGACCAATCAGAGAAAACCATTGGTAATGGATTAACCAATCAAATGATCGAGATCAAATGATTGAAAACATCACGTGTTTACTTTTCAATATTTTGCTGTTGTTCCACAACATGCCGTGCTACTTTCAACCACAATTTCTTCTTCAATACGTCATCGTATTCGGGTTTATCAGCATACAACTTGGCTTGTTCAATGTCCACCTTTAATGCCAAGTCTACAGCTTCTTCATATAAACCCATGGTACTGTAGATTTGAACCGCTGCTTGCTGTTTGCTTTGCTCTGAACATAAGCGTAAAGCATATTTCAAATCGTAACAAACGCTTTCGTTATCCTAAAATTTAGTAATAAAAAGTGTCGGATTAATTGATCAGACAGAACCGAACTTGATTGTCTTTAGGGAGAAACAATACGAAAAGTGACCGGTTACTTACTTATGGCTGATAAAACACCCAGTCACTTTCATTTATACTTTTACTTAGGACTGTGTTTCCCAAATAAGATGCGATCACAAATCATTGCAGTTAAAAGGCTAATTCTTATGGAATAAACAAGTGATTTTTGACCTTGTTTAACCCAGACATAAATAACAAAGTTTTCACCACAAACTAGTGATGGTCGCATAAACATCACTGGATAAGATAATAATAATAAAATAAAATAACATAACCTCTCTAAGCGGACACCATCAGGACCAAAAAGATGTGTTTGCTATAAGGAGGTGTTTGTTAAACGGAGGTTTGGACTTGAAGGGGAAAAGGCATCCCTTCCTGGAAAAATTGTGCGCTAGAGGAGTCCGCAATAAAGAGGGGTCTGCTATAGAGAGGTTTCACTATATTTAAAAAACCCTACCTGTCCTTGTGCGTTCAAGTATCTTAGTAAAGGTTTCTCATCATCCATTTTGCAATAGAGAGATATCAAATAATTATGTATAGCTCGTTCTTCATTTTTCAATTTGTACACACAGTGTTCCAGATAATTAACAGCACTTTTGAGTGATTCCTGGTCGTTGTTTTGGGTGAGAGTCACAAGTGCAGGGATCAAACTTTTTGCATCTAAATCCCTTTGTTTCCAAAGTTCAACCAGCTGTTTTGGAATATGTTGCATGAGTGTGGGTGAGAACTGTTCAAATAAAAGTTGATAATCGTCACGCTGAAAGAATAAACAACAAGGTATGAAAGAAGCTGACCTATTTGAATTGGTATGGTCACTTCACGCCATGTATGAATCGATGGAAGTCATTCCAAGTTAAATTTAAGAAATTTGACCAAACCATTACATTTTCATTATATTTTATTGCGAATGAGTTTAGCATTAACGGAATAATTCATTAAATCTTAAACTCTTCTTTTTACCTCTACATCTGCAAAGTTAATGGTGTAAACCTTGTTAAATTTGTTTGGGTCATTGAGGCATGAGCCAGTAGAGACGTTAGCTGGTCAGTAACTAACCAGCTAAACTAGCTATTCTTTTCGATTAAAAGCTTCTCAAAATCGTGTGAAAGAACGAGGCATGACCCTTACACTCACTGATCCTGACAAATTAGGTTTACACTGCTAACTTCTTAGCTGGTTAGAAATCGATAGATGAACTGTATGGGTAGATGAAACAGTCATTTTAAAAGCAAGTTACTCAACAATTATTGTTTTTGATTAAGTCTTTACCTGTTTCTTCAGAACTTCTAATGCTGCAGTAAAATCATCTTGTTGTATATGATGACGAATGACACGTGGATAATCTAACAAGAGTAGAAGTTTTGGAAAAGTGAAGAATACTTGAGGATAGTATCAATATGAAGGTATAACCTGATGTACATGAAATCAATGAAAACATATATGAAGGGTTTTTTATTTAAGAGGATTAAAGATGTTGAGGAGCGCAATTGATAAACTGTGGAGAAGTGCAACTACCTTTATTACTTTTATGCATATCCATATCTTCAAATCTGCTTCTTTATGCAGATATGCAACTTTCACAAGATACAATTCTCCCACTTAACGCACCAGGCATTTATTTATGAGAAGTGTAGGTGTAAGTATCAATTTTCTATAGGAATGGCAAGCAATATCGCCTGCTGTTTCAATAAAAAAGCACTCCTCCACAGAGACATTTTGAACAATTTTGCCCACTGAGTAATCTCCATTAGCTAATTACATTACTGGTAATAAAATTTACTCAACAATAACTAGTGAACGAACATGAAGGATTGTATGCTTTAAGTGCTACAAAATACTAGGATAAACTCCCCTTGAGCCTGGTAAAACACTTTTGCGAGTACTATACAAAATAATTTTGGTTTATCTTTGGACAAACTTATTAAAGAAAAGGAGAAAGAAAACTTATTAAACTAAAAATTACCTTGCATAATCATTGCAAAAAAGATGAGATTTTCAGTATCGGCATGGCTGGATAACAAATCATATGCCACTTGTTTGTTTTGTTCTAGACAACCCTACAATAAATAAAATGGTGCACAAAGGTGGAACATGGAGCTGCACAGTAGAATGAAATCTCATGTCAGTAGAAAAGAATAACACTTTGCTTCTTTAACCTTGACACGACTCTGATTGAGGAACTTTCGAAATTCGTCTTGTAATGCATCATATTCTTGAGTTGGTTTCCCTGTATCTCGCAGTTCACCAAGTTGATTTAAGAAGAGTTCCATCAGCCATGTTAACAACATCATCAATTGAGTTCGGTCCTATAATATCCGTGAACATTCATATAACCTAATTCAAACCTCTCCCCTCCCCGGTTTTAACAGAAGGTGCAATAGATTTTTCTTGGAAAATTCAAGAATTCCTTCACAACGACTTAATAAAGTTTGACAAAACAGAGATGTACCACAAAAACAAAATGGATATAAGTTTTACTTGCGCTTTCAAGTTCACCATTTTCTTCAGCAGGAACATTTTCAGTGCTTCAGATCTCTTTACTTGAATAAATTTCAAAGCTACCTCTTCAAAAGATATTTGTGTCAATGCAAAATATGCAGCAGCGTCTTCAAACCTATAAGAAAAATCAGAAATAAATAAAACATGTGAATTAAACATGTTAACAATATATCAAATTATTTTCAAATTACTTTTTGTCATCGAATAAACTTTCAGCTTGTCTCCTAAGGACCAGATCCATCTGTACAGGGTTATGTTTACAATAATCTTTGGCTAATTCAAATTCTTGACGATCAAGAAACAATTTCCACACATCTCTAGATTCGTTGATAATTTTGTACTGAAAAATGGATGTTTCCGAAAATACCCATAACGTCTTTTTCATTTGATCACAACAAAGGCCAATCATGTCGCCAAACTAAAAATAGAACAAAAAAATATAACTTCCCCAACATATCCCTCAATAATTATGTAACTGTCCTTGTTCACGGAACCTTCAATAAATTATTCAGACGTGACATAATACCTTAATGATACCCTTTTTATGCCGGCTCTTAATGGTGTTATTTTTAGTGACTTGGCGTTAAAAGGGCTGGCGTTAGATATTGGTGAGAGTTTGACCGTGGACTTTTCAAAAATAACACCAATAAAGACTGTAAAAAGGACCGGCGTTAATTTAGGGCTTGCCTAAAAATCAAAAAGAGGAGGAACATGTTGAGAAGGCAACAAAGTCGGATGCTTTAAGCCAGTGTTCATTATGAAATGAATTTGCCACATGTTCTTCACCTTCATTAGCATGATGAATAAACCTGGCAGTCTATTATCTATTTTCAGAAATGACACCTTAATTTTTCCAGTCTATTGTCATTATTGAAGTTATTGAAGTCACAGAATAGTATATTTTTTAAATCAATAAGCAAAAACAGACTAATTTCTTGTTGAATACTAATTAAACAAAAAATACCCATCCATCAACGAAATGAAGTCATGAAATCACGAACCACTGATAAAAAAACCCCGATAAAACCTAATAAACGAACAAATCTGGTTCTCCTTCTCCTCCTTCTCGTTCTCCTCCCTTAATATACCCTCTCAACATCTTTCAATTTAATGAAATCTCAATGTCTTGTATATTTTGTATATCATTATTACACATATTATAATAGTGTTTCTTAATTTTTTTTATCATTTCCAGACAAACTAACTACGCCAGGGGAAAACTCTTGCAAAAGTGTTTGAATGAACAATGCATAGCCTGACCAATTACACCACAAACTTTGACAGTCCGAAAAAGAGATGTTTACTGTATGGAAAGCAAGAACAACACTACATACACGAGGTGAAATAGCTTCCGAAAAATCTTCTTCATCATTTAAGATACAAATCGACTCAAATCTAAATGTTGAGAAGTAAAATCATTTTCAATTAGTCAATACAATCCTATAAAACATGTAAAACATGAAAACTTGGAGATTACTCAGTGGGCAAAATTGTTCAAAATGTCTCTGTGGAGGAGTGCTTTTTAATTGAAACAGCAGGCGATATTGCTTGCCATTCCTATAGAAAACACTCCTCCTCATAGCCTTTTTAAACAATTTTGCCCACAGGGTAATCTACAAAAAATTGACAGAAGAAACCCAAATGGAGGTCAATTACTTACCAAGTGAAATTACTTAAAATTACTTACCAAGTAATAAAAATAAAAAAAAATAAAAATGAATGTAACAGGTGAAAAAATATAAATAAAAATTCCATCACCAAAATTTAGCATCCTTGAATAAAATTTAAACTTGTGTAAAAGGAGTTAAATGACAGGACAGTTGTTTTTACAGGTGTTTTTACAGGTGTTGTTTCAATGTCTTTGCGTTAAATTTCATTCCTTATCATTTATAAAAAATGTTTAGCTAAACTGTTATACATACAGCTCTTTCAAGAATAAGGAATTTTCTATCAAACATGTGCACCAAACTTTTGAACATTTAAAAAAAATTACTCTGTGTATTACCTGTTTTTATATAAAAGAACACAGTGGAATTCTGTAATGCTAACACCGATTGGTGCTTCAGGTTTAACTTCTGTTGGTCTGTTTCAAAATAATCGTTAAGAAAATTTTTAAAACACCAAATTGGCACATAATTCTGTTGCCGTAAATTCAATAGAAAACTGAAGATTATGGCTTATTATGCTTGAAATGGTTTAAAGGTTAAAAGGTGTTGAAAAGATACGGCAAAAGCCGAGCTTCAGTTGTTATATTCTGTTTTATAGTACTTCTAGAGAAATCAAGATGACCGAAGTAAACACCAAGCCCTGCAAAATGAAAAAACATCAAAAATTATTAAAACATATATCATAGCTGTGATATCTTTATTGAAATGAAACGAAACTTTGGATATCTTTGAAGGAAATGAAATAAAAAATAGAATTACCAGTTAACCAGGCAAAGTATTTTGGATATGAGTTTGTTTTTCCATAGAACAAATTTAAGCAACTATAATCAAGCATGCCAGGAAGTTCCAAATACGGGGCTAAATTGACCAAAATATGAGCAGGTGAACACACTGTCTATAAATGTTTGAGGAAATGATCGCTTGATTTAAAATAAATCAGCAAAGAAAGAAACAATTCCAAAATATTTTCAACCAACTACAAAAATTTGGAAAGAAATCCAAAATCCCCACTGACACTTGCCCAATAAATTTGCAGCAACACAACACGTGCAGAAAGGAAAAATTGACCACAGTGAAATTTCCACCAGATGAAACCATAAAAACATGGCTACATAGAAAAAACTCACTAATTTCCGGTCGAAAGACATTTAAAACTGGATGGAAGATAGGTACTTCATGGAACACGTCGCCAACAAACTGATAAAATCGACTATAAAAAAAACATTGTATTATGCCTACATCCTGTTGACCCTAGAATAACTATGCCTGTTTGTAATCAAATTCACAACAAAATAACAAGTATCCATAAGGAAACTGTGAGTTATGACCTTAAGCTATGTTTGTTCTAAGTTGTCTAAGTTGAGATGCACAATAACTGGAATAATAAATACAATCCAGTATTGAATCATTTTTCGAATCATTTTTTGAAAAAAATTTCAAAAGTTCTAGTAAAAAAATATCACAGCAAATTAAATTTACCTGATTGTAGTTACCAGGACAACATAGCGACGTTCAAATCCACTGAATTTTTCAAGATAGATACCTGTCACAGGTTCCTCTTCATCTCGGTTATCATTTACGTTGAATATCTATCAAAAGACAACATATACAATAGAATGACATTTCAAAGTTAAAATGAATGACTACATATGTAATTAATAATTAGTAATTAAAAGGATATTCAGTTTTTTCTTGGTGTTTCGTTATCACATTAAAATTGATTCTTTCATTCTACTTACCGCACGAACTTGCTTTTCTGTTCCCATTGATAAAAATTTTTCTTCGGAGTCGATTTCTGTTTCACAAACCTTACCTAGTCAGTAGAAAATCAATCTGGTAAAAAAGAGCAAAAGAAATCCAACATTGAAAACATAATATACTGTTGTTTATTCATAATATTTGAAGTTACCTTTGGAAGTTCCCAATAATATCTGCCCTGTTGTTATCTCTGTGGTCTGTACTTTGTTCCAGGCTATACACTGGATCTTATGATTCTAACATAAAATATTTTCACCGTTGTAAAGAAGGTATCTCTCTGTCAACAAATACACAAATTTTACAATACACAACATTACCCAGCGGGCAAAAATCTTCAAAATGTCTTCAATAAAAAAACACCCTTCCACAGAGACTTTTTGAAGATTTTGCCCGCTGGGTACTATATAAAGGTTCACCTTTAGTTTAGTCAATGCCCTTGGTTTTTTATTATTCCCTCCAAGATAAAAAGATTCACCAGATCTCATGGATATTAACAGATGATGTCCCGTTGGATCAAGTAAAAGCTTTTCAATCTTATCATCGGCTCGTTTTGATATCTCCACAGCTGAACAAAAAGATTGTTGGGTATTCAAAAATTCCTGTCAATGCATAATGGTTACTTAATGATTTGGTTAACAAAAACCACTTCTCCAGAATTTCAATTTTTGCAGTCACTTTTATTTTCAAAATTTTTCAAAATCACAGCCAGTACTTACTATCAACCTCCATATGATTGGTCAAGTCAATTCTTTTGATTCGTGTTCCCTCTATCCCTATTACCATCATGTTATTGGCCACAACAACATCAGATATTTTTGACTGTGTCCTGAAGTAAACATACCCAATAAGAATTATAATTACAACATTGATTGAAAGCAATATCTATAAAAAAAACCCAAAATAAACAGACTCAAATGCAAAAATTAGTATATCACTGTCATGAAAAGTTGATAAGCAATGCACCTGATATTGAATCGTTCTCTCTGAAACATTGGCTTCTCGTCATCTGAAGTAACAGTCACATACCCAGTTGATATCTATAAAGAAATGATTTTATGTTTGAATAATCAAAACATCAATGAATGGATAAAGTTTTGGTAATAGCAATATTTCTCCTTGTCCTTAATTCTGCAAAGCAGAGCAAACAGAGATGAGTGTGCCATTTTTTTGGATACATGCAATGATGCTCTCTATGGAATTCTCATCAATATCATACAGTTATTCAGTTATTTTCCTTGGGTACCATTTACTGGATTGGAAGAATTAGCCCAATCTTGAGGTCGTTTTTTTGGATGAAATATATATATAAATCTAGAAATCATTCTTTAATTGAAACCGAATCACTGTTAAACATAAAATATCCACTTATCAAAGTTTCTTGAATACGGGATGAATTTTATAATTTTTTTTAAACAAATAAGTTGTGATTGATTGATTGATTGAATATAGATCAAAGATGATTTTTAGTATTTTCATGCATTTTCGAGTATTTTTTAGCACTTTTCTCGGCTTCTATGGCATAGGAATTAACTCATTCAGTAATGTTATAATCTACACAATTTCCAGATTCAAAATCACAATATATGAGAAAATCACTATCACCTTATGCTCAGAGTATCCCTGCATTGTCCAATTCTCCCAATCACTTGATTAAAAAAACTCAATTTTTTTTTAATATGATCCAAATGAAGTGTACCAGATTGGTGGAAAGTCCTGTATTGTCATTACTAGGCAATAATGCAATTGTTTTCTTCTCCCTGTATGCACAGCAAATGATTGGATTACTACTATCACTGTGCACATTAAAAACTGCTAAGGTTTTTATAAAATTTTACTGAAAAAATGTCCCGATTCTGGAGTAAACAAAATCTATTCCTTTGACTACCCCACAGGAAGGTCACTTCAGACCACTTTTTGGAGTACAAATGTGAAAATTATCTACCTATCGAGCTATACTATTTTACTTTTATTCTTAGGCATGCATCACAAATAAATGGTGTTAGAGTCATCCAACATTTTGTGGCACAATTTTTTTTTTAAAAATTTTTTAAAGTTGAGTCAGAAAATTTGCTAGCTAAATTTCATTACGTTGAATACATTGGATATATTTTCAAATCAGAATTATCTGGGAGATTTATGGGTTCTCTTTCGCTTTTTGTTGTCTGACAGACCCTATTATGATTTATTGGCGCTATTTCCTTTTCGCACCCCCCCCCCCCCCCCTCCCTCCCTATTTTTTTCAATGCAATCCATCCCAAACGTTACAAGGAACATTCGTATAGAGAAGAAAAGTAATTTGAAGTAAAATTTAAGGTTGTTACAAAATTAATTTGAAATAACAATTAGCAAAGCTTTGATAATTTAAGCGTTTCCCAATCGCTGTATCTTCGTCCGCTCTGTTGGATTTGTTTATGCACTCTCCGTCATCGAGACTCAACTTCAGCAGTTTTTGCTGCGCCGCGCATTGTTGTCTCGTCGTCGGGTTGCCATCCAAATGTCCACACCACATACGTGTCTTCTTGTCTGTAAATTTTTCTTCTCCGTTTTTTTCTCCATTCATTTTTACTTTTACTTTTACTTTTTTTCTATCTTCTGTCTTTTTGTCTTCTTTCTATACACACTTGTGAATGCTGTCTTTTCGAGCTGGGAAAAAAACATGTCAGTTAGTTTACTCGCAAACAAATTCATATGCGATGGCTGTACCTGCAAGCCCTGATGTTGTTGTCTTTGACAGCGTATCGTTGACTGAAGTTGGTGCAAAGTTTAAATACAATCAAGTAAATATTCCAAAAAACAGTTTTTTTGAAGGATCGCATCCTGAGTTATGGCAGATTCTTGGTCTGACTTATCAATGGATTTGTGCAGCTGGCAGTAGCAGGTGTGATGCAACTTAATCTTAGAAAAACGTTTTTTTTAAAAACCACATATCTTTAAAAAACATGTTCTTGGTCTGCATATTGAAATCAGGTCGTTCCTATGAAATACTTATAATACTCGAAAGTCGTTTTTGTTTCCTATCCCCCGCGATGGAGAGTTAACTTTAAAAAATATGGCGGATTATTCGTTTCGTGAAGTGAATGTAGTAAGGAATTTTCACCGATTTCCTCAACTGTTACCATTAAAATCTTTATTATTAAATCTATATTTAATCGTTATTTGTTTTTATTTCGATAAATACCTTGTTATTATACTTTTTTCCTCTAATGAATGTTCCTTGTAACGTTTTGGGATGGATTGCAGTGAAAAAAATAGGGGGGTGCGAAAAGGAAATAGCGCCAATTTATTTTGGTTCTTTAAAAGAAAATTAAAAGGGTAAACAAGTCAACTGCCGGACACCCAAGGTTAAGTAAAAAACAAAACTGCTGGACAACTGTGCATATAGTGGTGTTTTTACATTGTAAATACATCAAACAATTGAAATGTAAACTTGTTAACATTAATAGCTTACCGGTTGTTGTTCTACGTTAACAAAAGAATGATCTGAAACTTCAATGGTAGCATACTGATCCATAAGATCACTCATCATCTTGAATATTGTGCTTTTCTGACTCCCCCTTAGTGTGGTGTGGTGGTGTGGTTGTAATGTGGGGTGAGAGAGAGAAGAAGCAACTATCACTAACTAGCTGGCGCTTTAAAAGGCGCTTATAGTTACAATCGGCAATTTTTAGTTTGAAAGTTTTGAAGGTTGAAAAATTAAGATTTATCTTCTATAACGAAGGAAGTCAACAGCTTTCTCTTATTTTTTATTTTGTGTATGCAATTTCAACAAACCACCGCTTGAAATTTCCTGCATCATGGAACTGTTTTTATTTCATGCAAATGGCTCACAAAATGCATAAATGAAACTCTGAGATGGTGAATGGGGGTAATGAAAGAAATTGATAATTAAATTTTTTAAGCTAACATAAATTAGAAAAATAAAAGCAATTACTAAAGATTTCAAATAAATATATTTATGGTAAAAGGAGAATTTTTCCGTCTCAATTTTTCTGTTGGTCAAATAGGATAATAATAGCTGGGCTTTCCCACCCCCGTGTCGATCAGATCATCACAGAGACATTCGCAATTTATCTGAGCATACGTGCGCGTCTTTCTTTTCCTTGTTGACTTCTATTGAATAATCGAATTAGCATTTTTTTTAAATATGGTTGGAACTCGCGCATTCGGTTTGAATATTACTACTTTCGCCGAAAAAATCGGCAGAAAAATCGTGCAGTGTAGATCGACCTAAAGTATTTTCTCTTAATATTTACACCGTCATTAAGTAATCACAGTAAAATCTCGATATTACGAACACCGATTTAACGAAACCTTGTAAAAGAGAAATAAATACTTGTAAAAAAAGAAATACATACATTATACATAGTTTAACGGCAAATTCCCGCAGCAAACTGTTTTGAGCTGTGATCGTGTACCACGCGTGCTTATCATTAAAAATGGTGTTTGCAACACAACTACGTGGAAGTAGCCTGTGGTAACTGTGGATGGGAAAGTGTTTCCACCCGCAGAAATATGCTTCCATTGTGGATCAAGTGAGTTGACATTTTCGTGATTCCTCGCATAATTTGTTTCTTCCTGTTATTATCTTCTCGGTGAGCTACGATTTCATATTATCAACATTATGTAAACACAACCTACAATGTCTATTCTATATTTCTCTCAGTCTGGATGAATAGTTATTTCGATAGATCTCAACCTCGTCCCCAGGGCTTCTCTTTGCCTTTTTGATGTGAGAAACGACGCCGAAAGAACGGCAAAAACAACTTCATTTCCCATATCAAAAAGACGAAGAAGCCCCTGGGGATGAGGTTGGATAGATCCATCTTGGCGTTCCCACAACTTTGGCTCCTTTCTTCATCCTTAGGGGCTGTTCATATGTATAAAAATCGGTAAGCGGGGAAGCCTTTTCGACG
This sequence comes from Turritopsis rubra, assembly GCA_039566895.2. Lineage (NCBI taxonomy): Eukaryota > Metazoa > Cnidaria > Hydrozoa > Anthoathecata > Oceaniidae > Turritopsis > Turritopsis rubra. Next base: position 1,395,686 of record CM077622.1, read on the forward strand.
TACTAAGAAGTTTCGTTCTGTTCATATGGAAAACAATTTCTTCGGTAAGCGAGGAAATGACCTCCACGTGCATGACGTAACGGTATATGAACAAAAATTACCCCGCTTACCGAGGAAATTGTGTTGATATGAGAAAATATTATTCCGCCTTCCGAGATCTCGCATATCGGAAAATGTTTTTTCTCATATGAACGCAATGTATTTTTTATAGCATTTATCAAGAGGGGTAAGATCTCGCCGAGTAGAGAGTAGAAAAGTTATCCCGCTTACCGCGGCAATTTTTATCTATATGAACAGCCCCTTAGTTAGTTACAACCTCCGCTTCGCGTAAAAAAATTAGAAAACTCTCGTTTCTCCATAAATAATTCGCGCCATTTCCTGAGAAACACAGAACAAGAACACCCATATCCAGATCATTTTCAATCAGTTTGTTCTCAAATTTTACTGGATAATGTGGCATAAATAAAGATAAAATCCTTATGAAGGTAATAGGAGAAAATAGAACTTCATTAAACCCCACAGAAAAAAAACTGGCACGAGCGTAACGAGCGTCGGATTCTTTCAATTTGAATTCAATGGAAAATTTGAATAGAATTGAAAAGCCTTTCAATTCGAGTTTTCTAACTAAAACTTAGCTTCATTACCGACTAAAAATGAGAGGAAAATATTCACGCGATACGCTGTAAATTAGAGGAAAGGAAAAGAAGATATGAGAAGCAGATGTTTTGTTGTTTGTCTCAACAGATGACGCTGAGAAGATGAGAGTATATATAATCTGAAAAGTCCTTTTGCGTATTTTATTGTGTCCGTTAAGCCAGTTTTCCGCTGGACGGAATATTCAGCGCGGAGCAGCTATTGTTTTCTCCACGTGATCACTAATTGAACCACTTGATTGGCTTGCGGAATATCCTGCGGCGGAAAAGTTGAACTTGATCCGACATTTCCGCGGACGCTTCTGGAGGAATTTATTAAAAAACAAAAGCCGCCAGCCTGCAAGCGGAATATTCCGCCTAGTGAAAAACCACCTTTAATGACATCCGCAGTATAATTAGAGGACAAAAAAAAAAAGATAATTAGAGGGAAAATGATCTGCATTTATAATCCCCATTAATTGGCCAATAAGCGTGCGTCAATGTGATAAACCTTACCTGTCTTCTTTGAGGTAATTTTAAGATTTTTAAACAATAAGATTTTTAAGATAGTGCTTACGAATTATCATCCGCCCTATGATAAGAGGAAAATAGAAATTCCGAAATTATTACCCGTGCAAATAATTAAAGGTAAAAAAAATACCCTTATTTTCTTAAAATGGTCAATCTGCACTAATTAGAGGACTCACTGCATTAGAGAAATGACGGTATGGCGGTGTTGTTTATCATTCACCAGCAGCGTTATTCATGCATGTCGGATACAATGTCGGTTACTATTTTTCGTCTCGTTTACAATATGAACTTTTCCTTAACTCTAATGAAATTGTAGACTCAGTGAAACAATTACATGCATAAATTCGTGGCTGAGCATATTGACTTGGCCATAACACAATGTTTCAACAGAAATCGAGAAAATATTTATTGCTTAAGATGCAAAAACACTTTCTTTAAAGTGTTATCTGGATACATTGAAACGTCATGGGGCTAAGTAATATCTGTGAGTAATTTGACGTCAGAATGCTTCCACTATAACGAAACAAAACACGCATTTTTGAAATGTGCAATTTAAAATCATGCTAAACAAAGCTTTCTTCGCATCTTTTTTAGTAGTTCTTATACAGTTCAGTGTTAGTCGACAACATGCAGCAAAATGTAATGTAAAACCACACTTCATCCATCATTCTCTCACTTTGGGTTATGAGATTTACTGCCAAAACAAAGGCTTATCCACAGTTCCGCGATTCACTCTTGGTCCAGGACCAATCAGAGGAATGTAAGTAATTGATTGGTTATCTAACATAGCGGGTAAAAACTTTTTACCGCATCATTTTAATGTGTGCGTTAAAACTTTTGTGCATTCAATAGAGAACGGTTACAAAAACGCGCTTAAAACCATTGTCTCCTACTTCGCGAAACAGGACTGAAGATCCAGTTGTATATACACTATACACCTTTTTCGTAGTCCGCTATATATGGAAATTTACGTCCTATAGAGAAGACCAGGCCGTAGCATATACGGAAGTTTGTATTTTAAGTTTTAAGGACTGTTGGTTGAAGCGTTTGAAGTTTGTATTTTAAGTTTTAGGGACTGTTGGTTGAAGCGGAGTTAAGCGTTGTAGTCTGAACCACTCTCTTAGTCATCGATCTCTTCCTTTTAATTCAAACTAATTTGATGAATCTCCTTAGTTGGGACGATCCATAAATCGAGCCAACGATTTGTTTCCTACGATGTTCTGGTGGATGTATTAAAACATTTAATGAAGGATCTGAACATTTTTTGCTCTATTTCATGAGCGGGTTAACACTTGTGGATAAAATGGATATGTTTATGAGTAAATAAAACAAACCAATTACACAAAAGACTGTAAAATACCAATGCCCTGTAATCAAATATAGTATAGACTCTCTGTTTTTCGACCATTCAAGGAAACGTGGTATTGTTCGAAATATAGTGTTTTCAAATTACATAGAAATCATAGGCGAAACAGGATCTGTGATTTTAGTTCGAAATAGGAAGAGTATTGCATTGTTTGATTTAATATTTTTTAGGCATCTATCCAACAACAGATTAATTTCTTTGACTGAAGATTCGTTCAAAGGAATGGAAAATCTTACCGTTCTGTAAGTATGTTTGACTCGCTAACAATCTCTTACATAAAGTGCTTTACTTCGAAAATGGATGGACAAGTGAGAAAAACAAAACTGCGTTAAGGCTAGTATAGATTGGGACATCTCAGTCACGGTATTTGTGTTATTTGGTCTCACCGACTCGTTTTGTATCGGTTTAAGTTACACTTTTTTATTATAAGCTACACATAATTTTGGCTGAGGTTTAATGTTGCTTTAGTTTCTGTCTTTTACACGCTCATTTGTTGCTTACTTGGTGCTTTTTGTCAATCTACGTGAGAACAAATTATTTGTGTTTGCCTATTCTGTAGAACAGCGCGGATTTTTATCAAACCAATATGGAACCTTAAGAAACACGTTTCTCATCAGCAAGTAAAAAACAATATGTCCCTTTTTTATTTTAGTCTCACATTCTATTTTTACTTTATTTGTTTTGTTTTTCCCTTTTTGGACAAATCTAGTTGAGTCTGTTGCCCAGCAGTTGCTTCTTTTTTGACTGATTTGCGCCTCGAGTTGCTTATAAAGTGTCGCTTATAAAAAAAGGTGCAATGGTATTAAAAGGACCCTCGATGTATGTTTGCCTGTGAAGGTTGACGTCAATACAGCCAATAAAGGTCCTGTTACACTGACATAATGGGCAGATAAAGTAGCTAATTTATGTAAATTTTCAGATCTCATGGCGCTTGACGTTCAATTAATTTTATCCTATAACAGTAAACAAGCAATTCACAGTTCGCATGCGCATGCGTGTACAATTATGTGGATTAGTGGAGGATTGAGGATTGTGGATAGAGGATGTTTTCTAGAGGCGGTGAAAAAAAGGAAAATCTAAAATTTGATTTTAGTTAAAAATTGTTTTCAGGGATCTTCACAATACGAATTTAAGAGTGATTCGCGCCAAGGCTTTCGATAATTTGACTCGATTACAATATCTGTAAGTACGTTTGTGCAATATATAAATAAATCCTGCTCTCGTTATCTCCGATTCTCGCTATCTCCGACATTTTACTTCGTTCGTTAATGCAGCGACGGTGTGTTATTGATCATGCAGCGATGGTGTAGTGGAACCACCTTCGGTTTTCACCAGTGCGGTTGGGTTCAATCCCTGCTGTGGAAACTGGAATCGATACTCCACTCCGATGCGCTTTGAAAGCAGCGTATTCAGTTCATTAGGACCGCATGCTGGTCAGTGCGCAAATGCTTAACGTATCTATATCAGTAAGTTAACTAACAAGTTGACTGTCGGAGGGGATGAAGAGCCATCGAGATAAATATGCCCCTAAGACGTTAAAACACAGCTGCCTTTTGTTTTAAGCCAACTACATGATAACAAGTTAGCAAGCATACCAAAGAATATGATCGAATCTTTTTCGGGATCACTGAAGATTTTGTAAGTACACATGATTGTTAAATTCCTCACAACTAGTCTTAGGACCGGCTTCCAGTTCACTCGCCTGGGTCGCACAATAAAAAAAACACTCCTCCACAGAGACTTTTTGAAGATTTTGCCCACTGGAAGTATCACCCACACGATAACCCTTATCTATTTTTTTGGTTCTTGTTGTCGCTGTTGTTGTTGTTGTTTTGGTATTCTGGAAGAAATAACAAGTGACCGTTTTGTTTAGATCTCTAGGAAACAATATGTTTCCATGCAACTGTTCCACAAGTTGGTTATGGAAGGAATTTAAAGGCATGCGCAACATTCTACCGCGAAATCTGATTGGTTTCCAACAAACTAAAAACAGTCACGTGTCTACACAACTCAACCGCCATAATTTACCGAAAGATTTTCCCCCAATGAGTTGCTATGACTACGAGACAAAACAACGATATAGATTTGATGACGTTGACTTGTCTCATTGTCTCGATTATTCTGAAGGTAAAAGTCATTTTTTGGTTTATGAACAAGAGTCGCTAAGGTGAAAAAGTATGGGTCATGAACACACCTTCCCTCCGCCGCCACTTCCCCCCGTCACACAACCACACCGTGTTCTTTTTCTCAATTTGATGTTCAAATTTCAGATTTTGGAAAATGGAGTGAGTGGTCACAATGGAGTAAGTGTTCCAAAACTTGCAACCAAGGTTTTCAAACTAGGACACGAACTTGTCATCAACTTGACGGCAAAGCTACAAGTAAAACATGCCCTGGAAGAAGCCGTCAGTTAACGGTTTGTCAAATAACTGCTTGCAAAAGTAAGTAACATAAAAACTGAACTGTGAACTGTAAAAGTGTTTGTCTTTGAGATAAACTGGCATCTCGATAAAGATGAAGGGAGTTCGTTTCGCTTTATCAATAGTTCGTTCAACCAAGAAATGTTAAGAGGGTTTGTTAAGCAAGGGGAAGAAAACCGGGGGTTCGTTCTAACATTTTTGGTATGATCCGCGATCTTAATATCGAAAGTTTATTTTGTAATGTTAACCAGCCTCATACCCAGGACTGTTTGTCTCTTTTGTTATGAAGACGACAAGACGGCCCTGTAAATGTTTTTCAGGTTCATCGAGCCGTTTTGTAAGATGTTCCTTTATGTGAAAATCTAATACGATTATTTTAGAATCCGGTAGTTGGTCAAACTGGTCGCCATGGTTACGATGTAATGCTCAATGTGGACCTGGAGAGACGACTAGAATGCGAACATGTTCGGACTCTTCACCAAGTTCCAGTTGCGATGGCATAAGTGAGCAGCGAAAAAAATGCATGTCATTCTGTGTGGACGCATCGGGTATGTGCATGTCATTCTGTGTGGACGCATCGGGTATGGCAATAATTAATAGAGGATCATAAGAATCAAAAGAAAGAAAGTGAATTGTTGATCGGAATACACCATATTTCCGATCGGAATAAACCATATTTTCGATCGGAATGCACAATTTTATATAAGCACCACTGTTATAACCACAAGCTCAAAGCGAAGAAATACATTTTCCTGTCTCTTACATTTTCTCTTGGAAGTTTTAAGGATGGATACTCTGACATCTTGTTTAAATCAAATAACAAAAATCTTCAAAAAGTGTACGAGGAGGAGTGTTTTCTAAAGGAATGGCAAGCAATATCGGGTGCTGCTTCAATAAAAAACACTCCTCCATAGAGACTTTTTGAAGATTTTACCCACTGAGAATGAACCTGGTCGATTTTTATTGCTTCTTAATAATGTATTTGTCACTTATAGTCACTTTTGTCACTTATAGTGTAAACCAATACAACGAACATTTTTATTTGTTTGTGTGCGCCGTATAAAACAGGCGTGTGGCTTTGATAAGATGACGTCATAATTAGTAACCTTACGGAGGCTGTGAATAATTTAATTTTATTGCTTTTATTTTTTTTGTTTATCTTCTATTCATTATTTATTATTGTATTTGTTATTGTATTTGTTATTTTGTTTTAAAAGTTGTAGCAAATAAAAAAGCTCTTCAAAATCTTGACGAAGATGATCAATTGATGACGTCATCAACTTTTACCTGGTCCAAACAAATCATGTTGATTTTGATGGCATTATTTATTGTGTTGACCATTGTCGTGGTCGTGTTAATCTGTTTGAAGAAACGAAAGCTGGCAAGGTGACTTTATGATTACTATTTCTGACGTCATACTAGAGTGTGCAATCCCAATAAACTCTTAATAGCCTCACTTTCGTTCTGTGCAGCCCTGGCCTCGTTTCAAATCAAAATCATAGTGATGTACTTTTGCATGATAAAAGTGACCATGACTCTCAAAACATTACGTTTTTCGTTATGCAAAAGAACGTCATTATTATTTCGATTTGAAACGAGGCTAGAGCTGCAGAGTACGAAAGTGAAGTAATTTATGAAAAGGTCTATAAAACACTTGTTACTATCCCAGACCATATTTTAATTTATGAAAAGGTCTATAAAACACTTGTTACTATCCCAGACCATGTTTTATTTAGAGCGTACCAAGGTGCAAAACAAGATTCACCCAAACTGCATCCTGATAAGAGAAGCACAAAGCTGGAGGGTAGGTAGTTTGAACACTCCATCTCGTAAGTTTTAGTTACTGTTCTTTCTCTTCGAAATTCAACGTCGGCTGAACGTCGACTTTTCTCTACGTCGATATTTATTGGTGTTCCACGGTTAACCCATTACAGACATACCTCTAACACCAGCGTTTTTAACGTCTTTTTAACGTCAAAAAAATTAAACACAACAGAGTGAATAAATTATTAGAATGTGTGCGGTGGAGTGTGTGATATTTGTAGAACTCCTCCTCATAGTTCATTATTTACTTTTCAGAATTTTTAAAAGGTGTGCAGGAAGAAGGAGAGATAGCAGTTCACTCGATCAAACACGCCTTCGATAACGCATATGCGAGTATCAGCTTATTAAAGATGCCCAAGGATTCGGAGAGTAGATACAACAAAGAAGACGTTTATGATGAAATCATTTCTCCGCACTCCTCCTCTGACAGAAGCGACAGAATCGACAATTCGTTAAATGAAGAAACCGAAAATCATCACATTAATGAAAACATCTACGACGAAGTTCAGTTAGATCTTGAAGAGGCAAGCATCTCCTCCTGTGAGAGCATTTCGAGCGGCTTCGAAAAAGACCTTGATTTGATGAGTGAAAACAGCGACAAAATCGACAATTCGTCAGACGAAGAAACGGAAAATCATCACGTCAATGAAAACATCTACGATGAAGTTCAGTTAGATTGTGAAGTGGCAAGTATCTCCTCCTGTGAGAGCATTTCGAGCGGTTCCGATAAAGGCCTTGATTTGATGAGTGAAAACAGCGACAAAATCGACAATTCGTCAGACGAAGAAACGGAAAATCATCACGTCAATGAAAACATCTATGATGAAGTTCAGTTAGATTGTGAAGTGGCAAGTATCTCCTCCTGTGAGAGCATTTCGAGCAGTTCTGACAGAGAAGGAGACTTCGCAAATCAAGTTCCAAATAGCGACAGAATAGGCAGTTTGTCGCCTGAGAAAACCTCAAATGACGTCACTGAAAATGTGTACAGTAATAGCCATTTCTCTTGTGAATCTGTTTATCAAAAAGATGGCAGATCATCAACGATGAAAGAGATGGATACAAAGAAGAATACAAACAACATGAGCATTGAAAGCAAATACGCGGCTGAATCATTGCACACCACAAGTAAATATACACGAGCAAAACACAAAAATATGAACCAGCTGGAAGAAGAAATGGAAAATTGGGAAACAAGTTCCTCCTGCGAGACTACCTTAGATGAAGACAGTACTGTATTATCAACTGATCAACCGGCAGCCGACCATCTAAGTGTTGAAAAGCTTCGTAATATATTTTCTCAATGCGCAGTACAATTAGGAGCTACTCTAGTTAATACTAACCAGCCAATTCAGTGTAATTCCGAAACATCCGCTTCCGTTTCGTCTCTGTCATTACAAGATCCGTCAAGACAAGAGGACCACAATGAAGTGACTAACCGAGGCGAAAAAGCAATCAACAATCATGAAATATTTGCTCAATGCATAGCCCAAATAAAAGCAATGAATACGAATGTTTACTTCACCCCTCCTAACATCAAGAACGATTCAAGTGGTATTCAAAACGAAAACATCAAGAGCGAGTCACTTGGTATTCAAATCGAAGGCATAAAGAACGAGTCGCGTGGTATTCAAAACGAAGGCACAAGAAACGAGTCACGTGGTATTCAAATGGAAGGCATAAAGAACGAGTCACGTGGTATTCAAACCGAAGGTACAAGCAACGAGTCGCGTGGTATTCAATACGAAGACATGAAGAACGAGTCACGTGGTATTCAAAACGAAGACATGAAGAACGAGTCACGTGGTATTCAATACGAAGACATGAAGAGCGAGTCACGTGGTATTCAAAACGAAGACATGAAGAACGAGTCACGTGGTATTCAAATCAAAGGCATAAAGAACGAGTCACGTGGTATTCAATACGAAGGCATAAAGAACGAGTCGCGTGGTATTCAAAACGAAGACATGAAGAACGAGTCACGTGGTATTCAAATCAAAGGCATAAAGAACGAGTCACGCGGTATTCAAACCGAAGGCACAACAAACGAGTCACTTGGTATTCAAATCGAAGGCATAAAGAACGAGTCGCGTGGTATTCAAAACGAAGGCACAAGAAACGAGTCACGTGGTATTCAAAACGAAGGCACAAGAAACGAGTCACGTAGTAGTCAATGCGAAAACATTTGGAACGAGTCACGTGGTATTGAAGGCCAAACAATGGTCAATGAAAACAACAAAAACTTTAACGTCGTCAGTGGCAACGAAACAATTAATGACAGTGACCAGACTGATAGTTGTAGTAGCTGCGATACCTTGGTAGGAAGTGACAAAGATGATCAATTTAATTTGTCCTCATATAATGAAGGTAGGTGAGAAAAAGTATTTCAAAGCAAATCCACCATGATGTCATATTTTTAATTTTTGACGGGTACAACTATACGTCACACTGATTTTGTGAAGCAACAAAATTTCTAAATTTTAGCCGTTGTAAAAATACGCAAAAGCAAATCGTCACACTTTCTTTATCCTCAAATGATGTTTGAATCCCCTTAACCCGTCAACCACCGTACCAACACCCGTACCAACACCCCAGCCTTCCTTCACTCTCTGCCAGTGTAGATAGATAATCGAAGTTTAAGCATTCTTATAAACATCTTTTCTCCTTTTCTTTTCTTCTGACAAAAGAACTGTTTTTTCAGGTGCTCGCCGTCATCTGAATCAATCCGTCGTCGACAATGATATGATGGGTTCATTTACTGAACGATATCTGAAAACAGTACATGCTTTAAACCAAAAGATCTTCGACTCAAGAAGTGTGAGACTGGCGACATCAACCAGTTCCGGAGAAACGCGCGCTGTTTTACAGAACGTCGCAGATGTTACCAAGTTATACAACAATATTATGTCACGTGATCATAACAACCATAGTGCATTTATGTCACATAACCATAACAAAGATATCTCATTTAAAGAAGCCGTAACCACGACCAATGTATCTGTAACCACGCCCCAAACCGCTTCAAAAAATGATGAATCTACAGAAATGACATCTGCAGACTTGCATCATTGGAAAGAAACCAAAGAAGCTAAAGCTAACCAAGCACTACCCATCCGACAACCCGTCCACAAAAACAAAGCTCCTGTCGTCATGACAACAACGCCAAGAACCTTGACGATGAGGAATGACGAAAACACTTCTAGACAAGAAGTAACAGCAATGAAGTCGGAAAATCATTCGGGCTCTGATATAGATTTGAACAAAGCATTTGAAGATTTCAAAACGAAAAGGTTGCCTCGCACGTCGTCGACACATTCACTAAGTGACAACATTCCGACACATTCATTAAATGACGACATTCCGACACATTCACTAAATGACGACATTCCTGAAAAGCAAGAAGCATCCACGCCGTCATCCAAAGTCGAGAAAAAGCCAAAAAAGTTCCATTTTTTGGCCAAAATTACGCACGCTCTAATGGGAAAAGGTAAGCAACACCCGAAAAATTCCGATTCGGATAAAAAACCGAAAAATGGCAAAACGGACGATAAAATGTCAGACAACAAAACAGCAGTAAAAACGAAACCGGTACGTGCAAATGACATAACGGGTCCTGCTAACACTAACCAATCGACTCAGCCTAATTCTGCCCTGTTCTCCCTCACACCTTATAAACCTGCCAAAACCAGTAGAAATAATGGTAAACATCAACCAATAGAAGCGGCGGAGGAGACAAAAAATCATCAAAATGTTTCAACCCACAAAATGGCGGATATAGGAAGCTCTTTGGCTACACCACTATCGAATCAGATGACATCCGCGTCCTGGCCGTCTATGCCGTTACAAGATTCTTCAAGACAAGAACAATACAGGGAGTATACCCAGCAAGGTATAAGAGCGACCTCTTCAGAATCACTTCAAAATAAAAGTTCTTCAACGGCTCTTTGTCAACCGTTACCTTATTATAAACAAAAGCAATACAGAAAAATCTCATTTGATCCTTACACATCAAATTATGATGAACCAATCAGCACAATGGAAAACACTGGAAAACAACAAGATAGTCAAATTGAGATTTCAGAAACAAAACACAAACCAGAAAAGCACACGAATCAAACTGTAGAAAAACTCCGTCAAAAATGGAGTTGAATATTTTTTTAAAAATATTTGTATCTTATAATTTTTCAAAGAAAATAACACAGTGTATACGAGGTTTAAGAATTTCCGCGTTCAGTTTCCACGTTTAGTTCTACTGATCGATGTTGGAATTTTACCAAGGCCACGGTTACACTATATTTTAACATTTAATTGCCATGAGTAAGGAATATTTTCACATATTCGATGGATATCTTATAGAAATAAGGATTTGGAATACGTTAGGAGAGGATGAGATAAACGAGGAAAGGGTCTCCAGAAGAAACTTATTCCCATCAAACCTAAAGTAATGGGAGTTTGTTGTTGTTTAGTTGTTGACAGTAAACACGGTTAAAGATAACAGTAATAGACGAGGTGAATGTGAAAGCTGCGTATCAGAGAATTCAAGTATTTTGTGCCAACCCGATTAACATCCTGTGATCTCAAAACATATCTTATCGCAGATCCAACAACAAACAGTTCATCTACTGCTTCGGTACTTTAAGTGTATACGCTAGACGATCCGGCTATTAGACGCCTAGTGGGATGGGAACTAAGCTGATGTAGTGCAAAGTTTGTTAGGTTTGTCTGAATAAGTGAGCATAGGGCGCAGGTTATGTCTCGTTCTTCCAGATCCTACTATCTAAAACCAAAATTTGTTTAGTTGCTATTATTATTTATTTATTTGTTTTTTTTTATAAACCAGAAAAAACAAGATTGCCATCTGACTTTTTCGGCGGAAATGAATTACTCCTATGCAACACTACAAAAACTTTCGTAGAATACAAGCCACCATTACAAGCCGCCATTACAAGCCACCATTACAAGCCACCATTACAGCCTTTCGCTTCGCTCTTCTCTCCAAAATGCAGTTATAGCGTCCAGTCCCCACGTACCGATGACGTAATAGAGAAGTAAACGAATATAGAAGGACTCACTCACCAGTACGGATCCACTTGTTTTGATCTTTTTAAAGGACATATTGAACATTTTTAATCACCTTACGATCCACAAGTATAAGAGAGGTTAAAAATATATAGTATAAGAGAGGTTAAAATATATATATAGAATAGCCTAATGAAATCCCAATTCACTTAAAAAAAAAAACACTTTAATTTACATTTCTCAGAATTGACTTTTCAGTCATTTCTAAGAAGAAGCAAAATCAAAACAAACATTCGTCTTTACAACCAAAATTGAAGAGATGACCAAAATTACGATTCAGCCATCCTGTACGTGCTCACCGTACTGGTCTATATTTATTCACACCAGAGTTGAATTCTTCGGTACGATAGAACAAGTTGTTGGCACTGATTCGTAAACCGAGCGGGTCTAGTTAGTTAGTAAGGGCTACTCTGAACTTTTTCATAACGAGGAAGAAGCGAATCGGAAAGTCAGTACAATATTAAAACCCTTATATAGCTTATAAGATATTTTATTTATGGTCTTAGAGGAAGTATTTTACCGAATATTGTTTTAGATGGTAGGATCCCTTTAACCAAGAAGTGTAGCTGGTTAGAAATCGGTAGATTCATTCTTAACTCAGAATCATCAATTTTTTCGATACAATCCATCCATTTGCAAGCACTTTATAGCGTTTGTAATTGTGTATCTAAAGCGATTTTAACCTAGCCTATCATCCAAAAGATGAAGGCATGAACCGTACTACCCCAAACAAATTTTACCAACTTGTTCCGTTTAAAGCCAGTACAAACTAAGTACGAGTAACCAAGGAACCACAATTCAATACAGCCATATTGAAATCCAAACATGTTTCATTGGTGGGTTTTGGGGGTTATAAAAACGAGGTAAAAGATTCAGTTTTCTTTTTATGAAAAAGTTCATATAGTCAAATAAATCTGATCTCGTTTCGGAAATATCCGATTTTGACGCATCGTTATGATCAACTGTCGGTTCTATTGATATTGGTGTCTTCAGCTCCCATCCGATGAGGATCCTGCGATGGATAATGAACGGTTTGCCGGACAGGTGCCGGTTGCTGTGAAGAAGAAACAGGGGCGTCGTTCCCTTTAACAAAATTCGGTGGAGGCACGCCCATCCCTACATTGGGTGGTGGCGCACCAACAGGAGGAGGTGGAATGAATCTCTGATGACCCATTAGCGGAGGTGCATTTAGTGCACCAGTGGATGAACCGGCCATCGGCATTTGTGGCGGAGGAAACATCTGCTGCGGTATAGGAAAGCCACCCTGAAGAGGTATGTTGGGCGGCATAGGAGGTGGTGGCAGATTTCCTTGCAATATGGCGGGATCAAATAAATTGGGTGGTTCGATAACTTCTCCATGTAAAGTGGCGGGAACAGGTAAAGCTGTTAACATAAAACGGATAAAACGGATAAAACGGATGTTGACATTGTAATCAATTCGACATAGTGGTCGCACTGAGTAAGATTTGATGGGAGATAAAACAGCATATACTTACCACCAGGCAAACCAGGAACAGGTGCGTACTGATGACCCTTCTCCTCGGCGGTTTTTGCACTCCTTTCTTCTTGAGATTTCCCCCACAATACCTTCAAACGTTTCCCTAAAATGATAAAAACATAATAATACCTTGGAAAATAATTGGGACGCAATTGTGACGGCAACGTGAGAGCAATCCATGAATATAAAAAAAACTATGAATCTAAACCAATGAATATTCAAATATTTGGTCTGTTATTTATAACTTAAAGTCTGATCGATGAACCACGAAAAAAAAGAAATGCTGTTTAAACAGGATAAAAGAAATACAAGATATTTGTACGACTTCAAAACATAACGATTCACGTTGCGTGTGTAGAATGTGAAAATATGCTAATGGTGAGACAATTTCCCCTATGGTATAGTATGAAATAGAATTATACAGGGAAATCCCGATATCACGAATCCCAACAAACCTGGTCCTTCTCCGTTCAACCAACTCTCGAGATATAATAAGGGAATCTCTATAAACCAGATACCATTGTTGCATCCAAAAGGGTGTCTGCTTGATGGAGATGTCCACCTCCCTTATAGGGTGTACGTTTTATAGAGATTTCACTGTATAATTATATACTACTACTACTACTACTACTAATACTAATAATAATAATAATAAAACCTGCGTATTTAATCTTTACCCTAGTGGGTAAAATCTTTAAAAGTCTCTGTGGAGGAGTTTTATTGAAACAGCAGGCGATATTTCTTGCCATTCCTGTAAAAAACACTCCTCCTCATAGACAATTTGAAGATTTTGCACGTTGGGACGTAATAAACCATGAGAAAGAACGTCCTAAAAACATTATCCCAGAGGTTATCAAATCTACTTTTAAAGGAAAGAGGTTGTTCTGCTGCAGTAACAAACTGACCACTCTTCATATATGTAGTTTCTACTCTCATTACCTTTAATAATGACTTTGTTGAAGGATCGTTCAGCAGCAATCTCAGCCGCAGCTCGTGTCGTATAGCATACAAATCCACAGTTCTTTACCGATGCAATAACAATAGAACGGATCTCTCCAAACTGATAGAAATAATCCCTAATATGAACAAACACAGGAACGTAAACAACAACAACAACAACAACAACAAAACGACATCAAGTAGATATTTAAAGTTTATCTATCGCATATATGTTTTCTTTTTTTATAAGCATAACATTTATAAGCATATTCACGGTCAAAGAGATTTAAGAATTTCTTAAGAATATGTTAAGCGTATTACCAAGCCTTAGTGAATCGTTCTGATGTACATGTCTTGCTTATGAGATAGTTCACATAAGCCTTAACACTAGGACCCTTTTATCCTGGGATTTCAAGGCCATGTTTAGGTTTTTAATTGGGTTTTCGAATAAGCATAGTATAGGCCTGAATTTTTTTTTACATCCAAATTTTCACACACTTATATAAATCAACAACATGTATATGCTTTGATGGTGGTTAGGTTTTAGAATTGAATGTTGAGGGGAGAACACTTCATGGTGAGACATGCCTCAAATCACAGTCAATATTGATATGGTGAAGGCTATTTTCTTTTTTATGTCATTGAAATTTAAAAAATTCTTCAGATCGGCTGGAAAAGGATTTGAGAAAAAAAAACGGAGCAAGTATTTGAACGAAGAAAATGAAAAATGCTTATAAACCTCAAATCTTCTTCAGTCATGCGATCGTCCAAACCCCCAACATAAAGTGTTGTTATACTCTTATCAGGGGGAGGCTCAAGTTTGGGCATATCAGCAGCACGCTTCATCATTTTTTCAGCAACAGGGTCGTTGACACCATAGAATCGATCTTTTATGTTTTGATTAGCTAAGGGATCATCCGGAGCATTTGGCATTTCATGTCTAGATACAGGTGAGTAAAGTTTAAGCAGCATCGATAAAAGCCCAAACATATAAAACAATACGTTTGTCTAAAAAGATGCTGTCATCACTAGTTTGGGGTTAAAATTGCATATTGCCATGTTCTTACAAACCAAAATAAGAGAGTTTCAACCAACATTTTTAAGGATGGTATCTTATCAAACAAACACCTCAATTCACAACCTTCCTGAAAATTCGTAAAATAATAAAAAACATAACAGAGACACCTCATGAAATCAAAAAATATACAAGAAAATATTTATAACAGCAGAAAAATGAAATTTATATTCTGAAATTCTTATTCCAATTCTTATACCTGTACGGGCATTCCTCGCCACGCTTGCATTCTCCTTTGACCCAAAATGAGCAGATATGGGGACGATTCCTCTTGTAGTATGGAGTAGTTCGTGCTAGTTTCATCAGCATATCACTTGCTGTTTGTGCTTTTCCAACAGCACCTCCTGCCACTGTGCCATCAGTATTAGCAAGCTGGCAACAAAAAACATAGAACATAAACTAAGCATTAAAACATTGGAAGATTATATTTGTTAGACCAGTATTGCTCATTGTGTTGAGCTGGTGATTTTTACGTTGCCTAATGTAAATCATCAGGTCCATAAACTCTTCACCTATTATAACCATTAAAAAGTTGAACGACAAAATATCATCCGATCATATGGAACTTCATTTATAATGAAAAATATAGTCATTGAAAACTGAAACATTGAAAACACATTCAAGTTGTAAATTATACAGATAATACAATACAAAATTAGCAAGTCTAAAATTGGTTTAGCGATGTCCAAATCACAGTGTATTAGCCCCTGAGTCATCTTCTTAAGTCCTCAAACAACATAGGACCTTGCAACAAAAGTTTTATCTATATATCTTTGTCATACATGAACGGCTAAACAGCTGCAACATGAGAATGCTCCTGCACTATGGTACGTATCATCAAAAACCAAATTTATGGAAGATAGGTATCCATTGCCACTGTTTTATTCATTCAGTGACACACTGATAAATGATGAATAAATATTAATAAATTAACAGAATAACAAACGGAAAAAGCAAATACTTCTCTTTCTATATTTTGTGTAAAATATTCCTTATTGACATCTGATCTTGGTAATGAATCATGTATAGCAAGCGCTTTGTCACGGACTTCAATAGGTAAACCTGATAGATAGATAAAGATAAAGATTTAGAATACAATTATGATGCAGTGTGTATCTTAAGTTCCAACAAAAAAGGTAAAAAGTTAATGAAAAGCAAATGGGAAAATACTATCTGGTGTTAAATGTAAACCGGCTAATCAAGGCTACTTATTGGGAACCACTTCAAAAACTCTACAATTCTGATGTTCTGAAGATGTTCAACAAGCATCAAAGTGAGGAAAAAATTAACCTGTAAATTAGATCAACTAAAGCAACTTTGAACCTCAGCCAAAATTTGTGTTGCTTGTAATCAAGTGTGTATTGTGAAAATTTATTGAGAGCACTGAAATTTTGTATGATCTATGATGATAATTACAGCTTTGTAGGACAAAAGGAAATACAAAAAAAATGATACCATATTCCAGATCCAGTAAACATGTTTGGCAGACATTTTTTAACTTTGAACATGTCTGACAGATTTCTGTTTTTTTATATCGCATCTTTGCACCTGGGCACCATTTGAAAATGGTAAATGGACGTTGACAGATCTAAAAGAATTAACAGAATATAAAATATATACACTTTTTTTTAATTCAGACTGATTTTTTTGAAAATTCCAGCCTCTATTTGTTCTTAATTCTAAATCTAAATTATTGCTTGTTCTTACATTTTGTGTCAAACAGACTTATTAGTGCTTCTTGACCAAACTTTCCGATCTTGATAGTTCATTGAATGCAGAGTTTATAGTTATTTCATCTTAAATATTGAGTCTGGAATTGTTCTTAAGGACCTTCTGAAAAAGTTCAGCCTCAGATTGTTCTTAGATTGTTCTTATTTTGGCAAAATTTCAGACTGTTCTTAGAAAAGTTGAATCATAGGTTTTCCACTAAGCAGAATATTTTGAACAGAGCGAATGTCTTTCCATGTTGTTGTAAACATAGAAATCCTT
Source organism: Turritopsis rubra (assembly GCA_039566895.2). NCBI lineage: Eukaryota > Metazoa > Cnidaria > Hydrozoa > Anthoathecata > Oceaniidae > Turritopsis > Turritopsis rubra. Next base: position 1,413,036 of record CM077622.1, read on the forward strand.
TACGATCGTCGGTGTTTTTTTCATATTTGGCTTTCTGTGTAAGCATGAAAGACATTACAACTGGCCGTGTTCTTCTTGTTTTTCTTCGTATATTTCTTATTATGACATGTTCACATTCATTCTTAATTTAAGCCTGGTTGTTCTTATGAAGTATATAGGATATAGTTACATCAAAATATTATATAATATGAATGACTTAACAACTGAAACAATGTAGACAAAAAAGATCCAAAGGCTTTAACAGTATCCACCTTAATTGACCAAGTCGTGTGAATAAAACATTTATTGTTCAACAAAAGTCAAGTCTATATTAAAGAGTTTCCATGCTCTAATCCGAGCCGAACCAGAATTAAAAAACTCAAATTACATGGAGTTGTAATCAAATTGAAACCTGCTATTTTGTTCCTAAGCAGAAGATTATAAGCACCTACTGCACAAAAAGAAACATACCTTGCATTCTTTTCCAAATTTGTCCTTTAACTAGTGAAAATAAAAAAAACATAATATAAATAACAAAAACATTAAGCACTTTTTTTGATTTTCTTTAAAAACTTTTTCTACAGTTTTGGTGTGCAGCTGGGTAACCTTTTTCGTTAAATTGCCTGTTTTGATTTCCGTAACTTATAACAACTTATAACTACCATGTATATTATCATTGCTTTTATTTTGTGACCTTCTTTACCAAAAAACCTTTTTTGAAAATTATGGAAGAAATATGAAAATATTTGCTATGTATAAAATTTTGTACATAGCACTAGGATGGTATAATATACTGAAAAGCTTTAGCTCATTTTAAACTTGTTGTCTTTTTTGAATTTTTATAATTTAATATAGTAAAAAGATTAAATAAATATGAACTTGTGCTGATAAAAATATGCCTGTCTTCATAATTGTACACAATCAAGGCCGATAATTTTCTTTATGCTGTGGTTATCGTATATCTTGACAATCAATCAATCAATCAATCAATCAATCAATCAATCAATCAATCAATCAATCAATCAATCAATCAATCAATCAATCAATCAGTTATAACAGAAAAACAAATATTTTGAATGTCAATCACTGTATATACAATTTAAATATTTTTAAGATTATTATTGTTTTTTTGTAATTTTTTCATATTTTCATATTTTTTCTTTCGTATATATGGATGCATAATGAATCATTCATTAAAACCATTACAGACTTATGGGACGGGTCAGCAGTAATGGGACTAAACTGTAACAAAGCCGTACTACCATCGTTTGGCACCAATAATCTCGAAATCCAATCAATGTTTCTAGTGACAGCAGCAGCTATTTAAATTAAGGGGCCATCGACAAAAAGGAAGGGGGGGGGGGGGGGGTATAACTTGATTCAAAAATCTCTTTAGCAAAAACAACTAACTTTTTAACGAAGCGGCAGCAAAAATAGTGGATTAAGTGTAATTAACAGAATGGAATATTGCTCTACCACGCAACGAGTGGCTTCGTAAAATTTGGCAGCTATTTTGAGCATGCAAGTGAAGAACAACGAGCTTCCAGTCTACCATTTTGTGTGGCCAAAAGTTTGTTTTTTTATCACCAGGAGATTCACAAAAATTTGAGGACTGCAAAGTCCAAGGAGGGACGGCCTAATAATGCCGCTAGCTACCGTCAATGTGCCTAATACCGAACAGCCTTCCAAATTCCGAACAGCCTTCCAAATTCCGAACAGCCTTCCAAATTCCGAACAGCCTTCCAAATTCCGAATGCAAAAAAATACATTCTGTAAAATACAAACCACATTGACATTAACTGTTCCTTCAGACTCTAGCATAATTTTATAAGCTCTGCGTAATTCCCGTTTCGACGCGTATATTTTCAGAGATATTGAAATGGTGTAGGTCATTATTACCGCACAAGTAATTCTACACGCTAATAATTGGTGTTCAACGTCTTTTCTGCTTCATAAATATTAGTATTTGTAGCAATTTTGTTGAGTATTTTTTTTTTTAATAAATGCCCCGTTTGCATAAGCTTTTGATATTTTTGATAAAGTAATGTGACATTGATATTTTTGATATTTTGATATTTTTGATAACGTAGTAAGTAGGGCATATTTCACTGAATGTGCGGGTTTTTTTGCTATGTTTACATAGGAAGCTAAGTTTCCACTTGCCCTACTGGCAAACCGTAATCGCAATAAATTCCATGTTGGCCGCATTATCTCCAAAATCATGTATTAAGGCACACCACATTGACTGTGCAGTTGTAAGTAGATCAAAATTTGTTTGTCGATCAATGGCCCCCTAAGTGTATAATTGTAAAAATGAAACCTTACCATGCGAATGTATGGATTATCACCAAGGCATGTCTGACATAAAATTGGAAAATCCTATGGAAGGAAATAAAAGAGTAAAACACAGTAGCTTTTGTGCCTCGTCTCAAAAAAAAATCTTCATTTACGTCATATTTTTGTCAATAAAAAGAATATCATATAGGGTATTATTGGTACAATTGGGCAACATTCCTTCAGCATTTTATCGAAATAAAGAGTTACAGAAGAGATGCAAGAGGACAAGTTCTAATTCTTACTGCTTGTTCCCAATTTTGTCTGTTGTAAGTATTTGCACCTTTAGAAGTCGCCATTATCTTTCGAATAAGAATTGCTGAAATCAGCATTATTTATAAAAAAGTCAAGTTAGTGTTTAACCTAAAATTCTACCGGCACTGAAAATTCTACTAAACAACTTTTCGGAACACATTGTCACTTTCAGAGAAGAAAGTATCAAGAAGACCGACGCTAGGTACTGCGCGGCTGCACAGACAGATGAAATTATCGACAAATTCTGTCACATTACTTTTCTTTGATACCATTTACGAACGTAATATTTTTCAAGTTTGAGGTGAGTGATATTGATTTTAGGAGACTGACTCCCAACTTTGTAGACGAGGTTTTATTTGATGCAGACCAAAGATGCTAACTTATGAAAATGGAGAAATATATGCGCGGGAGAGTGTGTGAGAAAATTGGACACTGTTGTTAACCTATTCGATTTATTGCTCTTCGTCGGCCAAAAATTTAGAAGTTTAGGACATTTTTGTCCCAGCTAAACAGTAAATACCCCCACCCCCTTTATCCTTTATTATTACTACATAAACTTCTTTTCTCTTAATCCCCTTGTGTGCCCTTCAGGGGGCGAACACCGAACATAACTGTCTTTGGTGGTGTACCTGGATATTTGGTCTCGATATCATTTTTAATTTGTAACATCACTATTAACATCCGCTCATGTGACGGTCTGGTACTAGCCTGGGATTTAAAGCAATAATAGATGATTTTCAAATGTTTACATGCTTTTAAGGCACTATCTATTATAATTTTGAGATTGATATTCCCTCTAGTTTGCAACATTATAAATGCTTGTATTATTATTCTCTGTAAACGACATCATAAAAATGAATGATCGTGTAATGGGTTAAGTGCGTGTCAAGCATTGAAAACGGCAGGCAAAATTAGCAATCAGGTTGTCTTAACTCCCTTTTGATCACTCATTGTTAAAAATCTGCCTTATCATGTCAAATAAAAACAAAAAACGCATTTGCAAGTCATCTATAGTGCGTTGCAACCGTTTTGATGATTTCATATCCCAACTGAGCATGCACCAGCAAAACAAATTGAAATCTCAGGTTGCAACCGCTGTAGTGTCACATACTTTTCAAGGTGTTAGAACAATGAAAGACTGAAGGTTTTTGTTTTTCATTATTCAACTCAAGCTAAGCAAGTTTTGACTTTTTCGTCATGCTTTTAGTGGCTAACAACAGAGACCATTTTCCGTCAACTGTGACAAAAGTTATTTGTGGACAGCCCCTAGGGACACTGCAAATTAAATTAAAGCTAATTTAATCATTGCTTAAACCAGTCAGGGAATACTGCAAGTTCGGATATTATCACCTAATTAGGATATCATATCCTAATTAAGCTATGAATATCTTCTAATTAGGATATGAAAACCTTTAGCCATCATTTTTCATCATTTTTCTTTCCCTTTCAAATAAATCTGCACAACCTAGTGCTTCAACTCACTAAATTTCGCGGACCACAAGTTCATTCATCGTCACATGCACAAGTTCCCTGTTGATGAAACTATTTTGAACTGATAGGTTATGGCGATAGTGGATGTCCATTTGTTTACATTTTTCATCCGCCATCTATAATCCACTGTAAACTTTATCTCGCTAAATTAGGCACAAAAGCTTAAATAGGCTATTTTATTGTTTTGGATTGTATATCCTAAAGCAAATAAGACAAAAATATTCCTGTTAGGTCCCTTTTGTTCTGAGCTAGCTTACTACAAAAAATGACGGCGGGACTACAAGTAGTTCTTGAGATATTGAAGCGAGAATCCATCCTACTGGGAGAATCCATCCTACCGGGGCTGCCGGTGTTGATGTTCCAGTCGGGTCCGCCGGGAAGTGTTTGTCAAGTGTGGGGTACTTGATGACAGGTGATGCTGAGGTGAACTTGCTTAAAAATCGTCAGTTTCGTCATGTGATACGTCCTGTCCCGTCAATCTTGACTGTGTAGCTATCATTTAGAAGCACTTCAACAATTGTTCCCGAGCGATCCCAACGTTTGGGTTGGTTGCCTGTCTGGTTCTGCACATAGCATCGATCTCCAATTGATAGTGCAGGCAGATTTCGTGTGTGTTTGTTCATTCGTTTTGCAGACCTGTGAAATCTTTCACGAAGGGCCACTTCCTTCTTCTCCTTCCAAACTGGACAAATGTTCTTGTTTGGGAATTTTTCCAGTCTGTTGATGAACACGAAAGCTTCCCGGATCACCCACTGTAGATAATTATTGGCAGGTGAGATGTTGCAGTCGGAGTCGGTTTAATCCGTGGACACCCGCCTGTGGTGAGCCATGAGGCGAGCGGAATACATCAGACCAGCCAGACAAACGGTCTCCAATGATCAGATAGTGTGTACCGGAGCAATCAAAGTAAACTGCAAATATTTCTTCGAAATGCCTAGATGGGAGGGTTGCTGGTGTGTTCGGGAGAGCTGCCTGTGATGGAGCACTTTTGTTGCAGGTGATGCATATTGCTTTTGTCCGGGTAATATTGTCTGTGATGCCAGGCCAGAAGATGATTGTTTGGGTACGATTCGCCATTGTTGCAACCCCCTGGTGTGCAGTGGAGACTTCAGAGAGCGGTCTCACGAAGTGAGGGTGGCAACACAACTCAATCCTTGTCTAGAAGAATGCCATCGGACTCGTACAGACCATGTTGATACTGCAAAAAAGGTTTAACAGGCTCGAGGTGGCGGGCTTCATCGGGGAACAAATTACGCATTGCATTGAGTAGGATTGTCATGCCCACATCATTGTCAGTTTGCTGTTGTACAAGCTGCCAGGTGATCGACATCAAAGATTCAGTATCCCTTCAGATGGTTGCGACGATGATGGCTTCCAGTTTATCCAGATCTGTAATTTGCTTGAATTCGGGTGAGGGGTGTTGGGACGTTTTGTCTGCAGCATGGTTGTTTTTTTCCAGGCAGGTGCACGATTGTGAAATACCATGGGAGAGCTCTTTGCTTCAACCGAAACAGCCGGGAGTTGGTGATCTCGTCAAGGGCCCTGTCACCGAATATCTTGAGCGGTGGCTTGTGATTAGTCACTACTGTCAAGTCGTCACAGTAGAGTGAAAAATTGTGTTTGCTCCAGGTCCCAAGAATCAGCTAGCGCTTCACCCTCAATAGGTGGATATCTTTGCTCTGCTGAAGTTAGGAATCTCGAACCGGCCATGCAAACGCACCAGCCGTTCTCACAGCAATCAGGAACATTGGAATTACAATCACAGTGCTTTTGTAACAGAAAGTAGCCGATACCTCGCTGTGAAAATTCAGGTCGTGTAGTTGGTAACTTGGTCAACCAGGCCAAACCAGCTCCTGATGGTGTTAGGAAGTCTTGTATCGCATTGAAATACTTCGGAAGCCGATCGATTCTGTTTTCTGATATGCGGAAGCCGGCAAAGTCTACATCACGTCTGGAAAACTGAAACTTTTGGGTTCAGGATGATAACTGCGCCACCAGTGTATTAGATGGTGTCGTCAATGATCCTTTCTTTTCTTTGGAAGTCGGTGAGGATTGCATCAAACTGTCTGTTGTAGCTGTCTCCAGAAGAGAGGAAGCCCTGTGGTGCCCGGCGGTAGCGCCATCTTCTGAAAGTTGTGATGAATGTGGTCAGGTGCTTGTCTGTATCTCAGAGAGGTACACTGTGGGAACTGTTCCATGCGTCTGTAACAGTCTTCCACGTTTCTTGAGGAATCCGCTTTGCAAGGTGGAACGGAGATTCGGAGGAGTGGATCTCTCTCTTACAGTGTTTGTTTAGAGAAGATAAATCCACTGTGCGACGGGGAGAGCCATCCTGTTTACGGGTGACGACCATTCGGTGGCACTATTCCACAGGCTCTCCAAGAAGCACGCGTTCAATGACCTCTAGTTTTTTCGTTGCGTTTGAAGTTGCTGTGAACTTGGTCACGCCAATGAATTGGTAAGGATGCTGGTTTATGGCATGCTACAGGCTTTGCATCGTCCTTGATATGTATCTCCACGGGTGGAACAGTCATCTCAGGGAGGCTCTGTTGTGGACAGGTGTTAAATGTTGAACTCTCGTAACGCCTTAGCAGCCATTTTTTCATATGGTCAACATTTTCGGGGACGCATTCAAAGGGTGGTGTTGATGTACGCTCTGGGATACAGCTCCTTCGAGGGTAGTTGCAAATAGCTTCATCATACCGGGTTGCACCGCAAATTCCAGCGATCGATCACGTTGACTCAGCTTTGGGATGACGATTCAGTTTCGTGATTTTAGAAATTGGAGAGGCTGTAAATTGTCCAACGGCCGGAAAATCATGGTTGACAATTCCAAGCTCCAAAATGTGTCAAAGGAGAGATAGACTCGCTTAACGTCTTGGCTAACGTATATCAATGTCCGATGCTTCATGGTTGAGCCGTTAGCAGAGCATCCTTCGAGTGTTACACGGATAGTGTCACTGATCCTGATGGGAGATCGGTTGGCAGCATACAGGGGAAGTGATACAGGGGTTAAGTCCTGCTTGGTAAAACCAGCAACGGCGAATTCCTGTAGAGACCAAAGGTCGGATTGTGTGCCGGTGTCTGTAGTTCCTAGGACATCAACTGGGCCTGAGAGTGATGAGTCATGATGCAATTTCAGACTGACTTCTGGGTGTTTTAATACTCTGGCTTGGCGCCACTCTCCTTTGCTATATATCTGTTGTCGAAGGTGTTTCCCCTTTTTCTGTTGGCTGACGTTTGAAATTTGACCTATTGAGTCATCACTGGAGCATGTGCTTGAACTATTCTCTAAACGTCTGCGACGGTATACCAAGATAGCCGTGATACCAGATGATGGATTTGCAGCCTCTTTGCTCTCGATGAACATAATGACCTCTGTGATAGGCTTTTTCTGCATGCCATCTGCGCTCAAAGCTTCCTGTCTGATGTCGACATCTGCCACCCCGTTTAACAATACGTCCCTTACCATTTTGTCCGTGTAGTAGTTGGAGACTCCATGAGGTACCTTCAAAACCAGTCTTAAATTCGCAGACATCAGCTTTTCCTTGAACATTGGCTGCGAAGGTCCGGATGAGTTCCCCAGGGTCTTGTTTCATTGTGAAGAGTTCGGGGTGTACCACCCCAAGAGCAACAGGAACAACAGCCAAGGACCGGAATGTCTTCAAAGCATCATTGATCGTCCGAATCGTAAATGTGGGGTCAGCTCGCAGAATAAAGTTTATAAGTTCTTCATTAGCACACACGAGGAGCTGTGTGGATGCCGATGCAGTGTCGGTTCCAGATCCCTTTTGGTCAATTTCCAGCGTCTGTGGAAGGCATTACAGTCTTCAGTAGTAGCATGGAGACCAATCTTTGGTCGCTCAAGTCTGGGTGCCCTCTGAATGGGTCCGGTGGCTCGAGGAGTAGTGTGGATAATGGCGGGAATGTTCAGTACAGCAACAGCACCAATCATTTCTATGTCATTGGTTGCGAACCCACATTCCGGGATAGGGCACATCAAAATCACCATATCCAATGCTTCTTTAGGATCAAAACATGGATAAAGATCGTTCAATTATATTAGTTTATATTCTATAATGAATGTTTTGATCTAAATAACAAGAATAAAGAATATGTATAAATATAATATATGTAAATATGTTCATAACGGTACAGTACTGCCTAAATATGCGAATATCATTCATAATTAGTCTCAAAATTCCCCCGAGTTGGGCCCCGAGTTCCCCCCCTTAGTTTGCGGTTGTCCCTGACTAGAGTAGAGGGCACATTCATAAATCTCTTTAATAAAAAAAACAACTGAAATCTTACCAAACAGCAATGAAAATAATAGATTAATGTATTTTACAGAACGGAATATTGCTCTACCATGTAGCATGAGCAGCTTTCGAAAATTTTGTATTTTTAACACCAGGGGATTCATATAAAATTTGAAGGCCGTTATGGCCAAGGGTGTGATAACAGCCTAATGCTGCTAAAGTTTTTTGTTGACGGCCCCTAAACGGCAATATTTTCCACACTACTGTCCTACTACCAGCAGTCTAAATACTGAGTCAAAACTAAAGGGCACACTAAAACTGCAATTTAAAACCAACATTTTAAAAATATTATATATATGAACACCTGCAAATTTAGGTCTTTTCTTAATGTCGCAACATGAGGAAGAAATTATAAATGAATATTATCAGCACAAGTTCAAGGAAAGATATTTTTACAATGTTCTTTTGTCATGGTAGATGTTTTACCTTAATTTAAGAAACGTTTAATAATTGATCGAGTAGAGGCATTAAAAAAAAATTAGTAGCAGTAGTTCGAACATTGCATTGCGGCCACAATACCACAAGTTTGAATCCTGGTCAGGTTATATCTGTTTTTGATGACTTTTTCTTTTTTTTTTCTATTACCATAGTAACCATTTTTAAACTCTCGAAGATCAGAATCATTCTTTCCAAAATTCAAGAGATACAATTAGATATTCACAATTCGTACGTTTAAATGCCAAACCGAAACCAGGCGTACTTTGATATACGCCTTTTGTGTCAAGAAAAGTCCACTGTCTCAAACTATACCTTCTGGGCATTCAAAGTAATATCATTTACATCCAAAAATGCTCTATATTGCCTCTCTGATATCAGCTCTCAGTAATTCATCATTGTTTTCATTTGTCAGGATTGTCAGAGATATCTTTACATATTATTTGACAATAAATCTGCCATATTGCCTGCCAATTCATCAGTGCTGGAAATAATGGCCGGGCAATGCCCATTGGCCATCCATAATTCCTATATGAACGCTTAAAAATGTCTTTCTACAAACATTATACATTATGCATTATATATACACTCGTCAGTATTTATTTATTTATACATAAATTGAAGAACCAAGTTTGTGTCATTATTAATTCAATGGCAGGTTTGGTTGCTGAGTTGTCTTGAAAATACAATTTCATCGGGTTCATTTTTCATTTACGTTTGTAAAGAAGCATTTCTTTCCACAAAGTTTCGCTGTCACATTGATTTCATGATTTGTTAGTATGTTTTTTGAAAAACTGGACTGGGACCCCTGATCAAGGTTATGACTGTAATTTCTGAAAATTAATTGCTGTCGTTAAATTTCTCTTATTCCTTACGCTGAAACTCTAAACATTAAGTGTGGCCCCTTGGGTACATCCCATGGAAAAAATGACAAATTTTTTGAACCCACTTGTGCTATTCAGTAGAGTAATATTCTATTCTTATTGTTCTCTATGGTTATCGAAAAAATTGGATTTTTTGAAATTATACGTGTAATGGAAAATTTTGTACCTGACTGAAAAAATATACTAGAAAAATTCATTCATTACAGAAAGTTACATGCAATAAGATTTTTTTCTATTCAAACTACACTGTGATATAAATCTTTTACAAATGATGCTCCAAAAATCTTTTTTTTAGTCAGCGATTCAATCACTGGTCAGCTCTGCCTCAGGATAAGAAACAAAAAAATTCTGGAAATGATTGTTAAATGGCTCAGGGACGATAAAAACGCAATATATATATATATATGAATAGAATGTATAAAACTGTCAACAATGCCAGATGAGGACTACTGAATGGCAACAAGGACTGCCTCAACTAGGACAAATATGTAAAAACACAATGTGTACACTAAACCCGACACTGTCAACAAGGACAGGTGAAAATATGTATCACTCGATACTCGATTAGAGACAAATATCTAAAATTTGATTAGGATTAGGATACACAAATACGAAAATGCAAATACGAATATGAAACCGACATCAGGAGTGCTGTGTTAATTTTTTGGAAAATTGTGTTATTGTTGTTTTTCATGTCAGGTGCATAAGGAAAAAGTGTAGATTTGTTGGTTAATGAAATTTTTAACTCCTTTTAGATATGAGTGAATCATATGTGATTAAAGCTCGAGGATTACCTTGGTCTGCCACTGCCAGTGAAGTTGTCAATTTCTTTAGAGGTTTGTACGAAATATTAACTTTAAGGATTTAATGGTGAGATTAAATGGCATAGAAGTAGTGACATGTAGAGGAGGGTTTTGTCTCAAGTTCTTTTTCTTTTTACAATATGCCCGGGTAGACTTATCGAGAAATGAATCTAAAATGTTTTACTCGGGCAGCTAGTAAATCTTTATTTTAACAACATTTTTTTATCAATTTGTTGTGATACGGTATCTGCTTAAACCAAAAAAAATTTTTTTTAAGAAGCAATATAGTCGAATTGTTAATGTCAAGCTTTCATTTTCATTCTCATTGAAATAAAAACATACTTCATTGATAATGTTTTCGTTCCTTAGATGTTTCTATTCTGAATGGTGAAGAGGGAGTCCATTTTACTTTCAATAAAGATGGCCGACCGTCCGGTGAATGTTTTATTGAAGTCGACTCGCACGAAGATATGGAAAGGTCTGCATCTTTTAAGATATTTTAATGTTTTTGAATACTTTCACAGGTCTTCACAGACAAACATCTGGCTGGCCCTTTTAACACTAAGTCGTTTAAATTAACACCATTAAAAACTTTGCTGGAAATGAGGCATTAACTGCAGTGATTTGACTGTAGTCTTCAAATATATATATATATATATATTAATAAGTTGTTTACATGTCCAATAGGGCGTTGGAACTTGACAACGAACATATGGGCAAAAGATACATCGAAGTGAAAGAAGCTAAGCACTCGGAAATGGAATGGGTTGTGAATCGTATGTCATCCTCTCAATCTTCATCAGGATCCGGTGAAGGTGTTGTTCGGTTGAGGGGGCTTCCTTATGGATGCAGCAAACAAGATGTAGCTGAATTCTTTTCAGGTGAAGATTTTTTTGTGACTTCCTAATTGGACAAATTCGTTGGAATTTGAATTCAATCAAATTCCTGTCTTAATTAACTAATTAATTCATGTCAACCTTGTTTTAAGTAACTTTAATTCCCTGAGAGAGAAAGCACATTTATAACGTAGATATGATTACATGATGTGAAACATGCATAATTTTCCTAATTTGAGTTGCTGATGTAAGTTGTCATCTTGTGGTGTCGCCATTAATCAGATTTCTTTTTAACGTCATGGCATCATGCTTTGTATCTATTGTAACACTCTTCTTGTTCATTTATTTATTAACTTCAGTAGAAGAAATGTTTTTCCTTAAAGGAATGGAAATCATTTTTTAAAAATATCTCTTAAAAAAATGTTTCCATAACAGCAAGTGGTCCTTGTGGTAGAAAGAATGATTGGTTATAGACGTTGGTTGTATTAATGCCATTCAAAGCTTGGATGGAATACACCTTGTAAACATGTTACAGTATTTCCTGTTTAGTAATGTGTTTTCTTTTTGGGTTGGTTTTAAGGGTTGCAGATTTGTCCTTACGGGATTACAATAACAATGGATCAGGATGGAAGGGCTTCCGGGGATGCTTATGTAGAGTTCGTCACTGCTGATGATGCGGAAAAGGCCATGGGAAAACACAAAGAAAAAATTGGGCACAGGTGGGATAAAGCACGGTTGGAATATCATCCGGTTTGTTCATTTTGTTATGCCCCACCCCCTTCTCCTCATATGATCCTTGCCCTGGATGGAATCCTAATTAATCCATTGGTTGTCCATCTTTCGTTGATGTATTGCCCCCTCCCCTTCCTCCTCCAAACACCTGTCACACTGAACAACTATTGAGGGGAAGATAATTAAAAGGGTTGATAATCATAAGCAAGATTTTTCATGTTTATCATGTGAAAGGTAGGTACCCAGTGGGCAAAATCTTCAAAATATCTCTGTGAAGGAGTGTTTTTTTATTGAAACAGCAGACGATAGATTTTGCTCACTGGGTATGGAAAACATTCTTTTTTATTTTTTTATTTTCTCTACTCAACTCTAGCAATTTTGCTTGATCAGTATTCCAACTAAAAGCTTTCCTTGTTGTGTGCAGATGACAACAAGAAGGCAAGATGTTACATTTATGAGTTGCAATCAATTATCTTTAGGGTGGTTACTCTTCTTCACACCGGCAAACTGATAAACACGTGTTTTTCATCTGTTTATCTATAATCCTCTTACAGTTTCACCAAATTAACAACTCTTTTGTTTTTCTTCATTCAAAATACTTAATCATTCTGCTTATAAAAGGTGTTATGTGGTTGTCCCGAATCAGTGGGTTTTTCTTTCTTCATAGAAAAAAAAAAAAGAAGATTTAAAAAGGGAAAAGAAAATGAATAAAATTTTTTTTAAAGAACAGTTCCAAGCATCTGCTTTTTGGTGTCAATAAACTGAAAATAGAATTATGGCCTTTAGTAATCAGTTTTTTGTAGAGAGGGAAAACAAAACGTGTGAATTCTTACAAAGTTGTGTTAAATAATTGAACGAACTAAAGCGTTTTCGAAACCCTTTCCTGTTAACAAACAACCACTAAAAATTCAATACGTTCTAGACAAAGTTTCCCTCTCAACGACAATCTTCGTTAAAACGGACCAGCTGTTAAGAATTCTTTGCTGAGCACAATTCAATTGGCAATATATATGAGTATAATTTCAAACAGCATCGCGGTATAATAGAGGGAAACACGAGCTGTGTTGGCCATTCATACTGTTGATTGGATTTGCAACATAAGCTATAGAATCGCTATAACTCAATTTTAATTGGACGTAACATGACAGTGAGATTAATTCAAAAATAACATAACTGGTTTACAGTATTACAGTATTACTAACAGTTCAAAGAATTTTTAAAATGCATTATAAATTTATTGAAAGTGAGAAGAGAAGACGGTTTTTGAAATAACAAGAGAACAAATATTCACAAATATTCACACTCGCTATTTTCTAGATACATTGAAGTATTTCGAAGCTCAAAAGCAGACATTAAATATGTAGTTGGTAACCGACACGATAGCAGACCTCCTTTGATGAACCTTCGGCCCAGTCCATATGACAGACCTCAGAACTTCGGTGGACAAAGGTGTGTACAAAAGCGTCCGTACGATTTTCGCACCCTTCTTTGTTATTGTGTAGTCAGTTCCACTTAACTGATTTTATCTGCGGATCAGGTGTGCTTATATCGCTAGTGTTACAATAAGCCGCTCAATCACAAGGACGAAGACGTGTTATGTTGTCAAATATTTTATACCAGCAGACAGTTATTCTGTGAAGAAATCTCTCTCGCTCATACCTAAGGAGTGTTGGTGTTCACCGAGATATATTGTACTTCTAAAAAAAAAATTATATAAATATATTGTTTGATACGTGGGAAGTGTGAACATGGCTACTGAAGAGCTTTGTCTAATTTGTTGGTAAGTATCGTTTTCGTTGTGAATATTAATGATATCTTTACTTTCATTTTATTGGACGTATTTTTCAAACTATGTTATACGTAATTGCTGCGTGGTGTTGTCCACAGTTGCTATTAGCTTCGTTGGGCTGTCACTGGCTTTCAGCTACTTACGTCTCCTAAAATCTTGATATTCTCAATTCTAATATTTATTATATAAGTTCTATAAATTTCTGTCATTATATCTTATTATTTTTGTACCCAGGCCACATATAGGGAGAGTTAGGTGAGATGTTTAAATTTTCTGCGGTCACAAAAACTTCACATATTTTCTTCGCTTCTCGTGATAAAAGGCAGACTTGTTAAACTTATTAAAAGTATAAGCTGATTTAATCAAATAAGAACTATTCATTCCATAATCTTCCCCTTCGAAAACATTGTTCTTTCAGGCGAGGGAACAATGGCGTACATAGTCAATTCTGTTCAAAAAAAATTCTAAATATCTATTCAATATTCTTTTCAAATCTCATTAAAATGCTGTTAATTTTTTTTCTTTCTGCGCTTAGTTCTTTGTTTTGCGGTGCAAGAAGACGATTTTTTTCGTTTAACAATTTCACATTCTGTCAGGAAAGGATGGATTTTTGCGTTTGTTACAATTTCAGTGTTAATAAGGCAACAGCGTTTTCTTGTTTGAAGATCTTAAGATAAAAGCAGGACGAGGAACGAGTAAACAGAGCTGACTAATTTCAATACTGAGCTACTCAGAACTTTCAAATCCGTACTGATTTCAGAACAAGAATCAAAAGAGATCTTTCAGATTATGAGTTAAAAATCTTACGTTTATACATTAAGTCGTTTTCATCGTGCTTCATCAACTATGACGAGATGCGTTCTGATTAACAAGACTGACGTTATCACCGCATCTTCAGGACAGGATTCAACATTATAGCGTTTCTGTTGAAACTTCAACACAATTGTTTCTGAATTGAAAGTTTGAACTTACTTTTTGGATCTACTGGAATTGCATTGAACTTACTTTGGATCTAGTGTGTTGTTTAAAGTTTATTGTGTCATGACCTCATATTCGTTACTGGATGGAGAGGTGAAATCCTTCTCTAGTCTAGATCTATTATATGCCTCTTACAGGTAAATTATAATGAAACTATAATGTTAACTTAAACCTTTGAGACTGTTTACAAACTATTTTGCGATAAAACGTCTCTTATTTTCGTTTGAAAGAACGAGAATGTTCTCGATAACCCAGACAGAAATAACAAAGTTTAGACCGCAAACTAGAGATGATCGCAATTTGGTATGTTAACAAAGTATTTACATAATTTGTTTTTAGCTATCTAGACGTTTTCATTATGGAGTTATTTTTTATATTTAGGGCGCGAGGGCGTGGAGGAATGAACTTGGGCCCAAGTGGATTCAGTTCTGGTTTCAGTAATGCATATGATAATGGAATGCGTGGTCCTCGTGGTAAAGGCGGTCCGATGAGAGGTGGGCGTTCTGGTGGCGGTATGGGAAATATGAACAAAATGGGCGTACAGAATAGTAAAACAGGACACAGTGTTCATATGAGAGGCCTGCCTTTCGAAGCAACAGTCAATGATGTGCTGTCGTTTTTTGCGCCACTCAACCCTGTCGATATTCGGTTACTGTTCGAACCTAACGGCAGACCTAAAGGCGAATGTGATGTCGACTTTGCAACTCACCAGGACGCTGAAATGGCCATGCAAAAGGATAAACAGAATATGGGTCAGTATCTTTCAAACTTTCGTTGAACGCTCGCCCCTAGGCAACAAAAACCTTAAGCACATGAGCAATTACATATGCCTCACCAAAGCTGAAACTATTCCGGATTTCCGGGTTTTTCGTTTTGAGCTTCCTTCTGGATTTTTAAATTTTTTTGTATAGCTTGCTTGGCTATTATGTTTTCCAAAACTACTTGAAGCTGTTTATACCTTCTTATACGTTCAAATGTCAAATTGTGTATGAGGAAGAGTGTTTTCTATAGGCATGGCAAGCAATATGGGTTGCTGTTTCGATAAAAAGACTTTTTGAATATTTTGCCCATCGGAGACAACCGATTTTGAGGTTTCAACGTCCACAGTGGGCAAAATCTTCAAAAAGTCTATGTGGAGGAGTGACTTTGTAAAGATTTTCCCACCAAATCTTTGCCTCCAGAAACTCACCAGAGCTCTGGTCCTAGAACACCATCTGCATTCACGATCGTCATTCCACCTACGCACGAAACGTTTTCCGTGTTTTTTTTTTAAATTTGACAGTGTCAACATCCATCATCTTTTTAGGTCACCGTTATATTGAGTTATTTTTGAAATCGACACCTGGCGGCGGTGGTAACTGGTCCCAAAACAGCAACAACAACAATAACAATATGTCCATGGGAAGAAGTATGTTAATTATATCTGTGGGAAGTTTTCAGTAGAATTTGAAATTGAAGATTTTTGCGATTGTTTTGGAAATCTAGGTATTTGCAGGATTTATTTCTGCGCATTCTGCAATAAGTTGAAGAAGTAATATCAATATATTCGTCATCAAAATCGAATCGGAATCGTCGGAATCTGAAGTACTAAAATTAATAAAAAAATACATAAATATATAAATCAAAATCAAAATCGTTCCCTTATTCTTTGACTCTTCTTTTTCTTATATTTATTGATTTATTGGTGTGAAATCTTTGTGTTTTTCCATTTTTCCATTTTCGTTATCAATATTTTCGTTAAATGGTAGTTTTTTAAGTTTTTGCGAATACGTCAAAAATTCGCAAAAATAAATCCTGCAAGCAAATATCCCACGTTATAAAATACGTAAAATGATAGGTGTGATCTTTCTTCGAGTTTGCCATGAAGTTTCGATGTCCTGAAACACAATACTACTACATCGGAAGATTTTGTTTGTCGGACCAGTATTGTTAATAAAAATAAGTGAAGGCAATCATCTGATGATTTACGTTAGGCTATGTTTCGAGAAAACCTTCTCTCATCATCGGGCAAGTTCAAAATGAGAAGATGTACGATTATACGATTAAATCTTTACTTGTTAACACAATACTACTAAATAAAGTTTCGATGTCATAAAACACAATTTCAGAAAATAAAGAAATTCTTAACGAGTGTAGTTAGGATTTAAAAGCTATTATATTTTTGTTGTTGTAGATGGAACCATGATGAATCGAGGTGGAATGGGCGACAACATGCGCGGTGGATATGGCGGAAACTATAGCAACCCAGATCGTATGGGAGGTAACATGGATGGTAACATGGCAACCACAATGGGAAATATGGGTGTTAATCAGCAGAATTCTGGTTATAGTGGTGGATACGGGGGCGGTTATAACTCTTTTGCGGACAATGTGGCGTATCCAAACGTCCAAAGTGGCGGCACAAGTAATTTCTTTGGACAAAGTTTGCGTTAAAGGAAATGTTCTACTATAGACATATACTTGGAACAACATTTGCTGTGTGGTGGAAAGGTGACGCTGCCGATGGGTATCCGCAGTGAAATTGGTCTGTTTTTTTTTTTATTAGACCAGAAGCATGGGGGCGAATAACAAATAAAAAATTGTATTTTCAAGAAATTTTACATGGGGGGTAGTTTATTGCGATGCGTAGAAGTATACATAAATAGACTGGTGACGACTTTGTATAAATTGTGCATATATAATGGGGACTTTGTTTGTATAATAAACATGATGGACACGTGTAAAATTTCTTTCAAAATAAAGATTTTAAGTTTTTCATACGTTTATTATTATTGGATTTTCTGCGGAGCAATGTTAGTATTATTATTATTATTATTATTATTAATTTTTGTGAAACAAAAATGGAGACAGTGATTTTTTACGGCTTAGATTGTATGTAACATATAGGTTTGGTGGTCTAGGCTTATGATATTTAGGCATGGTTGCGCAAAGTACATTTTATTATTTAACTTTGGTGGTCTTTTCATGTCTTTCTATGGGTTTGTCTAACTAGATGCGATCATCACTAGTTTTCGGTCAAGACTTTCTGTTTGGGTTAGCGAGAACATTTTTGCGTAATGTCTGTTCTTTCAAAAGAAAACAAGAGACTTGAAACCGAAAAGTTTTATGATCGGATCTTGTTGGACAAACACACTCCTTTGTGTGAGGGAGATTTTTTAAAGTTTTAACGAAGGTGCTCTAATTTTTTTTTGTTTCCTTGTTTGAATCATTTCGTGTTTTAATGGTGGCAGCGCGCAACATGCCTGATGGGATATACTGGTACTTCAGACCATTTTTTGTATCTATATTCATACGCGTCTCTGTCCGCCGTTCTATTTGCTATTGTTTGTTGCTTCCCTGTAAATAATTTCGACATGAAGAATTGTTAGTATACGGTCGACATGACAACGGTCGTTGAGAACTTGAATTCCTAATCTTATTTTTTTCATCATTTTTGTTTTACCTTTTGTTTTTACCTATTTACATCGGCCCAAATTTAACGCCAGCCCTTTTAACGGAAAGTCTACTTTCAAACTCACTGGCAAACATCTAACGCCGGTCCTTTCTACACCAACCTATAAAAATTAACGCCGTTTTTATAGGGCGGGCCGTAAAAAGGGCCAATATGGTAATCACGTGATTGGTGAAACCATTTAATAAGTTTAGAAGAGAATTCTCTAAAGACAACTCTTGCTCTGGAAACGCGCTAAATCTTTAAAAACCACAAGAAAAGAATTAAGTTCTTTCAGTAAGTTGTAATTGTAAGCAGATGCGACATTCATATACATATCCTGTGTTCCCGACTTTAGTCACTAATTATTTTGTATAAATTAATTCTCGTTACTTTGGTTGCCATGATGGCTCCAAGTATCCTTTTGCTATTATTACTGAATTCCCCTTTCGCACACTTTAGTTTTGTTAGCCTCAAGGTGATTGTGGTTCACACAATGCACACAATAAAACCATACTCCAGATAGTTCAAGTCGTAGAAGGTGTGACGAACACCGGAACACAGAATTATGCCAACAAAATGATAACCTATTTATTTAAAGCATATACGCATGTTACTTTTTTTAAGCATGAGGACTAATAAGCATATTAAAACTCGTATTATTCATAAAATTAGCATATACTATGTGAGAAAGCTGAACAAAGTTGGTCATATCCTTAAGGATCAGCTAATTTAAGACTGCTGCTGGAGTTCTATTCATTTCGCTTTTATGGCACATTTGTTTGCTCGCCTTAGCTTTAACAAAACAATATTTTATATGCAACCCAATAATTTTCTGTAAAAGTTGAATGCGCTCGAATCCGTTGCGTGCAACACTATGACAGACATGTTGGTTGTATTTTTGGTGCACACAAGAAGCAACCACAAATACCTAAGTGGATATCAGACACGTATAATGAAAGCATATTTGGAAGTTCACATTCTGAGCAAAATAGTGATTCTTTTCGCATTGCATTGTGGTAGTTGTATGAGATAAGTGAGTAATGGGACCATCATTGTGTCGATCCGAATAGTGGCCGGGTTGAGAATCGGAAGAATATTAGTAGACTTCGTTGGCAAAAGCTTGAAAGAAGCTATGCTTGGAAAACACCGTTAAAAAGAACGGAATAGTTAAGCTGAAGAATGGAAGTGTTGTGGCGTTATATATATAACATTTAAAACTGATCATGCAGTCAGAACGTACTAATGAAATTCTTCATAAATTTGATCAAAATAAACTCTCACTCTTATCCAAAGCATTTGATACAGTAAATCATGAGATCATACTTGATAGGTTCCAAAACTATGGAATTAACTGGTTTAAAAGTTATCTATCAAGTCGTAAGCAATCTATTGCTTTCAATGGCAAGCTTTCGAGAGTTCTAGCAATAGCATGTGGAGTACCTCAGGGATCAATACTTGGCCCGCTTCTATTCCTCATCTACATTAACCACCTATGCAAGACTTCTAATCTTCTGAACCATTTTATTCGCAGATGATACAAACATCTTTTATTCACATAATAACATCTATACTCTTTTCTCAACTGTGAATGCTGAAGTAAGTTGTTTCATGTTTTTGAATATTTCCACATAATGACAAATCAAGAAAATAAACTGTTACCTTAGTTACCTAATTTCTTCAAGCCATCGGGCAGTTCATCCTGAATTTATTAGAAATGAGATATGAAATATTCTACTCTTTGTGATTCAATTTCTTTATCGACACCATTTTGTAGCAGTTATTACATGTTTAAGGAAAATTTAGGATAACTTTAGTTTTGGAAATCTCAAAAAACAAAACAAAAAGTTAGCCTAAATTTCACTATACTATGTGATTACTACTTGTCATTTTATAAATAGTGAGATTGTCTTGTTTTGTAGGACAAACATACCTCAATACATTGATCAACGCTGCAATCTTTGATGGCAAATGCTTGATCAATCTGAACGAATGCTTCCGTGCCAATAAATTATCACTAAATTCTACTAAGACAAAATACATCTTACTCTGCAAACCATCAAAAATTGATAATTTACCATTAAGGCTTCCACCATTAAAAATAAGCCCTGGCAATGACAATATAATGCAAACACATAGGATGAAATTTTTGGGAGTGATTATTGACGAACAACTTAACTGGATGGCTCATATAGGCACAGTTGAAAATAAAATATCTAAACACCTTGGTAATTTATATTATATATTTATAATTATTTTATATTATATATTTATAATTATATTATAATTTATAAGCTAAACATCTAATGAATAGCCACTGTTTAAAAAACGTATACTTTTCTCTCATACATCATCCTTACATAAACTATTGTAATATTGCAAAGGCTATCTAACATCAATAATCTAAAAAAAATCTATATAATATAAAAACAAGCAAGCCGAATGATCATGGGTGTTGATAGATATACTCTCATGCCATTCCCCTTTTAAAGAAATTTAAATTTTTAAATGTTTACAAAATAAACGTATACTCATCATCATCTCCGTAGCCGAGGCGGCCGTGGGTGCACCCAGTTCATGACAGCCCTTCTCCAACCTTCCCGATCTTCCGCCATGAGGTTGAAGTTAATTGTCATTCCATGGGTGTTTCAATAGGCAAGAAGTACTCGGTGGTGCCTATCTCCTCTCCGAGTTCGCAGTGACACCACGTGCCGGGTGTGCTCAGCCAATGTCCCGAAGGATCCTTTGCTCGACCACGTGCTCCAGAAGCCGTTGGTCCCTGGAGACTCCTCCGCCAACTGGAACTGCTGGTACCCTGCTGCCAGTACCAGAGGGGTGTTGGGTGCTCGACCTACCCAGATGCAGTTTAACGTCATGCCCAGGACACAACGTATACTAAGTTCTAATATTCATGTTCAAAATTGAAAACAACATGGCTTCTCAAAAGTTTCTAAACCAATTCTCATATATCTCTAACAAATACACAACCTTACATATAACTACAAAATTACAAAAACACAATTAAAAAGAACTGACAATTCTATTACATCTAACAAATACCCAACCCCACATATAACTACAAAATTACAAAAACACAATTAAAAAGAACTGACAATTAAAAAGAACTGACAATTAAAAAGAACTGACAATTAAAAAGAACTGACAATTTTATTACATCTAAGGGACCTAGATTAACGGATAAAGTAAAAAGGTTGACATTTAAAAAACGACTCAAACTGATACTGCTAGAAAACGATAAAGAATGTAACGATAGAAAACGATAGAAAACGATAAAGAATGTACATATTTTTTACTATTCTTCCTTTCATATTCATGAGTTGTTAACATTTATGCATCCCGAAAACACGTTTGTTAATATTTCAGGCTCAAATGGGGCGTGATGATAAGACCTTTCAGGCTCAAATGGGGCGTGATGATAAGACCTTTCAGGTGTTCTGTCATCTTATAAGAACATTATCTACTTGTAACTGTGCCAAAAGTAAATGTGGAAATAAAGTAAAAAACACCACGCCAACAACTTTTTACGGTGGCCCATAAGGAAACATATATTTCAATACTGCTAAAAGAATTTTAATATTTTTCTACTTTCAAGTTAAAAAAAATACTTCGTTTATTATTTTCAAACGTACAAGTTCTTCCCACTTTTAAGTCGACTTATTACTAGACACCTTCGGTACAAAGATTTTTGGCTGCTAATACACCTTTCTCGAGTTTCTGTTTAAACACGCTGGATACTAGACAAAAACACGTCGTTTAAACAGAAATTCGGGAGGTGTATTATAGTTTTCCGTTTGTATTTTTGACCTACCTGGCATAGAAATGATCTTTAGTTGTTAACGCGAAGAAAATAATGAACACGAAAAGTTCCCTGTTGCAATTTATGGAGACAATATCATGAATGAATAAGTCGTGTACCGTAACTTTTATAAATTTCCTGAAACGCGACGATTCGTCATTTAAACAACGGGGCAGAAAATGCAGTGACGTACACGTAGCTCGCACAAAGGAAATGAAACAAGAGCCCCGTGTCCTTGAAGGTCAGCGCTTACAGCTTTCCAGTGACGGTTTAGTGGACAGTATTTTTGAATGCGACTGCTCAGTCCCGGGTTGGAGTCTCAGTCATGTCGCATCATCCCAACAAAGTTTCATCTCTAGCACTCCGATACCCTTCAAAACCAGCGTAGTAGCACTCATTATTTGGAATCATCGCTCCAATTGTGGTAATCGGAGTTATATTTTCAATAATAGACCTTTCCGAATTTCTGTTTAAACACAGCTTTATGGCCTATTCACTATGTTTCCGCCTCGTTTTCCATATCAAAATTACTTTTTAATGCCACTACGGGGAATTGGAATAATAGTATGTTCCTCTTCAGTTCTTATGATAGAGGTGTTTTAGGAGACTATAAAGAATTAACGCCCCATTTTGGCGGAAGTCGCAGCTATGCTTCAACTGGTCAGCTAGACAACCCACTTAGACATTATATACCGCTTGTTTTATGTCGGCCAGGTTTTGAACCCTGACCTCCCGTTCTTGGAGGCAAGCATTAAGCGACTAGGCCACCACCAGACGGCTCCCTACAAAAGTCGTCATTACGGGGCCTACAAACGGCCCAACTAGTTATAAGATATCTTATAAGTGACCCAACTAGTTATAAGAAGAAGTGGTTAGTTGTGGTAGAAGTGTTATTGAAAAATTCGTAAGCTTGAAAAGGAAGAAAGAACATTTTGTTTGAATTTAAGTGCAACAATTGCAAAAATAAAAATTTTCAGTGTTAAATTTTTTTGTAATTAATTTGTGTCCCTTACCGCATCTTTTGCAAACCACAAAATAAAATAAACAAAATAAAATAGCTACAAAATCCACAAAATAACATTGGACGAGAAATCCTAAAGCACATTTCAAGATTACGTGCACACTTTTTACGATTACTTGGCATGTAGACAATTTTCAACCGATTTTACTAATTGTGGTATTATCGAACACTACGCAATGAAAAGAAACTACAGGACCGAAGAACTGAAAATGAGCTCCGATAATATGCAAATTATTTTTAAATCAATGGGATCCTTAACTTGTCGTAATTTTGAAACCTTTTTAGTATACTGTATCGTAAATCTTCGTTTATATATTCGTTCACTAAGAACAAGCAAAAAAGAAAAAAGGGGCATATTTTTGGCTTGTAAGTCACATTAATATAATAGAGAAATTTTGGTCTTCTCACGTCAACAAGTAAGCAACTGATCAAGATGTGAGAGAGAGTCAACTTAAAGGGGACATGAGGTTTAGAAAAAATAATTTTCAAACTTTTGCTGATACCTTAGAATTACTGTTGTAATCTTTTAAAAAAAATATTTTTGAAAAAAATTCAAAACCTTTTAAAATATAGACTTTTGAAGATTTTATAATTTTTACCTCTCCACTGGAGCGTGGAGAGATTTGAGACGTCAATTAGGTCTTTAAGTTTTAAAGCGCAGTTGAATTGTTGTTGAATTTATCAAAAGATACAAATTATCAACATACCTACGTGCCTTGCTTTTGGATGTAATAACAAAACTGGAAAACTTAGAGTTTCCAAAAACTATTACACAATTCCTGATCCTCGAAAAGAACATGAAAGATGCGCCCGTTGACTCCATAATATGGGAAATTCTCGATGGAACATAAAAAACTTCAAAACAAAAGAACATGTCAAAGTTAGTGATGATCATTTCCACCCGATTGTTTTGAACGAGATTTAATGTCTGAACTGCTTCCAGAGCCAGGGAAAAGAAAGAGAAATCTTCATGCTGGGGCTATTCCAACTATATTCAAGCACAAAATTTCTGATATCATCAACATGGATGGGACAACTATAACACAGAAACAGTCCATAATAGACGTTTAGGGTCAGAAAGATCAGAGGTTTTTAGTCCATATTTTCCAGTTTATTTTGTTTTCTAATCAACTTATCTATATTATCTTTTTTACCAAGAAACATTTTTTTCTCTCACAAACTTTTATGGAGACGTTTTGAATACGTTCTCTTATTCTGTATTCTTCTGTTTATATTTTGAATTATAATGCGTTGTGTCGTAAAACCTTTTGACACCATAAAAAATTTTGTTATGATAAATATTTAGACAGTGAAAAGACTCCTACTGGATAACCTTTAGAGAAACATTGTTCCGAAGAAATTGATGTGGAAACACAATGTCCAAATGATTTTCGCCCAATGCAAAATTCAGAGTGTCCTTTCAGGTGGATTTCGCAAACAGCCGTAGATTATCTGACGCTTCCACACAAACAGATGAAACTTTCTTTTTGTCATCCAGCAAAGATTGTCCATCTGCGAGTTTCTAGTACAGCCAAAATGATTCATTCATCTTTTTTTAATATATCCGATATTTAGTACACTGATTCATCGTATCTCGTTCAGGAAAATGTCTCTTCTGATTATATGCCATCAGACCATTCATTATCAAGAGAATCAATGGGAAGTATCGATGCCCTCAATGCAAGAAAGTACGAAGTTTACGAAGAAATGCTTGATAAACTCACCAACTTTATTTGCCACCTACCAACTGGAAATGTGATTAAAAGCGCAATGGGAACGAGTTCACATTGTAAAATCTTCTGTCAAGAGAACCACTTGATTTTGGATTGGAAAAGCCAACCACTCCTAGGAAGATTGCCTGCCTTCAATTTGTTAATAACAGCTTCAATTTATTTCTCTGGGTCCACATTTGAACACTTCAGAAAGCCTTCCGAATTTGCTGGTCTTGGATTTGTAAACTCTAATACCTTTTATAACATTCAGAGAACTTTGATTATCCCTACTATCAACAACTGTTATAATCTCTCAATACCATCTGCAAGGACACAATCAAAGAATTTCGCATCAGTTGTATTAGGTGACGGAAGATTTGATTCACCTGACAAAACTGCCAAATATTGTACTTACACATGTCAATCGCCTTTCACTGGAAAAATTCTTGCAACTTCGAATTGCAGACAGTGAAAGGCAAAGGTTCCAGACCGTTGGAACTGAAGGGGTTTCAAAATTGCTTGAAGGATCTCGAGAAGGTGGTTGGGAAATTTCTACAGTAGCAACAGACAGAAATAGGCAAATAGCAAAGCGTATTCGAATAGAACGTCCATCGGTGAAACACAATTTTGATACTTGGCATTTTTCTAAAAACATAAAGAGCAAGTTGCGACCGTCAGCAAAAAGAAAGGATATCAAATTGATTCAAGTATAGATTAACCCTTTACGCCATAATGACTCCATATGGCGTCATAAACTTTCCTTTTACCTAATTTTTGAACCAAGTACGGACTTATACCAAGTTTTCATGTTTCGTGTAGCTTTTACATAAGCTAATTGAAACACAATAAAGATGTTCTTTAAAAGCGCTTATGTTAGCAGTTTTTCAACAAGAAAATCAAAAGTTCAAAATGTTGTTGAAGGAGATACATGTGCTGTAGCAAAAAGTTGTCTTGTGTCTTACTTGAATCGCGAACAACAGATTTTTTTCTCTGTTGTGTTTACCATAAAGTACTTCTATGAATTAACAATAAGTTTGTCTGCAATAATCTGTTTCTTAGTATTTAAATATTTTTTCAAAAGTGTATGACTCCATATGGAGTCATTATGACATATGGGTAGTTTTTTGTGTTTTTTTTTAGTATAAAAACAACTGATTATTTTGTTTCTGTTTGACAGATGTAAACTCTTGTTTGATATTAAGGTTTATAATAATAGTAAATGAATAAAATGTCTAAAAAAATTAGTTTAGTGGATGTTATCGATTTTGTAACTAGAAGTGATTCGGAATTATCTGATTTATCAGATGATGAAGAGGATGAAGTAGAGATCAATCAAAATAATAAATCCGAAGATCCTGCTGTTATGACTTCTGATGAAGATGATTCTGACGATGAAAATGATGACATTCCCTTAATAAATTTAACTAAAAACAAAGCTGCGAATAATACTGACAGCACAACAACTAATTCAACTAATCAATCAAGCCGGAATTATCGTTGGAGAAAACACGATGGACCTAGAAGTAACCATCACTTCGAAGTTACATTTTCGGATCCTCCAGAAGAACCACCTACACCACTCCAATATTTTAGGATGTTTTTTACAGAGGATTTGTTAGACATTATTGTACAAAATACAAATTTGTATAGTGTGCAAAAGTCAGGTGTTTCTGTAAACACTAATAAATATGAAATTAATTCTTTCATTGGTATCCAAATTCTGATGGGAATAGTGCCATTACCAAACTATAAATGTTATTGGTCAAGACAAACTCGTTTTGCTCCCATTGCTGACGTAATGCCAGTTAATCGATATGAAAAGTTGAGACAAAATTTGCACTTTGTAGATAATGATCTGGCAAACAATGAAGATAACAAACTTTTCAAAGTCCGACCGATAATCGATGCTGTGAGAAATGAATGCATAAAGATTGAGCCTGAAGAGAACCAGGCAGTTGATGAACAAATAATTCCATGCAAAACCAAGAAAAGTAAAATTAGACAATACAACCCCAAAAAACCGAAGAAATGGGGTTTCAAAAACCTAGTTTGTGCTGGTAGTTCAGGTATTATTTACGATTTCTACATATACAGTGGAAAAGATAATATAGATCCTGAATTTGATGGGTTACAAAAATGCTCCACAGTTGTTGCCAAGCTTTCAAAGCATATTCACAATAAACCAGGTCACAAGCTTTACTTTGATAACTGGTTTACAACATTGCCTTTACTTCATTATTTGAAATCAAAGCAAGTATGTGCTGTTGGTACTATTCGGTCAAATCGTATTGCCCATTGTCCTCTATCAGCAAATAAGGATTTGGAAAAGCAAGGTCGTGGTGCATTAGACTACCGAGTTGATAGCAATTCTGGTATCATAGTTGCTAAATGGGTTGATAACAAAATCGTGCAAGTTGCCTCGAATTATGTTGGAATCGAGCCAATGGGTACAATAAAACGTTGGGATAAAGCATCCAAATCATACAAAGATATTCCCTGTCAACAAATCATACTTTCTTAAAATAAAAGTATGGGTGGTGTGGATTTGGTAGATATGCTCATAACATTATATAGAATAAAAATCAAGACCAAACGTTGGTATGTCAAAATCTTTTGGCACTTGATAGATATTTGTAAAGTGAATGCATGGAATTTGTATCGGCGTCATTTCGTTCAATATGGCAAACCAAAAAGGCAAATGCAATCTCTGTTATCTTTTTCTGGTGATTTAGCTAATGCTCTGATCCACGCAAATAAACCCGTAACTGTTGCAAAGCCTGGTCGTCCAACAAAACGTTCAAGCATTGATAATCAACATGGTACACAAAGTAAGCGTGCAGCAGTTCCAACACCTTGCTCAGAAATTCGCTATGACCAAATAGGACATTGGCCAGAAGCTGTGGAGACGAAAAACAGATGCCGCTTATGCCAAGCATACTCTAGAAACATGTGCACAAAATGTAAATTGCATTTATGTCTTTTGAAAGACAGAAATTGTTTCAAAACATTTCATATCAAATAAGTTGAACTTTTGATGGACAGTTGAACTAGAACATTTGAACTAACTTCACGAACATTTCCATACTGTAAATAGTTTCTATAAAGGTTTTTTGGTTTATTTGTTGTATAGTTGCTTTGTAAACATGTCTAAAAACTTTAAAAAATGCTTCATATAAACTTGTTATAGTTTGCAGATAACCATGTTTCCTAGGGGAAAAAAAATATTTTTTTATTTTTTCTCCCACTTCTCCATAATGATGCCAAATGGAGTCATTGCCCAATTTCCCCAATTTGGGCCCAAAATACAAATCATGATGAATTTCAAGTTTTTAGCACCCTAATAACTCAGAATTTATACAGAAATAATTTTTTAACAAGGTTTTTCAAAATTCATGGAATAAAGGGTTAAGCCGATAGGAAACCATCTTTTTTACTGTGCCGACAATTGTAATG
This sequence comes from Turritopsis rubra, assembly GCA_039566895.2. Classification (NCBI taxonomy): domain Eukaryota; kingdom Metazoa; phylum Cnidaria; class Hydrozoa; order Anthoathecata; family Oceaniidae; genus Turritopsis; species Turritopsis rubra. The sequence goes on from CM077622.1 coordinate 1,441,304, forward strand.
ACGATGGCGAGAAATTAAAGAATGTGACAGTCCTTATTATTTCATATTAGCAATAGACACAGGTTGGGTAAACAATTTTCTACATATACGGAGTGCGCCCACAAACCTTACTCTGAAGCTAAATGTAAGAGAGTGAAATGGATCAAGAAAGGAAGTAACGCATACGAAGCTATCGAGAAAGTCGTGTTAGACAAAATGTTTTTTAAGGATATGCGCCAATTAGCAGAGCCATACCACACAGGCAGCCTTGGAGTGTTTCACTCCCTTATCAATTCATATGCACCGAAAAGACAAGAATTCGAGCTGAACGTTATGGATGCCAGAGTCAAGTTAACGGTATTAGACCATGACAACAACACTGAAAGAAAACAGGGAATTATCACCAGGGAAAGGATAGGATCAGGAGAAAAAGGGGAAGGGCAGTGGAAATATATTTCTTCCCGTTTGTCGAAAGATTGGGTGGCCAAACCAAGAAAAGAACCAAAATCATTTGAATTTGTTCAAACGCTTTTAGAAGAAGTTCTGGAGCGAAAACAGGAAGGTGAACGAATTGATGCAAAAGTTTCCACTTTACAAAATCGGTTATCAAGTCCACCAAATATTGCTTGTACTGTACGCCCGGAAAAGTCTGTGATCTTACAAAAGCATCATAAATTACAACGTTTTAAAAAGTTATAGGTCTTATGTGGTGATAAATGTTGGAAAGGTTTTCTTATCGAGATATTTAATTTAGTTATACCGTATTCTTCTGCAGATAAGCCCACCCGCGTATAGGCCCACCCGCGTATAAGCCCATGGTTTTCCTTACCGATATTTTAAACCCGCGTATAGGCCCATCCTCGTATAAGCCCACCCCTTTTTATAGGGTTTTTAGGGAAAACAAGAGAAAACAAGAGTTTTTTAAAATGCAAATTTTTTTTCTTATTTTTTTATAATTTTCAGTATGTTCTTATTATGCATTTTTGCTGCATAAACATAGTATATGCAGGGTAGTTCAACGCCACCACCAGGAACCCAAGTGCTTTCTGGCTCTTCACCCCAGCCGGCACAAAACGTTTTAAAAACCTCTTTTTTTGGTGTTTTTATGGTTTCCAGGAAAACTGCTTTTAAAAGACGTATAAAAAACGTTTTTAAAACAGATATTTAAAGTGGTGTTTATGAAAACGTTTTTAATCGGTTTTATTCATATCTAGAAAACACTGCCATGTCTTCGTGCGTTTTTTACGGGTTTTAAAGAGGTTTTAAAGCGGTTTCGATTAAGAGGTATTTTTGAAGACCTCTTTAACACCGAAAGAAAACTATTCGCTTTCTCTTATAGAACCGGGGGTCTGCGAAAAGATTAAGCGCATTATAAAGTGAATTTAGCAGTTATCTTTCTTAGTGAAGAAGTTTTTATGTAGTAAACAGTGAAATAAATGTATGTAATCGCTTCTTTCCAGTTATTACGGCTTTCATTGAGAGTATTTGCCATTTCTTCATCATGGGTATAGAATCTTAGCCAAGGGTTCTGACACATGTCCTACAATTTTTTCCTGTTGTTTGTCCTGTTTTCCTTCTTTACCACGAAACAAAATCTTTATGACGTTTTTGCTATGCTTATTGTCATCTTCTATCACACATTCTAATCTTCATTTCATTTCATTCTTGGTTAGCATCCGTGGTCTTGAAGGTTATGAAATGCCTGAAACAGAGAGAGAATTTCATCTCCAGAGTGACGATGAAAGTGAAGATGACAACGAGATGAGCTATGACGAATAGGAAGCTGGTGATGATTCTTCTTCGGAATCCTCTTCGGAGGAAAGTTTGTAATAGATTTTCAAAGAAGAACCGCACATTTTCATGAGAAACGTTGTTATAGTTTTACTCTCCCTTCCTGAACTTTCTTGCACTTTTTTCCTACCCGTGTATAAGTCCACCCGCGTATAAGACCATGTTTTTTATGTTTTGTCAGCAGATAAACCCAGGGCTTATCTGTGGAAGAATACGGTATAACATCTCACACATTATTATGAGTCTACAAAGTCTTTGAATCCGATATAGTTGCCATTAGGATTTGGAAACGCCTCTCGTATTTCTCGTACAACACATGACGATATAACCATTCCTTTTCCTTTACCAAGTGTCTCGTAGTAGTGTATCCAAGCTGTGTACTGTCGGTAAGAAGTGAATCGATATTGTCTAAAAACATTTTTTGTTAGGTGGGTTTGATTAAATTGAAAACACAGCCTTAAGGCGGGAGCAAACCGATCAAACATTTCATCAAATGAAAATTCGAATGTTTGATGGCATTGAATTACAGTTTGTATTGTACATCAAACATTTCATCAAACATTCGAAAGTACATTCATTTGCATATTCAAAATGGATGACACATCACTGGCAATCTTGATTGTTTTAAACATCATCATCCACCAAATATTTATGTTGGATGAACATGTCTTTCTATTGTTTGAATGATATCATATGAAATAACATTTTTATTATTAACTGAATAATTTTTTAAATTGTGAAGATGATAACGTACGTTAGCAAAAAAGTTGTTCAAAGTGAAAAATAATAAAAATGAAAATGAAACAAAATTTATACTTATTATTCATTTCTGTCATTTTCTTGAAATTATTTTGGTATCTTCGTAGGCGAATAAATGACACTTCTAAAACTGCCTTGTTTAACATAAAGTTTCTGAAATCCTCATGTAGGATTATACATTTTATGCCATCTAATTTTTCGCTTAAAATACCTCATTCATGGCAGCATTTACGTTCTTCCAAACTCATTCAAAAGGCTATCACACAGCTTCCACAAGAACACCAGTGCAGATTTTCTAATCTACTTGTTTCTTCATCATCTGTTATTTGAGTACTCGGTATTGGCTGAGTTCTGGGGAACTTCTTCATTAAATTCAGGTTCTTGTTCATACATTCCAACAATTTCATTTTCCAAATCAAAACAATCACTTTGCTCTTCCTCCCCATCATAATAATAATCGTGAGTGCTCGCTATCAGATATTTCCCTTTGATATGCACAATAGTTAGTAGAGACAGCCATTCGTACGTCACAAGATCCGGAAACCATGGCAATAATGCAAAAACTTTATAGCGTTGTTATTTCTTATTGGAGTTAAAATAAAATGCAAAAGATGCAGTATTTTCTACCTTATCAAATAAGAAAATAATACATTTTTTTTGACCTCACGTCCCCTTTAAGCAACATTGAGCTTATCATAAAAAAACGTGTATATTCAACCTCGTACCCAGAATTTCTTGCCTTTTTGATATACTTTTGATAAACTTCTTCGCCACAGGTTGCGTGTAAACTTTTTGAGCCCCAAAATATCTTTGTTGGTAAATAAGCCCCCGCCGCCGGGGAGAGAATTTTATTCCATTTTCGAAACCAGCTGGGCATAGCTTCTTTTTCTTACTTAGAAATTTATGATGCAAACAACAATAATGTTTTTTTTCAGTAGTTATCAAAGAACTTGTAATGTTAGTAAAAAAGATGGTGTAAAACAAGGAATATGAAAAGACAAAGATCGGGAACGTACGATTTGGTAAAAGGTAGTATGGAATTGCCATCGGGTTTTATCGTTTCCAGAATAGTAAAGATTTTTCTGCCACTCTCAAAACAGGATCATTTTTTACATGATGGGTGATCTCAATTTTGCAAATAATTCAAACTGTCTCATTCAAAACTCCCTTTTCATCGAATCATTCACATTCATTCAGTTCTCCTATACATGCTCAAAAAAAAACACTGAATGAATAGATACACTTTGAAAAGTTTTAAAAGAAATCATCGCATGCATCGAATGTTTTCGAAATGGCAATACAATGACATCCTGTCAATCAATATCCCTTATCCTCCAATCACTGAAGTAATTTTTTTAAAACAACATGAAATTGCAGAGCTACTGCAATGTAAAGTTCTCTCGATGGAATTTTTATTTTATCAGTTGGAAAAATGTGAAGTGTAGGGTGCGAAATAAAATTCTGAAACAGATTCATTTTATGCATATCTGTTTTTACAATAATGGCTTCTTAATTATTCAGAATGCCTAACAAGGTATCAGATGTCTCGTCACCACCGCACGTTTTATCTCGAGGAGGAAAGTTTATTATAATACCTGACTCAGCAGTGACATATCAAATATGGGAAGGATCAATGGTTGTGTTAACCTTCTTATGCACGCTATCGATTACGTTCCAAACATCATTTACAACAGTTTACAGTTTTACAGTTATTATTTATGTTTACGATGTTCTGTATGTAATTCACATGTACATCAAGTTCAATCATCTTGCTTTCATACACGAAGGGAGCTTTGTGACAAATAGGAAGCGTATCCGGCGAAATTATTATCTTTCGACTGAGTTTATTATCGATCTTTTTACTCTCCTGCCACTGGAACTTATTAATCGATTTGGTGAAATTAACAGAGTATTTCGATTCCATACATTAACAAAGTTTTTTGGTAAGTATATTTTATATCGCAACATTTTTATTCTGATTCGATATAATTATATTATTTAAGACAATGTGTTGTTATAAATATAGCAAAATCTGACATCATGATGATCTCAGCACATGAGCATAAACAATAACAACAAGTGAGAGACAAGAAAAGGAATTGTTGTATTGTTTGATCTTCATAAAAGCAGCACGTGGATTATCGTTGGTCATAAATATAAGCTACTATTTTTGTTGCTTTTAATGATGACTTTTTCATTGAAGTAATTGAAAGGCCTGCATCGGTAATGATGTCGGTAAATCCGGTGATATTTATAACAACACGTTGTCTCTTGAAGGGAAGTACGAAAGTAGTTATATTCATAATTTCGTGAGTTGATCACATCATGCCATAAACACGCTAGTCTCTCCACGTGGAGACACACTTACAGCCGTAAAAGTAACCAAGTATTTCAACTTTGAGCTTCAATTATTTCTCTGGTAAACCTTTCTTTAATTGTAGGAAAGTACGAAGATAAGCTCGGTGGTTTAAGTACGATATCTCTTCGATCGTTCAAGTATATTTTGGTTGGTTTCACACTCATACATACAATTTCATGCGGGTGGTATTCATTATCTTGTGATGATGGCTATAATGGGGTATTTCATTGCTATCCCAGTACATGGGCCACTGTCAAGAAACAAAGTAAGATCCTTTTTAATTTTAGCTTAGGCTTTTCTCTGAAAACAACAACACACATATATATGCGCATGATGAAGATGGTCAAAGTGAATACACATCACAGTTTTGGAAACATAATAGCTCACTTTAAATTTTCATTGTTTTTAAACTCTTATTCAGCATGTAGATTGGAAAGTAAAATAGAAGAAATTAACAAGGCTGAGTCTGCTGAGAGCAGAAGCAAAGTTGAAAATATACATAATTTTTTAAGAAAAGTTTTGAAAAGAAAGTTATCAATTCCTTTACATATTCTTTGAAGATACTTCTTTACCATTCCATAACATATAAAAAAATCTAAGCAAAATATTCAATTTCAGGAAATACAAAATATTTTCACATAATTTGTTCATTTTTTCTTCCCATTTGTAATATCAAATATGTGCTGAAAATCTGAAATTATGAACTAGTGTATTCTGAATGGCCTTCCTAATTCCAAATGCAAAAAAAGACATTCCAACCATGTCTGTAAAATACAAACCACATCCTACATCATCTCGAATTTGGAAGGCTGTTCAGAATTAGGAAGATTGATGGTATTGTTACATATTCTTACAAGTCGGAAAGTCATGTGACTTTGCTTATATTCAATGAAATTAGTGTATTCTTTGGGAAAAACAAACAGGGTGACCAAACGTTCCAATAACATTTTTTATGCAAGTCATGGAAAATAAGTTCAGGTGAGTATTCTACTTTTCCCCAAGTTGATGTCATGCCAACTTGAAGAATCTCAATAACCAGCATGTTATAACATAAAATGTTAATGATCAAGTATTGCCTATAATCATGCCCACATATCTCTTTATTATACACTTTGATTGAGGCAATAGCAACTTTCCAAGTGAGGTATTGTGTACAAATGCTCACAGCCTTTTCTTGATAATTTTGGGGTATTGCTACATGAAATTTTCTGCAAGGATGTGCACACATGCTCGCAGGTATTTTTATTCTCTTTATACACATAAACAAAATTTTCTAATTATTTTGTTCTCTGAGGAGACATTATAACAAAAAAAAAATATTTTTTCTTTTAATACAATTAGCACTTTTTGTATATTTTTAAACATTTCCTTGATTTTACGTAAATTTGTAATGAATGTGATAAAAACAAAACTGGTTAATAATAAAATAAAATAATATTTCTTTCAATACACTTTCTGTGTATATTCATGCAATTTGTTTAATTTTTAATTTTACATAGGATACAAACTTTTAATAACCTAACAAAACCATTGCTTAAACCATTGCTGTCTAGGTGTCCGGTATGTCTAGGTAGTTCTTCCTAATCTTAAATGTCCGAAAGTTGACTTGTTAACTCTTTTATTACGGTAGCAGCGGAAGTGAAATGGCTTTAAAACTTTTTGCCGCGTTTGATGAAATTATTGTTTTGCTCGCTGACTTTGGGTAAATTTTCTAAAACAGTGGTGTTACAGAATGGCTAGTGTGCATAGTATATTTCCATTTTTAGTGACGTTAAGTAAGTGTGTCTGCTGCTACCGTTTTGTGCCATCTGCCTCTTGTTTGTATTTTAAAGAACGAAGAAAAAAAACACTGCCAGGCATAAAGACAGATTATAAAAACTTTGGTGGCAAGCCATCTATCATTTCAAATAGATTTTAATTGTATTTCCGGTAATCTTCTATTATAATGTTTTGCTTCACAATATATTGATCATATTTGGACTTTAGATATGGCCAACTTGACAACTGTTCAACGTTATATCAAATGTTTGTATTGGGCAACCATCACAGTTACTACAACTGGGTAGGTTTCTCTGTTGGTTGCTTGAAAGTTACTTGTGATAAGTTTATTACATATTGGTAATGGTTAACTCTGAACAAAATACCTTTGTGTTTACTCTGAAATGTTCATCGCATGAATATATTTTGAAAGTGAAAAGAATCACCAGAAACTTCATTTTTATTAAATAACTATGTTTCAACAACACTTTCCAGTGGTCATTCTTTTTACTTGGTGATTCTTTTCATTTTCAAACTTTTGCCCAAACAAGAATTTTTTGATGAATTTATTTTGTTGTCTACTTGTTTGAAAGATATGGAGATATTCATGCAGTGAATACAGCAGAAAAGTGGTACTCACTTGTTAGTATGCTGTTTGGCATTGGTTTTTTCTTTGGACCCATACTTGGTCACATGGCATCTACGTTAACAAATGCTGATGGCAAAAGAGCACGCTATACACACAGGATTGAAGTAATCAAAGAACATCTGGTAATTAAAGGGTTTTGTAAATTTCGATCTTTGGAACTTTATTTTGAATGTCTTCAGGGCTGTTGCCAGGTTTATCCCATAACTTTCGACAGTTTGATACCCAAACCTCGAAGATTGTAATTTGGGCAAAAAGAAAGAAAGGGTTTGAACTAACTCTTTTAAAATGGTTTCTGAAAAAGTTGTGACAGTCCAAAGGTTTATCATTGAATTTGTAAATGTTTCAAATGTTATCTACTTTCAGCACTAACTCAAATTAACCAATTAAGCACAATGTACGTGATTATTTTACGCAGAGAAGAAAAAGTAATTTTCATTTCACATTTTTAGCATTTTATAAAGCATTTAATTTTATAAGCTTTTTTTAAGCTTTTTATAAACTCAAATCTGTCAAATAACTTATTAGTAACAGCCCAAGCTCAACTAGATTTGTCCAACAAGGAAAAAATGGCAAATAAACGGAGAACAAAACCTAACTAAATAAAAAGGTGTTGTATAGGCCATTAGCTGTCAAGGAAGCCTGCAAATTTTTTGTTGAAATCATCTCATTTTTATGAGTCTTGAATTGGGATTTAAAAAAAACTTCACAACCTACTTGTAGACCATTAAAAAACTAGGAAGAAAAATATAAACCATAAACAATTAATGAAAACCTTTGAAGTTATAGCGGTTTTCTCATTTTCTCATGATGTCATCAACTAAATCTATGAAGAAACTAACGTTCAGTCTTGTGTGTTTTAACAATTGTGAAACTAAAGAATGAGAATATAGTATATTGGACTTGAAAATGTGGAACTTAAATAGTCTATGTTAAACATAATAAATCACACTGAATAAATGTTACAGTATCTATATATAGAACTGTATAATAACTGTAGGTAAGAATGAGAATATAGTATAGAGTATAAGATAGTATAAGAATGAGAATATGGTTAAAAATTGTAATTGATGAAAATGATTTGAAACACACTGGACTGAACGTTAGTTTCTTCAATTGATGGCGTTACAGTAATTAAAAAAAATCACTATAACTTTGGGGGTTCAGGTTAATTTTAATAACGTTTAATTTTTTTAACCCTCCGATACTAATGAAGAAATGACATTTAATTTGCTGCAATTCAAATCTTTAGCTTTAAACCGCAATATTGATATTTGCTGAAAATTTGTAATGATGTTTTAGTGATTAACTGTTTCTTATTTCATGATAGAACTGCAAAGGAGTATCGAAAGAAATTACAAGAAAAGTCACAGATTACTACAATCACTTGGTATGTGTTTTTATGCTTTATTTTCTAATTTCCTTGTTCCTTCTATAAGCAAAAGTATCCAATCCATGACTTCATAAAAACCATGTCTAAACAGATGAAATATTGAACTAAAGAAGTTTTAACGAACTTACGTTTTTCTCGAATGAACTCAATATGATTACATTTTTTCAAATTCTGTGTATCATAATAATTTCAGGAACAACCAGAGTCAAATTTTTAAACTTATTCAAAGAAATATGATAATTATTCATAATATCGTTTTACTAATTTTGGATGATAACACGACCGAATCTTAATTTTAGTGGTCTCATCATCAAGGTATTAAGAAGAACGAAATGTTTTCTGAGTTGCCATTAACATTTCAAGCAGAAGTTTCATTAGCCTTAAATAAACATGTTCTTGAAAAGGTTAGTAGATTTTAGTATAATTCAATACCATGTAAACTTCAAAAGACATTGTCCCTGATACTCTCTCTTCTCTTTAGGCACCATTATTTCATGATGTCAGCGAAGAATTTATGAGGATGACTTCTCTGGTGATTAAGCAAGTGTCCTACCTTCCTAAGCAGATTGTGTTTTTAAAGAATGATGTGACACATACGTTGTTTTACATCAAAAAAGGATTTGTTGAGGTATACTGCTGCGACTAAGGAGAGAAATTGTTTGCTGGTTAAAGTTTTGCGAATTCGTGAAACCAAATCCTTGAGAAACATCCCTGGATGTTTAATTCACCAAAATAAATCCACATGAAAGTTAGAGTTTAGAGATACAGGACTCATGGACGATTAATTAACCAGTCTTAAAAGGGTAAAAATAAGAAATTGACCGAAATCAAAATGTATAAAATATTTATAAAAAGTACAATTTGCTCACTTTTTTAAAATCCTCAGAGAACAGATTCGCAGAAATAAATCCATACAAAATATAAGAAAAATTACTCGCAAAAATAAATTCCAGGAAAAATTTCTCTCCTTAATGTATCAATTACTAACAATTACTGACTACCTCTAATTTATACTCTCATCCTCTTGTATGAAATACAATGTTTCTGTTTTAAGGTTCTTTCTGATGTTGATGGCAAACCTGTGATAGTTTTAAAAGAAGGAAGCTTCTTTGGTGAGGTAGTGTAAATTTGATGTTGTCTATAAGAAACAGGCATTTGGCATCAATAACTCTAATGATGTCTTGATAAATGTGTGTCATAAGAAATTCTAAAAGCACTGATCCTCTCATTTTTTTATTTCCCAAATAGATTCTATACGTTAAGCTGGCTTTCCATAAGTTTTATGTGCCTCAGTTTTTCTTAATCTGTCAATCAAAATGTGTAAACAAAAAATTTATTGTTTCTACAACAAAGTCTTATCACACCAGGAAATCATTTATGCAAATTAGTGTCGTTTCAATATAAGATGTTGTTTAAAATGTTTACGATTATTATGTTTGTTGCATATTTATCTGCAATATAAATATAAGAATAATATTAGAATACTAGTATACCGTGTAAAATTTTTTACATCTTTCCCAATAAGATGTTTTTACACGCTATACTAACCGTTTGATAATAACTCTATGAAATACAAAAACGCAGTCCAAAACCCCGCCCTAAAATCTTTCATCGGTTCATGAATTTTTTACCCGCCATACTAAGCATTGATAACGCCGTGTATTGAGGTAAAACTATTGATTTCTCCTTTCTTTGTCGCCAAAAATAGAATTCACAGAACACGGAAGAAGTTTGTTTGTTAAAAATGTTATTACATGTTTACGTTGAATCATATTTAATGTAAAGTTTTACTGAAGAAATCAATTTGAGCCATAACTCAAAGCCAATATGGGCCCCAAACGGCAACAGTTAACGCAATAATTATGCGTTTAATGTCATATATATTAAGCCCAGTGAAAAATTGCACACAAATTCAATTGTGACCGACATGTAGTCGGCAATATATTTTAACGCCGTGATAATGACGTCATAGTTCCAAGTCCCTCAAACAACTTGCTACAAAAAAAATTAAGAAAATAAGAAAATTTAAATAAAAGGCTGTATTTTTTCGACTTCTGAATCCTAACCAATTCTTAATTCTTTCCACTTTCTAACTTTATTTTCAACCAAAAATTCTTTCAGTCTTTGTGGTAAACATATTCATAATTATCAATGCTAAATCTCAGAAAAATTATTCACAAATTGTGAAATATCTCACTCACACACTAAACTACCCACGCAAAATTAACTTTTGGAGTGTATACAGATTTACATATATACAATATAAGGTATTAACTAAATCCTAAAAAGAATCATACCTCCAAATAATGTTTCTTTCTTCAAAGCTGAAGTTTCTTCAAAGTTCTTTCTTTATAAATTCCAGGAACAGAGAGATCTCCAATTAGAAAAACGCCATCGGTATTAACTAATTTTACTCACGGCCGAAACCAACAGATTAATCAAATCTCTAATCTTTTATTCCTTCTTGACTTTCTTCTTTCTAACATTGTACTAAAAAATACCATGCTCAACACAGTTTTTACTAAATTTTCTTTTTTTTCTTTGGAAATCTAAAAAAACAAACCGAGATAGGATAAAATGCCGTTTGATACGTCTTCAACCTTCAACATTACACAACATAAGTCGTAAATGTGTAAAAACTATTCTTCGTAATAAAATTCTATTCTTCTTGTTTTTTTTATGCATGTTTCTTATTATTACTTTGTCTTAAAAAATGTAAACAAACGCTTCTTTTTTCTTTAAACGACTATTTATCATTCGTTGTCAATAGCTGCTACGTTCGATTGTAATTCGAAGTCTCCGCCTGAGATGCTATATCATGTCTTCCCTAACGTATTTCATATCATAAAACAATTATAAGCACTAAACCGGAATGCCTTATACTAATACGGAAAAAACATAAACAAATATCCATCGACGAACTTCCCGAGAAATTTTACTTAACGTTCTTTCTTTCAAAGTTCATCATCATCATCATCTCCGTAGCCGAGGCGGCCGTGGGTGCACCCAGTTCATGACAGCCCTTCTCCAACCTTCCCGATCTTCCGCCATTCTTGTCAAGATGTTGCCTTTTTCTCCCGTCCACTCAGTTATATTCCCCATCCAGTTGCTCCGTGGTCTCCCTCTGCCTCTTCTTCCCTCTATACCGCCTTCCATCACTGCTCTATCAGTTCCTCCTCCACGAACCAGATGTCCGAAGTACTGGAGCTTCCTCCTCTTCACCACATCCATCACATCTTCCGGTTCATATCCACAAATCTCCTTGATCTTATCCATTACCCACTCATTTGTCTTCCTGTCCTTCCAAGATACTCCCAATAACCGCCTGTAGGACTTCATCTGCATCGCTCTTATCCTTTGCTCATCTCCTCTATTAATAGTCCAGCTCTCACAAGCATATAACAGGTTTGCCATCACTATGGACCTCAGAAGCATCAACTTGTTCTTCATTGTCACATCTTTTGATTTCCAAATGTTGTCAAGTTTTGCCAATGCACTCGTTGCTCTGCCGATTCGAATCCGGATTTCTTTTTCCGATGTTCCATTCTGCACTATCGTTGACCCCAAGTAGGTGAAACTCCTCACTTGCTCCAAAACTACTCCATCTACGGTCACATTCACCACTACACCATCAACATTGTCTCCTTTTCCCACAACCATCACCTTGCTCTTCTCCGTACTTATCTCCATTCCATAGCTCTTCGCAGCAACCTCTAGCTTCCTTGTAACCTCGCGTATACCATCCGCAGTTTCGTCTAGCAGGTCAATGTCGTCTGCAAACCTTAAATCTATCAGCTTTCTCCCTGCACACCTGACACCTCCTTTGTAACCTTCCAATGTGTCGCCCATTATCCTCTCTAAGAACAGGTTAAACAAGGTCGGTGATAGTAGACAACCCTGTCTCACACCAATGTTGGTCTTAAACCACTCACTATACTGATCTCCAACTAACACCTTTGATCTAGCGCTATCATACAAACTCTTTACTAGAGATGTTATTCCTTCTCCAATGTTGAACTTCCTCATGGTGTGCCAAAGTGCGTCATGCCACACACGATCAAACGCTTTACGGAAGTCAATGAAGTTGTGGAATATCAGCTTCCCCATGTCTCTTGCTTTCTCGTTCAGTAGTCGCAGAGTTGTGATTTGCTGCACAGTACTTCTTCCTCTTCTAAACCCAGCTTGAGAATCACTCAGGATTTCTTCGACTCTTGGTGTCAACCTCTTCAAGATTATCTTTAACAGGACTTTTGAAGCGTGGCTAATCAAGCTGATTGTGCGATAATCTGTACATCTCCTGCTGTTCGTCTTCTTTGGGATGGTGATGAGTACCGATTCTGTCCATTGGCTCGGCCATTGCTTGGTTCTCAAAATCTCATTGCACAGTTTGTGCATTATGCGGAATGTTGTCTCTCCTCCATTCTGGATTAGTTCCGCAGTGATGTTATCTGCTCCTGGCGACTTGTTCTTCTTCAATTCCTTGATCGCACTACGTACTTCTGACATCAAGATGGTCTCTTCCTCTTGTTGTTGTTCCGTGACTTGTTCTTTCAGCACTTCCTGGTCTTTCGGGATGTTGTAGTTGAAGAGTTCTTCACAGTAGTTTTTCCATCTCCTACAGATGTCATCACTCTTCGTTAGTAACATTCCATCTTTATCCTCAATTGCGCCAGCTTGTCTCCGTTTGGTCCCATCCATGTGTGAACCACACAACTTCTTCACAGTTTCATACGCCTTCTTGGTGTTATTCCTTCTTAGATTTTCCTCGATGTCTTGTGATTGACTGATGATCCACCTGTTCTTTGCTACGCTAATTTCATTCCTCACTTTTCTATTTGCAACTCTATACTCTGATAGTTCATCCGCTCCTAGATGTCTTCTCCTTCTCTTGTCACGCCTCACATCACATGACTCTAGCACCTCCAGTGTTATCCACGGCTTCTTGATTGGTCTTGCTTTTCCTAATTTCTCCTCCGCAGCTTTTGCCAGTGTGTCAGTGATCACATCACACAGGTTTTGTGGATCTTGGTCGAGCAGTAACAGTGGTGCAAACTTTCCTGCTAGCTCCTCTTGATATGATTCTGCAACTTCCGGGTCTTTCAGCTTCTCAATATCGAATCTTGTTCTGCTCAACTTGTTCTTCTTGATTGTACTCAGCTTCACTTTTAGTGTCATCATCACTAGATCATGATCACTGCCGATGTCTGGCTTGTTGAACGTTCTTGTCTTTGCTCTATTGACTCCAGTCACGAATCTCCTCGAGATGAAAATCCAGTCAATCTGGTTGTGTGTCCTACCATCTGGTGAGTGCCATGTCGATTTTCTCGAAGCTTTGTGGTTGAACAGCGTGTTGGCAGCTGTCAGACGATGTCTCTTGGCAAATTCCAACAGCTTCAGCCCTCTGTCATTTGTTTCTCCAAGTCCAAATCTTCCAATAGTTCCCTTCCAATTTGCGAATGCATCAGCTCCAATCTTCGCATTCCAGTCACCTTGCACTATTAGCACATCTTTCCTGGGAATGGTTTTTAGCAGCTTCTCCAGGTCATCATAGAATTCTTCTACAAGTTCATCGCGGCAATCATTGGTTGGTGCATACACTTGCACAATAGTCATGTTTAGTGGTTTCCCTGCCACCCTGATTGCTGCTATTCGGTCACTGATCGGTGTGAATTCTAGCACTGCATTCTTGGTGTTCTTGTTCACTAGGAATCCCACACCTCTTTCGTGCTTCTTCTCATCACCTATGTACCAAAGCTTGTGTCCTTCTTCTGTCATTCCTTCACCAATGCCCTTCCATCTCATTTCAGATATGCCGAGGATGTTCCAATTCAGCCTGTCCATTTCTTGCACTAAGACCTCCGCTTTTCCGCAAGCCTTCAGTGTTCTGACATTCCATGTACCAATTGTTGTCTCCACCTTCGCCACCTTTCTGCTACCTCCGGCTCTCCCTCCCTCCCTTCAAAGTTAGGTAAGAAAAAAGCAAGATTGCGTATTAGTATAAGAAGATTAGATGCCAAAAAAATGTTTGTTTGGATCAACCCCTCTAATCTAAAGACATTTATATTTTCATAATTCGTACTCACATTTCAGGTGTCCTTGCTTTTAAACATCCCAAAGTGTGCAACTGTTAGAGCTGCAACATATTGCGAGTTACTTCTCCTTGAAAGAACAGACCTAATGAAAGTGCTAAAGCATTTTCCAGTTGGTAAGTTCCTCCCTATTTTAACATAGATATATATCTTAGGTTGAAAAATGTTTGTGAAACTAGCAATGAAGCACAGAATTGCTGTGGTGCAAATTTTTGTTTTGATGCCCTAGTTAAAGTTTTTCATTTTCTATTTTGGCCGAATTTGCTAATAAAATGGCACTAAAATCTACCTTATTAATTTCGCTGAAATTACCAAACACGAAATGGTCATAAGATACTACGCAAACATTGGTGATGTAAAGTCATCTTGATCGATGTTCTGCACCCTAAGTGTTTGTGACATTAATGCCTGTAATTCACAGTGTCAATGCTTTTATTGTGTATTTCAATTTTTATTAGTATCTGAACATTTATATAATGCCATCGAAGAAAGATGTTTTGAAGCAGCTGATAAATATGAACATAAATCAATAATGAACAAAGCGTCATCCATTATGATGAGTAAAGCATCACTCCGTGTTGCAAAATCCATTATTTTTGAGTCAGTAGATGAGAATTCTTCAGAAAAGGTTAGTTTTAATTCTTCCTGATATTTGTGAGCATCATCAAAAAAAAAAATACCATGATTTTGAACAATTCTGAATGTTTTGCTTGTAATAGTTTTATTTTAAATAACATTACTTTCCATTAGCCGAATTGAGTACATTTTCGGTTATTACATTGTTTTTTTTGTTTTTTTTATTATTATTATTTTTATATTTAGAAATGTTTGTGTCTAAACAGGTAAAATATTTTTCGGTATTTTTGCTATTATGAACTTTGCTTTGCATCTGTGGACTTTCTGCGCTCTCACTGCACTTTCACACATACATCTTGTAGAACTCTCAAATTTGGACACTTCTAAGGTCCCTCCCCCCTTCCAACACCCTTTCCACTGTTGATGTTACAGTCCCTAGACCCTTTGATGCCTGTAATCACAAAACTCAATCTTAGTGAGTAAAAGTGTTATCATCTGAAAATCCTGAAAATAAAATCCCTGCATTCAGTCCTTCTAATTCACGTCGGCACTCGGCAATGGCCGAATTGATTGTGTTTTGAAAAATTCCCCTTACACGTCGGCAAAAAAGTGTTTTTCTTTGGCACAGTAAAAGAAGAAATATGTGAAGCAATTACTACTAGACTGAATAGTGGCAACACACACCTTACATTCATAGCTAGTCAGTTTTCTTCGTTTATATTTGAGTGCAGGCGTGAAAAATACTCGCAAAGATGGTGTTTAATAGTTACTTTAAGGCCGATTTCTACTAAGCAAATTTTTTCGAGTGAAGCAAAAAGGTCATTTATTTTGAGCAGCACAAGAAAAAAAGGAAGAATGGTTTCAACTTTTTTGCTATAGAATTTTGACACAAGCCAATCAAATTAAATATGCCACCTCTTCTTGATGTAAAGGGCCAGACAGGATAAATATTTTTTATACATAAAATGAGCGACATCAATTGAGAAGTAAATGAAATGTTAATAATAGCTGAAAGTTCATTTTTTTACCAACATGAAAAAAGAATAAAAAGAAAGAATATAGAAATATGAAATATGTAACTTATGTGACAGTTAAAATATAGAGTTGAAGAATACTTTATGGTAAAGTCTTTTAAGCCAAAACTGAGTTTGAACAAAAGTTCAAAAAGTACATTATAAAAGTTGAATTCTACAAAACCCGAATTGCAGACGTAATTCATGTTTTCGCCAACATGTTTTTGATTTTAATGGATTCACGTCGCCAATTTTTTGCCAAAGTGAAAATATTTGAATTAGAAGTGCTGTGCATTAATCCATGCTCATTACCTAGTGGAATTTTAGTGAAGGTAGTATTAGTAGAAATATTTATTCATCACGATTCTCCATCATTGAATATGTTAGTTCTATTTTTCTTTAGACTAAAATCAATTACATTCACAGCTAATAGTCATCAACTTTTGTATTGGAAGATGTTTGTGGCCTTGATGACAACACTTACTGCTTTCATACATACACATGTGTTATGCTATGGAACCAGCTTTGGGAGATCTGGTTATGGTGACTCGACCAGCTGGAAGTTGGTCTTGTCTGCTTTGTATATTATTGATATAATTCATTACATCGATATATTTGTCAATTCAAGAACGAAAAGATCGAACGATATGGGTATCATTTTATTTCTTATGTTTTTTTGGATGATAGAAAAGTAGCTGGTGAGAATTCTGCATTAACCAGACCTTACCTTCTCTTTAATTTCCCTTAGCCATAATTACCGGTCAAAATGTTTTTCGGACATGAGTCCATTCAATGCCAAATGTATTTTGATATACTCACAATTAGTTTCATTAACATTGAATTTTAGATTTATTTACTTTAGAACATGACACCCATTCTTCACTGAGAACGCATTTGAAATCACCATCCTTCTGGTTCAGAATTGTTTTTATATTTCCGTTGGAGATCTTTTCGTTATCACAATCAGGATCTTACAATCAATGGATGGCTGCCACATTTCTTCGTAGTAATCGTGTCTTCAAAATTTTTGAGGTTGGTAGATGTTCTTCTTCTTCTTAGTGTTATTATTCAATTTCTGCATGCATTTCTGCAAGCAAAGGAATTTGTTTGGTTCACACATTTTCCATCCATCCATCCATCCATCCATCCATCCATCCATCCATCCATCCATCCATCCATCCATCCATCCATCCATCCATCCATCCATCCATCCATCCATCCATCCATCCATCCATCCATCCATCCATCCATCCATCCATCCATCCATCCATCCATCCATCCATCCATCCATCCATCCATCCATCCATCCATCCATCCATCCATCCATCCATCCATCCATCCATCCATCCATCCATCCATCCATCCATCCATCCATCCATCCATCCATCCATCCATCCATCCATCCATCCATCCATCCATCCATCCATCCATCCATCCATCCATCCATCCATCCATCCATCCATTTGGGGTTTTATTCTTTTAAAAGATTTCAAACTAAGTCAGCTTAATATGACTTACCATGTGAAAAGTCTTCTATACCAATATTTGAGTTGTTGACCTAGTTCAAATGTACTAGTTGAGCATTTTCACTTCTTGCAGACGCATCTCTTGTCAATACGTAGTCTTGAGCATTTGTTTTTACTCAAACAAAGAAAAAAACCTGTTTTTTTTTCTTCATAGTAATAGAATAACTAGCCGCAAAGGTGGCATCGCTCGCTGCCCATCAGTAAGGTTACACAAGAAATTTTGGGCATCTCTAAGTTTATTTGTAAAAATTTATTCAGATAAAATATCAAGTATTAGTTTATTGTATTCCTATTTTTGATTTCATTCACAAATAAGTAAGTAAATTCAACAAAGCTAACCGGGTAAAAAATTTTTATTGGTTCCACGTAAATAAAATTTCAAAACTGACAATTCTCTTAAAACTTGTTGTTAAATACACACAGAATGCAAAACAGTGCAATGTGCTGTGGTGATCTCCCTCTCTCCCAAACAAAACAAAACAAATACTGCAATACTCAAGGAAAAATAGCAAAACAATATAGCTTCAGAGACATAGACATGTTGTATATGTCAGTTTAAACATAAGTATGAGCCAGGCAATAAATTTAATATTATTATGTATGGTGGTTGGTGGTTGGTGGTTGTTGGTGAAGAGCTCACAACCACTAATTAATTCCACACCATTTCGTTCCAAAAAAATATCTCTCCCTTAATGAACAGAAACATGACAATAATATGTCTTCGTATCACAATAACTGTTCTTGCAAACCTCCAGAAAAACACTTTTACACATATTTCTTTTTCTTGCATGCTGAAAAACAACATTTCGCGTAACTGTGAAACCATTTTATCAAAGTACATAAATCAATAACTATAAAACTGTTCACTTTGCTTCCTTCCTTTTGGTTTTGTTGGTAATAAATGTAATACTTCCCTTTTACAAATTATTTAATTCATTGATGTACCTTAGCTATCATAAGCTATCTTTTCAAAACGAAAATAATTTTGACCGTTCTTCACGTTCTCTCTCTCTGTTATTATAATGGTCTAACTTACCTCCAAACATTTCCCGGGTTGATTTTTAAAAAACGTTTTAGCGTATTAGGCCATCGTACTTCCGTATCCACCATTTTGTGTTACAGGCAAACAGACAGACAAACAGACAAACAGAGGGTCGGATAATAATATATAGGATAACTAAGACATTTATCTTAAAGAATACCTACATAAAGACTGGCTATATTTCACTATCTCCACGTTTTCAGGCAAAACACTGTAAACTTTTGATGATATTGTGGTGTTGGGTCCTCTTGATTTACAACATAGACATTCATTCAGATATTCGCAGTAGTTGAAGATTATTGCTTTGCCGTTTTTGTTGCTGTTCATTTCATTACTTAAGTTGGTTAATAACCTGCAGAAAACGGTCAATATGTTAATCTGAAGACAATCACCGTTACGCACAGGTTTTCCATATTAAGGCCACCTCCCTCTGCAGTAATTATTTTGCCGAACATTAGTGTGTTGCCGAAAACAATGCCTTTGGTAATATTTGTTAATTAAAGTATAGTATTATTAGATTTTCTTAGCTGACTTGGTATGTGGCCTATACACCCTACACTTTTGGTTGATTTTTTCATATCACCACTCTACGAACAAAACTGATTGGTCGATTTTTTCATATGACCACCCTACAAACGAAACTGATTGGGAACCAAAGAAACCATTCAATAATAATGTGTTATCAGATCCTGTTACGAGCCAGTGTAAAAAATCGACCAAAGTGTATATAGCTGTCTATAAAGGCTAATAATCGATTACTGAAAAGAATTTTTCATTTTTGCACCTACACTTACATATCCACAAATATTTCCGATCTGAAAGTATTTTGAACTTGAAGTTGGTTTTCTCTAAGACTGATGCGAAATTTTCAAGCCTATAAGGGCTTCTAGTTTTGTTGAGTTTCCCACTATCACTTTTGTTGATCAAGTTGTTGACAGGAAATGATATGTGCATACTTTCGTATAGTGTAGGTGTTTAGAAGTTTTAATGTCATTAACGCTATTAATCAGTCCATTTTATATTTTCCAGGTTTTTGGCTTGTTTGCTGACTTAGAAACAAATATTCGTTATGACATCATTAAAGTGCGCTTCTTGAAATTATTCTTATTAATTTTTGCTGCTACGCACACATGTGCTTGTGCATGGTATTTCCAAGCGTGTCATGGTTATACGTAAGTATTATAGTTACATTTGTAATTTGTGTTATCTCATTATCCTGAATAGAGTGCTCAGTGATCGTCTTGAAACTTGAGTGTTTCAATAGTGGTTAAAAAGCACATACTTGTGCATATATATATATACGGATGTACAGATGTATTTTGATATCAAAGAAGCGTTACCGAGTCGGATTTGAACTCATGATCTTTTGCGTTTACCAACTGCGCTATTGTTATGCGCTTTCATATTCAGTATCAAAATCAAATTTTGGCTTTGTCTCCGTTGAACATTGCTGTAATGTCACTAAAATTGAATTTTTGTAGTTGCTTCGACAACAGTTGGGCTATAAAAGCTGGGATCACGGAGAAGACTGGCGCCTTCGATGTGTATATAACCACACTATACTGGGCAGCCGCTACTATGACCTCTACCGGATATGGTGATATTCATCCAACAACATCTTCTGGGGAGTTTGTCGTTTTGTTTGTTACGATTAATGGTTTGTTGCTTTATGGATATTGTTTGAGTAATATTGCTGCTACATTGACGAACAAACTCTCCCCGAAGTGAGTGGTTTTCAGTGCGGGGTTGACACTACTCTCCTTTTGAAACTCCTGGAAAAAACTGCTGGAAAATCAGCAATATAGAAAACCATACTGGAACAATCCTGGAAATTTTTTTGTGCTTAATTTTTCATTGCAATCTTTGATGTCTTTTCTTTACTTTGTTTCAATTACTATCTCAGTGATTTGAACTCCTTGCAGTTATTTTGAAATTTTTGCTATTGGTTCACTGCTTTTCTAGTGAATTTTGTTCACTACGCCATGTGAGCTGTTTCTGCTCCATTCAAAATTATTTAAGTCCTTGCTTGTTTTAAACACAGTTCATTCCTGGAAAAAAGGTAAAAAAACACCTGGAATACTCCTGGAAAGTTCTGGAATTAAACTCTTAAAATGAATGGCCAACCCTGCTGGCTACTTTTATGTCACCTGCATCTATTATCTATTATTTTGTTTCTTAATATTGATACTTTTTGTTTTTAGAGTTGAATTCATGGGTCATATTAATGCTGTGTTGTCATTCATGCTAGAGCAGAAACTTGATTCAGTACTGATTGATCGAGTGGATCGTTATCTTGGTTTAATCTGGCGAATACATAAGTAAGAATTTTTTGGTATCTCAGAAAGTTTGTTGTAAACATGTCAGAGGATTTTTCCTTAATTGTTCTTTTCTACACTCAGAGGTGAAGCTGTGCCCGGATCTCAACTGCTAATGGGTGATATGCCTCAAAGACTACAGCAAGATGTTTCATATGAGGAAATGCATGAAATTCTGGCAAAGGTATTATAGAAGATTTAATACGATTGCACAAAATCAAACTTTAAGGAGCTTTCAAGTGAAAAGAAGTTATTTTCTTAATTCACCCACTTTGTGTTATTTTATCGAGTGCAGGAAGTTATTTCAACCAAGAAGGAGTGGAAGTACCAATCAGTTTGTATGATAAAGAAAACTACACTGAAGAGACAAGCTTGTATTTGCTTGCTGGACAGACTCTTGAGAAATAGGGATCTGGTTCAATCTTTCAAAGAACGTTCGCTGAACTAGTAATTTTTTCCCAATTTATGGTATTGAGGTAGTAATGTAAACAAAAAGAAAATTGATAGTTGTTACATACAAGTAACAGGATTTCAAATGAGATCTAGATGCAGCCAAATAAATTCATTATCCATGTATATTGTTAGCCACATTTTTATATATGTTCCAAAAATGAAGTCACTTCATATTCATTTGCTTCTAGGTTCCAATCTTCCAGAATACTGATGCAAATTTTATAAGGCAACTTTCAGCTCAGCTAATAACATACGTTTTTGTACCAGGTATTCAAGCTTTGTTTTAGTAAGAAATCGTGAAAGCATTTTTCATATTTTGCACTTTCACTGTCAAAGTGAGTTCTATTAGCTAGTATGAAAAAGGTTACTGTTTAATAGTGAGAACGTTATAAAAATTAGTGTCTGGATTTTCATTTCGAATTAGTTGCAGTCATATGATGTCTGATTTTTCCATATAGACATTTCGGACATACATTTATAGACATTTCCGTAGACACACAAATTCTATGGAACTGTCAACGTTGAACTGTCAATATTGATTTAGTTTCTTTTATATAATACTGAAAGTTTTCTATAATTGAGTGAAATGTGGAAAATAATTAGAAAATAAATGGGTATGATGAAAACAATATAGAAAACTGAAGAGAAAAACACATTTTATAAAAAGTACTTCTCTGACTAATTATGATAATTGAAACAGAGCAATTGAATGGAGCAATTGAATGGAGCAATTCAATCCTTCAACTTTCAATATTTTCAATACTTTTATTGTAGGGCAAAAATTTAAAATTTCATTACGAAAAAAGAAAACGAAACATGAAATTTCACATAAGCACCAGAGGCTTAAAAGATAAACAATGCCTAAGGTGCTTATGTGACTCAAAATCAGATTTTTTCCTGTCCTTTATACTTTTTGTGCTACCAAGAAACACTCTCTGAACTTAGTTTAAAGGGTATAAATTTATATTATCAAGTAAGCACCAAAGTAGGCTGAAAATGTCAACAAAAATAACTAGCTATGAGTATAAAACTGAGTTTGGTTGATTTTGACAAATGTTATCAAAATTATATTAAATATTTTTTTGGGTGAAGATAAAGCCTGAAATAAACAAAACAACAAGAAAAGCGTTTAAATTACCATAACATCAATTTAAAGTATTATTAAGTATATTATTTAGTTAAGGTTTGTTTATTTTTGTGTTAGGTGATATGATTGTGTACAGTGGCGATGTAGGACGAGAAATGTACATCACAAGGAGAGGTCTTGTAGAAGTACTCTCTAAAGATCGTTCTTTTGTTGTGGCAACTCTTGGTCCTGGAGGCTATTTTGGAGAGGTACAGACATCATTTCAGTAAATGTTAAAATGCAAAGTGGAAACTTTTTTCATAATAGAAATTGATTTTTATTTTCTTCATCGACCTCAATTGATTTAATTTTTTGAATTTAAGTAAGATACATAATAAACTATTCCATAAAACTATTTTTAATCTATTTTAACTAAGTTTTGAGCACAGGAGTTTTATTGTCTAACAAGACCTTAAAACTATTAAAACAAAAGATCTGCTTTTGTGCTCATAGGTTGGTTTGATATTTGGAGCAAGTCGGACCGCAGATGTTCGAGCTAAAACCTATTGTGAAGTGGCTATGCTTAGAAAAAATGACTTAGATCAAGTCTTGGTCAACTTTCCACTCATCGAAAGGTTTCAACTTTACTTTGAATTTTCGTTTTGTTAATATATTTACTAGAATAATGAACACGAAGTAAGTATATCTTGACTTAATGTAAAACCTATTTGTGTTTATGGAAAACAATTCCACTATTGTCCCAAATTTCCAATTTCCAAAAGTCTCAAGGTTTAATGTATGTGTTTTTGATTTTATTCTACAAAACATCTTTAGACAATTATTGTCGACTAGTGAAAATAAAAGTGTTTTTGAAAAAATGAAAGTTTTGGCACAAGAGGCTGGAACAATTCGCAAACCACACCGAATCGATCTGATCGAGAAAACCAGAACTATCCGGAGCAAGGCTGCATTTAACCGATCGTCATTAACACAGGAAATGTAAAAATAGAATTCATCCATTCATCCATTTTTTAATATTTTTGATGCTATTATTATCTCTTATCAATGATTTTGTTGTTGGTAGGACTGAAGAACAATCCATTATAAATGAAGAATTGAACTCTGAATTTACTGAGCCTTACAAAAATCTTCATCCTGTATTGTATTTTTTCTCTCACTTGATGTTGCGGTAAGTGGTCAATAAATTGTGGCTATAACCAATCAGTAAATCATTGAATTAGTAGATTGTGACCACACACAACCTCCAAAGGTCAAATTCTTTCAAAATGCTGAGAACTTCTTTGACTTTATTTCATCACCATCACCACCACCACCACCACATTTCACTGCTTTGCATTCTTCTGTTGTTACAAACTCTTCTTGTGCACATCACTTAGAGTTAAATGTCTAGTCTTCTTTAAACCTACCTTTAATGCCACAACAATGCTTATGTACCCAAAACTTACAAAACTAACAATAAATATAATTGCTACCAGCTCCTTTTCTGCAAACAGGGATACCTTCCTTCTACTCTGCTGTTACCTGCATCACTACCACTAATCATCACTTTCTTGGTTAGAACTTCCTTGATTAACATTGGATAACATTCTTTGTCTGGTTAATCATGAAGAATGTATTTGCTATGCGACATATCCACAAAGTTGTTTACGTAGAGTTGTTTGCTTTAATTGTGTGTTTTTCTGTAGTGCAATTTAAGCTACTCAAAATATTTTTTAGTACAACAATTAACCCACATGGAATCTTTTTTCGAACATGGACAGCAATTTCAGTTGTTTTCTCTCTTGTCTATATCTTCACATTGGGTTTGCAAGTGGCGTTTTTGCAAGAGCAGAAATTTTTGTGGCTAATCAATTACAGTTTTGAAATTTTCTTTCTCGTAGATATGTAAGTCAAAAGTCTTTTTCTTTTTTTTTTTGGCGTGCAAGAATGAGAACAGAAATTAGTTGCCATAACGTTTTTGGATGTCTCATTTAGATATATGAAACTCCATGTTGGTTTTTACAATACTGAAGGAGTCCTAGTCACTCATCCAACTGCAACTGTTAAAAATTACTTCAAGTATGCTACTCTCTTAGCTCTCTGTTTTGAATGTTTGATCAACTTAAGGGAACATGTTCAATTGTGTTTTGATGATCGTCTTCTTATTTTACCATTAATCAGTTTATACCTTATCAGGGAAAACAAAATTGGGGTAAAAAAAAAGTTGTGGAAAATTTTAGTCACTTGCAAAACTTTAGTCACTTTCCCCAATTTCCCCCTAATGTATGCAGAGGTGATTTGAATTGTGCTGTCATTTGATATACAATAGAACTTTTTTGCTTTCCCCAGAACTAATACTCTCTCATAAAAGACTCTCGATAACTCAAAGATTCTTTATCTTGAACAATGTGCATTGGTCCCATATGGTAGTCCGGGTTATTAGGAGTTTACTGTACTTTATTCTGATAAAGAAGTTTTATCCTGTCACAGAGTCACACTTGGAAATATTATTATTCCTTTGCAAACTTTAGAAATTGTTTCATAACTGACTTTATTGCATTTATACCTTTGGATTTGCTTGTTCTATCACTTGGTTATAAAGGTATGATTCCTCATCTACATTACAATGTCTTTTCTGTTGACAAAATATGTACGAGAGATTAATCAAGCTATCTTTTCTTGCATTTCCTTTTTTTACTCTTTTAATGCTTTCATTGTGTAAAAACGTATTATTGAGTATCTCTGTGTTAATATTTCTCATACTAAGTGAAGAGTTTATCATATGGACCTGATGTTTTATGTTGAGCTACATTTCGAGACAACCCTCTTTCATCATCAACTAGTTTGTGAATGAGAAAATGCTATTTATGAACGATTGAAACCGGATCAAAACAAAATCTATAATTCACACCTGGTTAATTGGTTAAACCCCAAAGTACAATGTTTTCTTGCTAAATCTCCTTCACATTTTGCCCCATGACGAGAGAAGATTCTCTGGAAACGTAACTTAACGTAAATCATCAGATCCATGACAATGATAAACTCTTCACTCTTGAACAATACTGGTCCGACAAACAAAATCTTTTATAAAACTAACAATACAAGTCATAAGTTTCACAAAAGGAAACCATCAACAAGGTAATCTGCAATAGGAATGAAAATAATGATCCAACAAACAAAATCTTTCTCCATATAATTATTAACTGGTGTTGCTATACTCTTGAAACCTTTTTCTAAAGTGCATTTAAGTGTTATAATGTGTGTCATACGTGTGTTATATGCGTATCAAATATGTGTGTCAATATTTGTTGATTAATTTGCATGGTTGTTTTCTTGTGTTGTTGTTATTAGATCTTTTTAGGTGTTTGTTTCATCGATAGTTCGGACTGATCACATTTAATAAATATTGGTGCTTTTGTGGTTTGGACATACCTATCGGCCTTGTCCATTCATCCTCTGCACCACCAAAGGCTCCTCATATTATTTTAGTGATATCGGTTGCTAAGGTTACTACTTTTTTTTATCATTTCAGTTGCGTTTGGATATTCGAAATTGAATCGTGCGTTTCACATCATACGTGTGGTAAGTCATGGTTTGGTACTATGAAACTGCTGTGTACAGACTTTTTTTATAAGCAACATGAGACTCAAATGTGTCAAAAAAGGAAGTGACAACTAAGCAATGTATTCCCCAGCAAGCAGAACTGAAAACAAAAAACAAAGCATTTTTTGTTGATAATTAGTTGTGTGTTGAGAACTAGTTGTCATTGATTCTTAGGTCCAATATTTCAACTACTTGAACGAACCAGTTGGTGGAAATGCATCGTTGTATAGGTAAGTGTGAGAGTACTTATTGTGCGACTTCAGTGACTTCTTATATCTAGTTGTCACAAAATACCGTGCATGTGTCTGATATTGCTAAATGGTAAATCGTTCTCATTGAAGAGGGAACAAGAGCAACCTATACGATTTAAAATCATCTAGCTACGGCTCTTGTTGTCGCTCATTTCATTGTATTTGCGTTTTTGTGATTATTTCTAGAAATATAAAGTTTGCAGCTTACTTGTTCTTATTAACTCACTGTTGTGCATGTGGATGGTTTATATTGGGTTGTCCTTATCACGGTGTGTCTTCGTATACATCGCTAAATTCAACTGAAACTTATACTTTCCAGTGTACTCCACAGTCCTGGGCTGTTCAAAACGGGAGAATGCTCGGTAAAATTATGAATTCATTTTTGTTAAGCTTTGTTATCTGTTTTTTCAATGTTATTTTTTTGTCTTATCAACTGCATCTGTATTTTCTGTTGCCGTTTTTCAATGGTAAATGGACAAGTTCTTTTGAAGCTTTGTTTTTTATATATATTATTCATCATTTTTGTCTTTCCCGTCCTTGTCTGAGGTGGGTTTTTTATTGAAAAATGGTCTTTCACTTTAAAAGTTTTTTTGATTTTGTATATTCAGTATTTTTGTGCTGTAAGAAGGAAAACGTAGCATTAATGTTTTGTTGAAAGAAAAACTAATTCTTATCTAAAAAGTGGTGCACAGATTGAAACAATTTCAGCTGTCATCAAAAATAAAACATGGAATTTTGTGTTTGATCAAAACGCCTTGAACTTCAAGGCCTTTTGGAAGAAAGTTTCATTTTAAACAAGATTAAAAGTTTGAAAAGGAGTTTCTTATTGTTATTATTGACGTAATTTCCAGGCACTGAAGATTTCTTCAATCAATACATTATCACGATGTATTGGTCTGCAGCGACCACATGTTCTGTTGGTTATGGTGATATCCATGCTTATCTTGTGGAAGAGGTAACCAAGTAACCAACTTTAGATTCCATCTTTCTATCCACATTTGGTCTTATTGTTGAAATCCCTTTATGCGTTGTTCATGTTAAGATGGGGATCTCCTTACTGGTTATGGTGGTAGGTGTAGTTTTTTATGGATACATGATTGCCAGTGGTGCTGCTTCAATGGCCAATGCTGACGCACAGAGAGCTCGATATCAACAAAAGTTGGA
Organism: Turritopsis rubra; assembly: GCA_039566895.2. NCBI lineage: Eukaryota > Metazoa > Cnidaria > Hydrozoa > Anthoathecata > Oceaniidae > Turritopsis > Turritopsis rubra. Next base: position 1,469,087 of record CM077622.1, read on the forward strand.
CTCCATCAATCGATTTTTAAAGGTATAAAGTTTTTCATTCGAAATATGGTTAGGTTATAAGTATCAAAGCTTTTTTGTAATTTGCTTTGCATATTTTTAATTTGTTCCAATCTGAATATCGTCTGAAAGTCTATCGCAACAAAATTTTCATCCTCGTATCGATTCGGATTAGTGTGAATCTAAACTTTATGGTCGATATGGAAAGACATTTGTTGAATTAAATAAACATTGAACAAAGTTTTCAATCAGTTGCTGTATTAATTACCGATTTATGTCGATTTTAGTTAGTTTTAACAGACTAAACGCCCTCTCCTCTATAGGACTACAAGTGAGGATTGTATCGGAGAGAAGGAATTTTATTATTGTTTATAATGTTTATACTATTTTTGCTTGTAAATTATTGACGTAAAATAAACAGCTCTATTCTATTCTAAGATCCTAGTAATACGCTTTTTTTACAACCAAATCGAATAGTGTAAACAGAGGATTTGATCGATTTTTCTTTGTTTACCCTTTTTGATTTTGTTGTGAAAATGGACATCTGAATAGTGTGAACATGGCTTAAAGCTGATTTGTTTGTTCGTTTTTTTGTTTGTTTGTTTTACCTTTGATGTGTTTCATGTAGGAACAAGATGTAAGTACCAAACTGAGTAAAAGAATTAAAAGGTCAGTCTACTTTAAAGGTCTCCTTTTAATAACGATCTTTAACGGGGCTACGACATGAATCACGTGAGTGTTGTGTTTGTTTACTTTTTTACCGTAATATTATTGCATCTCTCGCCTCAAATTGATTTTTGGTGCTGCACCATAAATCTTAAGATTACCTAATTCTTGTCGTAGCCCCTTTAAGCGTTAAAGCCTGAATAAAGTCTGGCATTAATCGCGCAAATGTTGGAAAAAGAGTTTTACAGTTCGCGCCAATGATCACGCGAATGTTCAAAATTTGATAATTTTGCTAAATTTTGTAAATTCAGCTAAAATCGCCACTTTCTCTTGGTCAGAAAAAAAAATTTGTTGCGACTGGGGGACCACGAAATATTTCTATTTTTTACTCTGCAGATGCAATCCATTCGCAATAACTATAAACCCATCTTTAAGCGTAAAAGAGTCTCTATGCAATCATACTTAGACTGCTTATGGTTTAGTTTCTATGAATACTTGTGGAAAAGAAATAAAGGTGTCGATCTTGAAAACCAGTTTCAAGGTTTACCCATCTCCTTACAAGCGGAAATAACTCTGTCCCTATACAAAGATATCATCGAATCGGTAACATTTATCTTCATTATCGTACAAGTCCTTCCCATCATGTCATAACGTTTCATAGAATTCAGTTCTCATTTGCTCCGAATGTTTTAGGTACCGTTGTTTCAAGGCACAGAGTTGGGTTTCACAAAAATGCTTTCGTTGTATATCAAACCGTTTGTAGTACCCAAAGGAGAATATATTGTCCGAAAAGGAGATATTGGAGAGGAAGTAAGTGCTATGCAATATTTTATCGAAAAAAAACGCCCATGCCAAATGGGAATATGAAGGAATGGAACAGTATTGTAAAATAAAAACGTCTTTAAAAACGAGAGAAAGGCGTATGTTACTTTTGGGCTTGTTTATCGAAGGCGTGTTTCTTCAAGAAGGGCGTTTATTGAAAACATAGAATTTTGGAGGGGGCGTTTACTCGAAAGGAGCGTTTGTACAACTAACGGTGTTTATTCATGTATTTATTCGATAAAATGCTATCCTGCTATTAATAATGATTAATCATGTTACGCTTGTTGCGATTAGATGTTTTTCATTCAAAAAGGAATCGTGGAAGTTGTTTCGGAACATGAAGTGCCGATAATATTCGCTACGATGTCTCCCGGAAGTTTCTTCGGTGAAATCAGTACAATTTTCAGTTGTCCTAGGACTGCTTCTATACGGTAACAAGACTATTCCTTGATTTGATTCAAACCATTCATTTTATATGTATATCACTTCTGCTGACTACAAAATAGAATTTCAACAAAATTAGTACTTGATTGATCAACCAGGAGATTTTTTTCGTCATTTATTTCAGAACACAAACTAACGTTGATGTGTTTGTTTTGACGAAAAAAGATCTCGATGTCGTATTGAGTCATTATCCGCAAATTCGACACCAAATTATTGAAACGGCTGAAGAGAGGCAAAACATGGTGAAAAAACGTGCGGCTGCTGCTGCTGCGGCTGCTGCTGAAGCTAAGAAGAAAGAAGAGGAGGATCGGAAAAAACAAGAAAATGAAACAGAAATGGGCGACAATCAAAATATGGCCTCCCCTGCTGACAGCAACTCTGAAGATATGGGTAATAAGACCGGTACCGAAGTGAGTTACACAGGACTACTATGCCACCCAGGGTGTTAGCTAGCACATACAGTTTCTGTTTGACGACTCTAATTAAAGCAAGCGATGGATTTTCTGTTTGACCCATTGTAAATAAAGCTTAGTTATTTAGATGAAAACTTTGCTTACTCCTTTCCTTTGGACCCCAAAGACAATCTGTGTTGAAACTTTCGGATTTTTAAACCATTTACCTGTAACCGTCCCAATTCTAGCTAACGCCCTACACACACTACAATCGTTTGCTTCAGTGAATACACAGTTTTCATGAATTTTTGTTTCAGGTTGAAATAGTGACGTCACCTACTTTATCAGAAAGGTTGACCAGTTATGTAAACACGAAGAAAGCTGCTGTTACAAAATCTTTGCAATTCGTGATCGATCGTGATAGTCCTTTACGCCACATTACCAACATCAGTTATTTGTTGATTTTTATCACCTTCATCACCACCACATACATGGTGAGTCAAGTGTTTGTTTGATGCTTGTGGTGATGGTTATATCCTCCATTATAGTGGTCAGGATAGTGGTTTCTTGAACAGGGAGTTACAGATATAGCTTAACTTAACGGTTACCATTTTGTTTGTAGGCAACGTATCAACACCATCCACGTTGGCTGATCATATTCGAAATTTTGTCTGAAGCCGTTTTCTATTTTGAGGTATAGCCTATAGATAGATATATATATATATGCGTGTGAAATGACAGATAGCATCACAGCAGAGTGCTCGCTTTTTGTGTGGGAGGTCATTGCTTCAATCTCCGACCTAGTCATTCGATCGCCTATAAAACTGTGAATCATTCCGCTCTCCGTTCGGCACACGAAAACTAGAGAGTAGGAATGGTATCTATGGTGGCTGTTTAGCTTCTCTCTCTTTTCATAACCTAAGTGCTAGAATTCAACCTCGTCCCCAGGGCTTCGCCTTTTTGATATGCGAAACGACGGTGAAGGAAAAAAAAAGGAAAACCCTGGCACATACGTTGCAATGAAGAACGTTATCTTCTGCTCGTAATATTTTGTCGAATATTGGTCCTTTTTCTTACTTTTTTGTTCCTTTTTATAGATGTATATTAAGTTTCACACTGTGTTCACGACGTTCAACGGTGAAGAAGTAACATCGTTTTCTGAGATATCCAAACATTACCTACATGGTGAATTTAAGTTCGATGCTGTGGCCAACTTTCCACTAGGATTGTTCTGCTTCATTTCGTCAACCAATCGGCTGCAGTTCTATTCTTACTTGAATTTATTGCATATCTTGCGATTGAAGCGACTCAGAGATGGCTTCCAAAATTATTTAAACAGACTGAATATCAAGTACGATTATTAATCAATTTATTACATTTGCATATTTGTTTGTTTTGTGAGACAGAAAACCAATCTCTTTATGGATGTCTATCATGATGTTGGATCGGAAATATACCTATCTCCAGTTCATGTTATAGGTCACATGGTTATTAATACAGGCCTCGTTTCTGTGTTGACATTTACTTAACATTGTCCAACATCGATTAGCAATTAAAGCATTTTATATATATCGCTAAATAAGACTATGAAACGCATGAAAACGAGGTCCGTACTGACAACCAAGTCAAATACGACATAAAAATGATTTACGTAAAAGTGATTTGCGGTTACGGTTCAGGGGCGTAGCAAGAACTCAGTCAAAATTTGTGGAGGAGTCTTTAGTCATTTAAATAGAAAAGGAAAACGTGCAAGTAACCTAATCGACACTTAAGACTGAAAAGAAATATCATAACGTTGGACTCCTTCACTTTTTTTGACTGACCCTGAATACACCTATGGGTTTCCGTAATGTTTGTAACTAATCTCTTTTAGCGTCTTGCTTATTCGAATGTTGGAAAACTTGGCACAGGTTATCATCGTTTTACAGGTATTAGGTTGCATTTGGTACGCAATTGCTTGTCCTGGAAATGTTTGCAGACAGAACTCCTGGGTGGGTCGTAGAGACGAATCAGGTAAACCGTATCTCGTTTTCAATGCAATCATGTCGAAGCATGAACTGTATTTCTCAAATATGATATCCTAGGAAGTCACAAGAGGACAGCTGAAGACAACTACGTCGATTCCTTGTATTGGGCGCTGGCAACTATGACGTCAACTGGTTACGGAGACATCCACGCCACCAATAATTTGGAAATGGGTGAACGCTTACTTTTCATCCGTTTCCTTCGTTTACTATGTAACATATAGTTCATCTGACAATTTCTTCTCGCCTAAGTTTATGGTGAAAACCTGATAAAATTTGGGTTAGTAAGGTTATAAAGTCAGGTTATGCCTCGTTAAATATTAGTATATGTATAGTGAGGAGAAATGTCATTAAAACTTACTCGGAAATAGTCAACTTTGTTAAATAGTTTGAGTCATTACTTTTAGTGTTTGCATCTATCACCATGGTGATCGGAAAGCTTTTGTTTGGTTATGTTTTGGGTAACGTGGCGTCAACAATGGCGAACGTGGAAGTTTTGCGTGTGTTATTCGACGAGAGGTTTTGCGCGGTTCAATCTCATTTGATAGAGCAAAAGGTTCCAGAAGAATTGCAACAACGTGTTGATAGTTTTTTCCAATATATCTGGAGAAGAAATCGGTGAGTGTCGTTTCTTTATCTACTACATATCTGATCTGGCCTTTTTACGCTTCAACCTTCTTTTACAGTGGTCTTTATATGCGTTCAGGGTCCACCTTTCACAGACCAACATCAAACGCCGTTTAGGATGTGGCAAAAATGGCAGTTGTAACTGTCATAGTAACCCTATATACCCTTTATTTGTCGCATTCAATTGTTCATACGGGCCTCGTTTGGATGCATTAAATCGTTTCACAGTAATTATTGAGATATATATATTGCTCATTAGCAAATCCCAATGGGACAATTTTCGTTAATTTTCAACAGAGAAACGAGGTCCGTATGTACAACTGAGTCAGGATGCGACATAAAACCATGAATTCGGGAAAGGTGGATTGTAAAGACACGAATAATCGAGAAAAAGTCTGGAAAAAGTTAACATTAGATGAAAATAATTTGGCCTAAAAAAATAGTTTGTATAAATGTAGTCCCTTCCGAAAAGTTCAGTCCACCTACTTTTTATTTCCCGATTTTACTTTTTACAAATTATATGATAATATGCGATTTCGCGTTTGATGGACAACTTTTTGAAGTACTGTTTTCTCTCTTTCAGTGGAGGTGGTAATGCAGCTATATTTAACGATCTACCTCCATGTTTGCATGGAGAATTATGCTGTGAACTTACTGGCGATTACATGAAACGTGTTCCACTCTTGAAAGACTGCGAGCTACCATTTGTACGTTTGCTATGCATGAAAACTCAACTTATCCAATTCCACGAGCATGACTTTATCACTCGAAAAGGCGATATTTGTGATGAAATATTTTTTGTTAAGAGAGGTCAAGTAAGTTTATTCTCTGTTGCAGTTCTTCTTTAACGTGATATTTATGTTCGTATCTCACTCACTCACTTCAAAACTTTTTCAATCATTTTGGAATTTTCTTCAGTATTTGTAAAATAACTTATCGGCCCTTTCTTTATAAGCTGGTGTCGTGTTTATTTCTTTATAAGCTGGTGTCGTGTTTATTTCTTTATAAGCTGGTGTCGTATCTATTTCTTTATAAGCTGGTGTCGTGTCTATTTCTTTATAAGCTGGTGTCGTATCTATTTCTTTATAAGCTGGTGTCGTATTTATTTCTTTATAAGCTGGTGTCGTATTTATTTCTTTATAAGCTGGTGTCGTGTTTATTTCTTTATAAGCTGGTGTCGTGTTTATTTCTTTATAAGCTGGTGTCGTGTTTATTTCTTTATAAGCTGGTGTCGTGTTTATTAGCATTATTTTTAAAATGTCATCGTCAAACTCTTACAGACAAACATAACGCCAATCCTTTTAACGCTGCGTCATTAAAATTAACACCTTAAGGACGTATATTTATTTCGCGATACTGACAATTTTTAAGAAACATTGCGTGAAATGTCATCTTTACAACGAAATGCTTCTGTCAATCCACATTTCCAATTGTGGTCATGTGGTACATTCTGGGTAATTTCCAATCTCATTCTTTGTTTCAGGTGGAAGTAATTGATAATGATGACGTCACTATTCTTGAAGAAGGTGATTTTTGTGGCGATGCGTATTTGTTGGGGAGTCGTACAAACGCGTGTTCAACACGAGCAATAACGCACGCAGATGTGTTTTCGTTGAAGTACAATGATTTGGAGAAAGCCTTTCAATCTTATCCAGAAGAGGAGAAACGGGTTCGAGAAAACGCTGCCAAGTTTTATCAAAATTAACTTATTTTATAAATAGGTCACAGAAAATCTTCATATTTGTTAATTAACTTATTTCTTTAATCTGTATTTATTTATTTATATTATATATAATCTAGCATAATTTGTTTCGTTGTTGCTTTATACCTAACTGGTTATAAAGCAGAAAAGTAAAGTTGCTTTAACCGCTATATACAACCTTGCACGTGAAAGGTATATGATATCGTTGTCGTGAAAGGATTGTCAGGAGTGGGGAAGTCGGAGTTGGTGAGAATATATTGTCAGAAATACGACAAAGAATATGACAACATTCTATTCATCAACTCCGAATCTGGAGGGACTCTTGAAAATTTCTTGGTGGATTTCAGTAAATATATTGGTCTGGTATCTCCGGAAGAAACTAAACTGTCAATTAGGATGGAGGTGCTGCTACCACAAGTTTATGATTTCTTAAAATCAAAAAAATGTTTGCTTATCTTTGATAATACAGACAGACCAGATCTTTTAGACGATTACATGCCAACATCCAATGGCGTATGTAAAATAATTATAACGACACAATTCCAATTTTCTAAAACATACAGTGAGCAACTTCAACCGTTGGATGTAAAGGAAGGGTTACAGTTTTTCAAAGGAGAACTTGGTGTCACTCTACCGATTGCGAAAATTTGATCAAAGCTCTTAGCTCATTACCTATAGCGTTTCGATTGGCTTGTTCTTATATTAAAACCAGAAACCTTAGTATTAGTGTATTCTTGAAGAATCACGAGGCCAAGTTTAACCAACTGTGGGCGAGTGTGGATCAAGACGACATGAATATTAACACAAAAACAGTGTTAACAACATAGGAAATGGCTTTCGATCATATACGTACAGACACACTTGCAATAAGACTGATGCGGATGTTTTCTCTGATGGATGGCGAATATATCGCTGAAAAACTTCTTGTACATCTGGAGGGCGTCGAGGAACTTCAACTAAAAGACTCCTTGTATAACCTCAAGAAAGTATTCTCTGATTGATTGGACATCGCAACTAGGGAATAAAAGCTTCATCATAAATATACACAATCTGGTACAACAAGTTATAAAAGACCGGTTAACCGATAACGAACAAGAATCAGTTATAAATGATATATTTCATATGTGTAAAAACTTGATAGACACGACTGAGAAGAAGGAACACCAAAATTTTGGAGACACGTGGTTGCAGCATATTTTCTCATCAATAGATAAAGTTAGTTCTAAACTACAAACATCTAATTTAATTGACAATGTCATACAGTATGCAGCAGTAAATTCCAGGAAAACTCAAATCTGCGATGAACTTCATAAAGAAGTGCAAGGGAACATCATTACCAAATGAATCACACTGTTACACAAATATCGAAGGGATGCTGTTACAGAAAACAGGCAAATACAACGAGGCAGTCGCAATGTACAGGGAGGTGTTGAAATCACAAGAAACGGCACTCGGCCCCGAGTACCCTGATACGTTGATCACGAAGAATAAACTCGCATTGTCGTTACACTCAAAAGGTAAATACGACGAGCGTGATACGTGATCACGAAGAATAAACTCGCATTGTCGTTACACTCAAAAGGTAAATACGACGAGGCAGTCGCAATGTACAGGGAGGTGTTGAAATCACAAGAAACAGCACTTGGCACCGAGCACCCTGATACGTTGATCACGAAGAATAACCTCGCATCTTCGTTAGATTCGAAAGGCAAATACGTCGAGGCAATCGCAATGTACGGGGAGGTGTTGAAATCACAAGAAAGGGCACTCGGCCCCGAGCACCCACATACGTTGATCACGAAGCATAACCTTGCATCTTCGTTAAAGAAAAAAGGCAGATACGACGAGGCAATCGCAATATACAAGGAGGTTTTGAAATCACAAGAAACGGTACTCGGCCCCGAGCACCCAGATACCTTAAAGACGTTAGAGAATTTAACAAATGCGACAGACAGGGGAAGTTCTTGCTGCCTTTTTTTTAATTCTATGAATTTCACGCCCCTTTAATTGAAGCAGGGTAACTGAATGAAAATAAATGGCGTGGGAATTGGACCTAATTCCATGCATGATTGTGCCCAAAATATTTTAATTTGAGCGAAATTGAAAAAAGAGGTTCCTGTTTTTCTTGAAAAGTTGTAATAAAATGTATCTATCCCGAATTACCACCCGTATAAACGAGAAACACCCTCTAATTTTTGAGTAGATTCCATTTTTGGGGTGTTATATCTGGCAAGAATAATGATGAGCCAATCCAAACATTTCAAATGAAATATAAGGCGTCCGAAAGTAGCCCGTATTGAGAAGAGAAAAACTTTTGCGAGGATTTATTTTCGCGAATCCAATTTCGGGAAATTTTTGGCGACGATTTAATTTCGCAAATTTGGCTGAAAATCGGAATAATTTTGAGCAGCAAATAATTTCTCTTCTTCAGATATTTCTTTTTAAATTGCGCACGGGTTTCATTAAAAATATAACAGTTTTTTCATTTATTTTATATTTTTAATATTTTTGTATTAACTTCTTTCCTTAGTATATTTTCCATTTTATTTAAACCAGTATTTCTTTTTATTAAAGTTTCCCGACGAAAATGTCCCTTTTGCCGTCATAGGAATGTTTCCATTGTTTTTGCGAACGTCACAGGAAATGGTTCAAAGCTTCGTTCATTTCATTTTTTTTACTTTTTGGGGAGGCGTTTGTAAACAAAACATGGGACAAGTTACAGTTCTATACAATATCTTGAAATGCGTATTATCTTCTGGCGCAATCAGATCTCTTCAGTTCTCGGAGACCATTTGAGTTAAGTGTAGATATGCTGTACCGTGTGCGGAGAGGCTTAACAACTGATCATTAAGGGGGTTCCCTGAATCATTTTTTATGTTCTGTTCAATAATTCATCAACGAATCCACTCAGGAAAGAAAGAAAAAAGAAACAGATTTTTAAAAAATGAAAGAAAAGTGAAGATGTGGTAAAAATAAAGTATGCCTGCATATATATACATGAGTAGAAGTCGTAGTATGCCACGAGTAGAATCAAATACGTAGATGAGTTGTGTATAGCGTTGCAAAAGCTTGTATATGATAAATTGTAGCGGTGAGTAACTTGATGTCTTATGCCATGGCGCTCGGCTCAGAACATCAACTGTACGCTCGCCGCGTTTGGCTCCTGGGGAAGACACTTCCGCTGCAGGTAAAACAAAAAACCCTCTAGGGGTTTTGCTCATCTAAAAAACGAATGTATAATTCACGTGCATCAAGGTCCATCGAGACTTCAAAAAGGTTACAACAACAAAAAATGGGCTGGAGAAAGTTAATTTTTATATTAATTGTTTAAGTGTGCATATTTGATTTGGAGTAGATGTGTCTGTTTCAATGCCTTTCGAACTGTGATCGACTGTAAAGCTTAAATAGCCGAATGGCTTTAAAGGCGATGACTTCATACCCGCGAACATGCTGGTTCGAATCCTGTTATGGGTAATAAGTTACAAGAAAGTATTATATATTTCCCTATAGGGGGGAGGGGGGATATATGTTAAAACAAGCGTTTTCTATCTCCTCCTCTTCCTCTTCCATCTCTGTTCACTTTGATAGCCGGAGTTCCACAATAGAACTTGTCCATTAAAGCTTAGAGGTTGGAACAGGGACTAGTGTTCAATGAAGTAGCGTGTGTGGTATGTATAGCTACACCAATTTGTAAACCTTTCTGTTGATATCTTATGTTTTTACTGCAATTTAGTTTTGATTTTTCATCTGTTTACTGGTTTTGCTTAAAGGTACTACTGGCAACAGATATCTTGTGTTAAACCCAATGCTTGCCATCAGAATAATTTATTTTGAATTATTTGTGTTGCCATTTTAAAAGAAGGACCAAGTGGCAATGGCGGATCTAGCAGAAATTTGACTGGTGTTAGCCAATTTGGAGGAGAACTTTCTAAAAAAGAATTGGCAATGAAATTTCAATTATTCTTTTGAAAACACTCATCAACCGGTTTGAGATCTCAGTACGGTAGTTGTTTACGCGAAATGAATATATTTTTATTTCCACGTATGTGTATGCGAAATTTAATTAATATGCGCATATTTATTAACACATTTTTTCATGAAACAATATGAAAGTTTTCACATCTTTTCAAATCGTACTGAGATTTCAAACCTACTTGAGAATTAGGTTTGACTTCCATATGATTAAAAATTTCAGTACGGTTGATACATGTAAAGAGGAATATAAAAAAATTACGTATGATTTTTCTACCCGAACTGAAAAGTTCAGTACGGCTCTCATGTAAACGCACTCTAACTGATGTCTAATTATACCTATTTCATTTTCCTCTACAGCTGATATAAGAGCGCAGCTCTCTAAAAAAAACAAGAAAGTGTAAAATGGGCATAACCACAAATTAGAAACTGGCTCCATTGAGAGTGATTTAAAAAAAACTACTCTTACTGAAACATGAAGAAAAGACATTCGTAAGTAAAAATATTTTGAAGTTGGAATTTATACTTTAAAATTCTCCTTCATATTATTGTCATTACACTTTCCAGATTTTTTCTCAAAAGTTGACCAGAATATTCAAAAATCTCTCATCTCTTGTTTGTCCAGACAAAAATCACAAGTTTCAATCACAACGCCTCAATTCCATAACCATCTAAGTGAAACTTGTTATATGTTAGGACACGATTTAACTCACAATTTCAGAATATCCACAAATTCATTATGTAGTAAACGTTTTAATATTTGGTGAAGTTGGTGTTGATTTTTTAATAATTTTTCTAATGGAGAAGTTTGACGATTGGAAGTAATTCAATGCACACATCCTGTAAGTTATAAAAGCAACAATGCAATGAAACGGACAAAAACGAGGCTCAAGTCATTAGTTATCCTCAAGTTATCAAGTGTTTGAGTTATCTGGACTGTAATGATAAGAGAAAATTAAAATGGTTCAGGTTTCCATAGCAACAATTGGTCAAATCACAGGAGGTCGCGTCACATATTTTTTCCGCTCTGCTAAATAAAACTTCACTTTTCTGCTACATTCCCCGACAGACAAATTTTTAGCTTATTTTTGTTTAGGGTTTTGTTCCATACCATACATTTGGTTTTTCCTTGTTTGACGAATCCAGTGAGCTGTCACTTAGCAGTTGCTTCGTGTTTTGACAGATTCGAGTCTCATGTTGCTTATAAAGAAAACGTGTATTTGACGACCAGGTATGAGGCATTATGAACAAAAAAGAAATGATAAAAATTCGCATTCCGGTTTTTCATCACTGTCCGGCGACAATTTCAGGCGAAAGCTAAATGAAAAGTTAAACCCACTAGAGGGTAACTGCCTCTCGGTGACACATTGCAGTAATTCACATTACATAGGTTGATATAAGAAAAAACTGTTCTTTCGATTTTCGCGCATGTCGCATTGATTGTTTGTTTCTTTAGACTTTAATTACAAAATGCAACGTCAGCAATGTATTTTTCAAAGCGACAACTGTGTTGTGCTTTGATTGGTTGTTTGTTACATTTAACTTATATGACGGATTTCTATTAAAAACAAATTTCTTCGTTCGAGTAACTGACCTGAGCCTAAGCAATCGTTTTTTTGTGATTGACTTTTCGCGGACAAAATCAGGATAAGTTATGACTCCATCATGCCTTTGAAGAAAAGTTCGTATAATAATAGTGGAACAAAAAGATGCATAGCTACTGATTCTAATGTTTCATAAATCATTGTAATTTCAGACGGCGAGATATAAGAAAAAAGATGAAGAACAATTGCAATGTCATCAAAATAATTTCGGTGACGTAAACATGGACTTAATCATGACGCGCCGTTTCATTTGTTATGATGCGAAGGAAGGAAACAGATATGCAGATGAAGGTGAGGGGAAAAATCTGTTGTCTGGCGTTTGACGTTATAAAAGTCACCGAATGAATTTTCCATTGACTTACGGATTAATGTTAAAATTGTCCTTTCATATCCAAAGTGATGATGAAACTTTTAAAACATTTTGACGATGCTCAGACTTAGCAGATAGATTTCACTCTTAAATGTTTTTTTTTATCATGGATGGGTTAGCATTCACACTATTTACCAATATCATCTGTTTAAAATTTCGGATTGATTACACTTAGTAAAAGTGTTACTTAGGAGTGTTACTTAGGAGTTGAAAATGATTCTACTCCGTTAACATCCCGATTCAGTGTGGACAATCTTACCCAAACAAAATTTCGAAACCTTTTCTTTATTATTCTCTTGAGTATCACCTCGAGTAAATTGAATCAAATTCTTCCGCTGAACTGGCTCGTTATAAGTATAAGATATTCCTGTTGGAGACGTCGATTATATGATTTGTATATATATAATCTTTTCTACTTTTAGGCCAACCTTAAAAACAATGTTATGTTAGCCGGTCGGGCATAAAAAATAAATCATCATTTTTTTCCGTCAAGTGCGCGCAGTCTTTGGTTTTGGTAAAGCTAAGTGTATTTATAATTTTGTGTTCTGCGTATTGAGAAACATTCTCTGTGAACCCTAGATTATTATTGTGTGTAAACTCTGGTGATCTCATTCGCATGGCTATTTTCTAATTTTTTGACAGACGGCACGTGATTATGTTGCGGTAAACCGGATGTTCTGTTAATTATTTATATATTCATTTATTTTTTTGTAAACTTTGCCGACTCACCAACTTAACTTTTCAACTTCAAAAGAAGGTGCTTGGAGTACGCTGTCACAAAATATTTTTGAGGAATACAATATTTTTTTCAACCTCCCGATCGCAACATAAATTTAAATGGCTGGCCATTGATTAAATTATATTTATCACTAAATTTATCACTAACATTGTTATGAATATCAATAAAGATTATTATTATTTATAAGTTATTTAGCACAATTTACCACTTGCGCTATAATCAAGTTTAATAATCAATATTCTCATTCATTCATTGGCAAATTTATTTTTTGTGGATAGGTTGAACCAGATTTTTTCGCAGACGGTATTGAAATCCATGAAAATTGTTTTTCCCAAAAATTTATTCCCATAATAAGAGACAAATTTTAGGGGAAATGTCGAAATTTGTGGAGGAGAATTAATTAGCTATTAAACCATAAAAGTAAAACGTGCAAGTAATCCCATTGGTGATACAGACTGAAAACAGAAATTTATGTGCTCCTCCACAAATTTTGACGTACCCAAGATCCGCCGCTGATAGTATTCTTTTATTAATTAAAGTATAATTTATCACATTCTTATGAATCCTCTAATGTGCTTAAGAATCGTTAAAGTGACGTACTATTTACTATCTTTCCTTACTACTCTGATAATATTTTTTTCCTAATATTTTATATGTTTCCTACTTACTACAATTGATGATATGAACTTAGAGTGCGTATGTGCAATAGATGGCGCCTTCCCTTCGATAGCCTTGGCTAATTGATGTAGCCTCCTGGCGCGATTGTATCGTTACTATTTTCCTAGTTATCGTTGCAATTAAAAGTGATGTTATTGCATGCAATGTGGCAAATAAATTCACAACTCCTATATTAAAACAAACTTTTGGATATGCGAACAATTAAAGAACAAAAAATGAAAATAAACAATTGATTATTCCAGGAAGATATTTTCTAAACGAATATTTAAATGAAATATTTTTTTAGATTTACTGAATTACGATAAATTTAGTCTGTTCCAAGTTCATTCAATTAGGAATCCTCCTCTCTGTTTATTAATATTGTATCCATTAATTTATCAATTGATCATTCCAAGCTTTCGTATTGATGGTTTTTAGCGCCGCGTCGTTAATACTATCTTTATTGATATCGAAATTTGCTGCAACTTTAGAGATGTTTTTACCAGCTACAGAATGGAAGTGATCCATACATTTCGATTTCATGTGCGATAACTCGATTGGGCCTTTCACCCAACCATAAAAAGGGATGAGTGAAATCAGCTGAATGTGGTGGCCCAAGTGTTTGGTGTATTCTTTAGTGTCATCTCCAGCATCTTTGATAGCACCTTGTATCTCGGTAAAGAGCGATGTCAACTTTTTTGGAAGAACGTTTTTTGCTGTAGCTCCTTGAAACTTTATAAGTGCTTTTTGAATAGCAACATTGACACTATGCTTATAAGTGGACTTTGAAAGAGCTTGCAATTCTGATTTTAAGGACTCGTGCAATTTTTCCTTAATGATTTCAAAGACTTGTTCGGTTATACGCTTGACTTCCTCCTTAACGTGTTCACCAGCGAATTTATTTACTTTCATTATGCCTTTTATCGCCTTTTGAAGAGCTTTTTCAACTGCTTCTGCAACAGTTGAGCCAACGTCTTCAGTGATGGATCCATCTACAGCTTCTGTTATGCTTTCTTCAACACTTTCTTCAACAGCAGTTTCCACAGCTTCCTCAACTGCACCTTCAACAGTGGCTTCTACAACTTCTTCAACACCAGCCTCTACGGCAGCCTCAACGGCCGCCACGACAGCCTCTATCGCTATACTGGCCATTTTCCTGAAAGAAAGTGAAAGATCAATGTATTTTTTCATGCTGTTGAACTCGATTTTGAGTGCTTGACGAAGAAGTTCTTTAAGTACTAAAGATATCTTAAAAACTCGCTTAATAAGATATGATAGAATTCTCTTAAAATAATTTTATCTTTGTTTTGTATCAAGAATATTCTCAAAAATCGCCTTATGTATTTGTTAGAAACATTAAATAAAAAGTCAAAAGATAAAATTTTGAAAAATATTGTGTAAACTTACTATTTTATAAATTCACTTTCTCCAAATTAGCAAATCAGCCTGTTGACAATATTTGAAAGTATATAATGTGAATCTTGTCCCTATATTTATAGGTAAACACAAATTAGTTTATTTATAAAATAAATAATTGCAAATTCAAACAATGAGAAAATTAATTTTCCGCATTCTATCGTAATTTTCCGATCCTTTACAATTTATCAATTCCTTAAAGAAATCTATACACCTTTTGCGTTTTATAGTATGTAGACCATTCAGTTAAAAACTGTTAAGAGAATTTTATTTACATGATCCATATCCAAGTCCGTCCAAAAAACGAGATTTAGCCGATGCGACGCATTTAACACCGACACAAGTTGGCAATTGGTTTAAAAACAGACGACAAAGAGATCGAGCCGCTGCAGCGAAACATAAGTAAGTTGAATACTTTTGTTGTTACACAATGTTTTAATGATGAACAATTTTAGTAAATTATATATCTATTATGTCTTAGTCTACTTTCAAAGACTTGAAGTTATATTTTAAAGTTATATTTTTATATTTATATTTTCTTTCCTCTCAGGTCACAAACAGAGCAATTTAACTCGACCACGTCGTACGAAGATGACGACGATAGTGACACTTTTGACGAAATCTTGGACGCTGATATATCTGATACTGAATATAATCAGACCGCTGCTAGAGCTCTGGATATACCAAGCAAAGTTTCACACTAGAAGTTTGAAATTTTTGAATCATTTATATGTTTTGGCAATAATCGAGAACAACCTACTAAACAAAACCATTTGCTATTAAAGGGACGATGGTTCTGAACATGAAATGGATAGGGTTTTCTTGGTGAAATTTATGACAAAATGTTATGCATCTAAATGTAAAGAAATTATCGTTGTTCCAAAAGTATTCTTAAAAATTTGAAAAGTAAATTTTCAATTTTAAACCACATGGAACAACAACTGCAACATAAATAAGAATCCGGAAATGCGGAAATGCGGAGATTAGGAATGCGGAATTTAGAAATGCAAAATTTAAATTTGCAACTTCAAGATAAATAACAAACATTTATTCCGCATTCTGTGTTTTTCTGCATTGGAAAGTAGATGAAATTCTAAGCAAACATCAATCCAAATTTTGATTCTAGCAAATTTCGCGAAAAAACAATTCAAATTTGTGGATTTTAAAATTTCTTTTGGCTGTGAACCTGTTAAAAAGTTCCATCATGTATGATGAAATGTTGAGATTAATTTACGTTTAGTCGTTGAAGTTGACAAGTCAAATTTTGAAATGCATACAATATAAAGTGCATAATACTCTTCAATAAAGCTTAACCTAGCCCGTTGTGGAAAATGCGAATCACTAGATATGGTTAGATTCAGGGGTCGTGTTTGACATTCCTTTTGTGTTTCTTCAAAACCTTTTGTAACTAAAACAATCTGTACATACTTTCTTTTTACCAAATCTAACATACACGTCTGAGGTCATTTAAGGACTTTCATTTGCATATAAAAATGAAAATCTTCCTTCAAAAATACAAATGAACATAGTAGCATTTTACATACTTTTGACTGGTTATCCTGTATAGATGTAAGGTTATATATAAAAACATAATGTTTTGTCATGTTTGAAGAAAAGGAAATGCATATACAAAGTTTTAATGCTTTTGAAACAAAGCTTGGGCAAAGTCTTTTTCAATAAATCATCTGAATAGTTATTAACTGATATATTAATGGGTGAATTTCATGGTCGTAGGTTGAGCAATTCCATGCTTCTGATGAAGGGCCATATGAAATTTAAAACTACAAAAATCTGCCGAAGGAATTACGTGCATATTAGCCAGATCTTACAAACATTACACAGTGTGACCACCCTTATAACAAAGTGGGAGGACACTTACAAAGTGGTCCTTAACAGTCAATCATGAACAGGAAGTAAAGAGGAAATGCTCTACCATGAAAAATATTGTTGTAAAATTGTTCCGAAATTTATTCGGCGGCTGTAAATTATTCTTCATAAACATATTAAAAGTTTTTAATATTACCCATCTGATTTAAATTGTCGTGTTTTGGAAGTGTTCCATTTTTTCATCACCAACAAAAATATGGTCTTGAGGATTGCGTTAGGAATTCCGTCTACTAATCTATCGACTAAAAGCTTTCAACATTGATGGGCCGGTTTGTAGGCTGATATATTATTTTTCGCGTTAAAAAATGTTTCTTTCCCTGCTTCTATTTCATGGTTATTTTGTTAGGAACTTCTATTTATTGTCGTAAAATAACACATTTACTTAGATTATCAAAGTTTGAATTCAAAACATTTATGTGTGTTAACTTTTTAAAGGCAATATTTCAAAACATACTGTTGAACACATTTTAAAAGCAATACCTGTCAAAATTCGACATATTCTGTTTACCACAAATATGTTCAATTTTTAAAGACAATAGCGACAGAAACAAGGGTGTGTTTGTTAACTTTCTTAAATAATTACCTTATTCGAGTGTGTTTGTTCAACAATATGCGATCACAATACTTTTTTATTGAAAGTGTCTTATTTTTGTTAGAGCTAGCCAAATGTCTTTTTTCTACTCAGACACAAAGTACAAAGTTTTGTCCACAAACTATGATCATCAGATCATGTTAGACAAACGAAAGTTCATAAACAACGTCAAAGTTCCTAATAAGCGTTTTAATGTCGTATTACCATAATGCATACCATATTGGCCGATCTAAGTTTTACTATCCAACAACTAACGTAAAATGGAGATGGAAATCGTCAACAAAACACTTTACTTGAAATTTAATCTATTGCTGTCATATATAAATTTATTATGGCTGTTTTTGTCTGTGATGAAATGTTTGGAAAATAGTTGCAATGTCGAAAAAAATCGTGAAAGGGATTCATGATATGATGGGAGCTTATAAAGTTATAAATATATTTCTTGGCATTAATAGCAAGAAAATGTATGAAACTCATTGTTTGTGAAAGGACTGAGAAAAATAAGTTCAAAAGACTCCTCCATGTTTTGGCTTCTATTCCAATGATGTTTATGCCTACTTCGTACTGTGTGTTACTTAAACTTGCCAAAACTTAAAATCTGATATTATATACAATATGACATAATTTATTGTATATATCGTAAAAAGTTATTTTCAGACAAGAAGTCATACGCACTGTTAAGTTTCCATGGGAGTTTGAATTTTTTTGCTACCGTGTGAAGGAAACTCGGCTTACTTCTTAAATGTTTATATGATGTCAAACTGCTGATGGATCTACTAGGATTTAACAAGAAGAGATTCTTTCTTGTTATCTTGTTGGTATAAGATCTTCATGTTTTGTCTTATCGCATGGAATTATATATTTATTTCAAAAAGTATTGTTTATATTTTTGATAATATGTAAGTTTTCTCGTTTACTCAGGCAGAAATAACAAAAGTTTGATAGTAAACGATAGCGATTAACGACATTTGGTATTTTATTGAACTGTAAAAATTTAATGGCACAAATTAGATCTCAGGATTTCATTTCTACCTGATCATTCTATTATGTGGGCGATAGTAAGGCGGTCGATAACCAATACACCAAAAAAAACACGAATGTGACAATAAAATATTTATAGCCCTTCATATTTATATTTATATTTATACAGTAATATATTTATAAATTATATATTATTTATATTATATATTCATTTATATATAGTCCATTTATTTACATTTGTTGTGGAACTAGCCTCTTCGAAAAAAATACACTGGCCAAGTGTCATCAAGTCACCAATCACAACTATTTATTGATAGAAAACTCTACATTGCAGGGATAATGAGGTTATTTGTAAAAAAAAGTTAAACGAAGAAGCAAAGAAAACTCCATATTATAATTCACGGCGTTCGTTTTAATTGGTATGGTGTCAGTCAATGGATTACAGGATGCTACAAAACTGTCACTTAACAATAACAATAATAGCTGCTATCAGAAAATGTATTTTTTTCAAATTTTTTAACGTTGCTGTTACAATGGGTTGAATTAAAAGATTCTAATAGAGCTTTTCATAAATTTACCAACAGATGGAATTAAATAGCTGCAATTTTTGAAAACTATTCTGTGTTCCGACTTATGACACTAATTATTTTAAAATAATGAAATCTCGTTAAGCTACTTTGGTTGCCATGATCATTTCAAATATCCTGTTGCTATGACTTCTGAATTCCCCTTTCGCACACTATTAGTTTTACTAGTCTCAAGTTGATCGTGGTTCACAATGCACACAATAAATAAAACCAAGGTTGTATGCTTCACAGCTATTGATTATCCTCTAGATGGTTCAAATTGTGACAAAACACTGGAAAAAATAATTTAGTTGTGTTAAGCAGCATAGTTGGAAAAAATGTGGAGGAGCGCTTTGTCATTTTCTTCAAAACTTAATTGTTGATAGGGTATATGACAGGTTTTCCTTGTACTATAAATAACTTAACGCTCCTCCATAAATTTTGCCTAGATTCTAGATCCCACTTAAGAAGTTTATCCTGTAATAATTTCAAAATGCATACATTCCATTATCTTATATATATCCATAACCGCTGAATATTTGAATTTACTAGGTGTGGTCAAAATAACTGAACTATATTTTAATCTTTAATATCCTGCTTTTATTGTCACATAGCCATTGAAATTTATGAGTTACATTAATCCAGCTATTCCCCATCTATATCCCAAATTTCTATTTCACAATTTATGTTTTTGTACATAGTGTCATTTTTACATGTACAAAAACTGACGTCAGAACATTTTTCTTTGAGACCAAGACTATTAAAAACACTTGCTTGCAAAAGTTTATTTAAGATGTATTGCATTGCTCTTGCCATTATTTACGAAACAAAAAACTTGTAAAACGTAGTGATTGGATTTCAGCAAGGCACCCCTTCGCATCGTTCAAATCTTGAGCAAAAGGCTTGAAACATTGGCTTGCTAAAGCGAGTGAATGTGAATGGTCACCATCTACTCTAGATTGTAACCTTTTCAATTACTTATTTTGGGACAACTTTAAAGCAAACGTTTTTTAGCTTGATTTAAGTAAAATGTTTGAATATGTTGAAAAGGAGAAGGAAAAAATTGAAGAATATTGCCTGATGCAGCATCTGATGTCATTGAAATTAGAAATTCAATCAAACAATTTGTTGTAAAGTTAAGGGTGATAAAGGGGAAAAACGGACAATCGATTAAAATGATATTTTCTTAGTTTTTTTTAGTTTTTTAGTGTTTCCTTGTTTGTTTGTATATTGTAAAAACTTTAACGTTTCTATTCTAGTTTTTGATACCTTGTTTGACGTCTATTTCGTACAAACCAAATCTGACAGATTCTAAAAAACATGGGATATTTAGTTCAGAATTTTGAAAAAGAAAGTGAAACTTTGCAGAAACATTTGATATAGGTTAATGTAATGATATTCGAAAGTTGCATTGTGTTTTCTGGTATAAATTTAAAATTTTTTGGGCACACTCGGTAAATCTTCAACTCTTCAAAAGTACCAATATTATAAGCAGATCTCCACATATCCAACCTCTATAATTCGAACTTTGCATTATTCAAGATTTTTCACCTATGAATTCCAAGTAAATGAACCTTGTTAATTTAATACAATTTCACACAGTTTTTCAAGGAATCCATACAGTCTGATGGAACGTCTTCGATTTATTCATATGTTATTTATTTTTTTATTTAGTTATGTTTACCCAGGATAGCTTCTTCAGTTCTATTAGAACTGTTATCAATGATGATCCTGCATACGATGCCCTAGAGCATTGAACTCGGTCAACGGAAACGCAAGTCTGTTTTAACCACTCGACAAGACATCAATCCTGTCCTCAATCAATCAATTTTAATATTTTAATAACAATCAATCCCGCCCTCCCGCCTTGCGCCCTTCAGATTTCCGAGGCGTAGCCAGACCTCAGTCAAAATTTGTGGAGGAGAGTTTAGTCATTTAAAGTAGAAAAGGAAAACGTGCAAGTAACCTAATCGACACTTAAGACTGAAAAGAATTATCATAACGTTGAACCCCTCCACTTTTTTGCTTGAATACGCCTATGGATTTTTATATTTTCTACACAAGATTCTATACTACACTGAAACATGTGAAACGAAAATTATGATATGTACGCGTAAAGGTCTGAGCACACTAACTCTTGTCTTGTTATACCTTTTAACTTCTCTCTACAGCTGACATACTCGGCATTACAGTCTTAGAGACATTCAAAAACGAATTAACAAGTGTAAAATGAGCATTATCACAAATTAGAATCTGTTAATGAATCTAGGTCCATTGAGAGTAATATAAAAAACTGCTTTTACAGAAACGTCAAGAAAAACAAACTCTAAAGTGAAAATATTTTAGATTTGAAATTGATACATGTATTTAATTAAAGTTTCATTTATATTTGCAGGGCTTTTTTCTTCAAAAGTTCACCAAAATAATCAAGAGCTTTGCACTGCATGTGATAAGCTAACAAAATTTCAAAGGTGTGAAATATAGATTTCGATCTGTTTTTTAATCGTATACAAACTAAGTTTTCTCATTTACAACTTGCCCGATGATGAGAAATGTTCTCGCCAAACGTAAATCATCACATCCATCACATGATGTGAACTCTTCTTTTCTTATTTAAGCATTTTGGTCTCTTTTTTGTTTGGAAGATCAAGACAAAATGTACCTCGTTACCACAGCCAGAGGTTAGTTAGGTAAGTGTTGATTTTTTTTAGCCATTTGTAGAACGGAGAAGTTTGATGATTGGAAGTTATTATACGTATTCTGTAAGTTATAAAAGCAATAATTCAATGGCATGGACGGAAACAAGGAAATTTTGTTTATATTTACATAAAAATTAATTCTATATTGTATATCCGTATCCTTGCGGTGATATAACTTTCTAGTTGCATGTAGTTTATCAGGTTAGACGTTTTAAAGGCGCGGTGAACTCCTCCTGATAACTCGAATCTCCAAGGGCCCGATGTACATTGTTTGAATTACCGGGTTGTTCAAGTTACCGAGAGGTTCTTCTTAAAGGGTTCCAATTGAAGGGGAATGCTACTACAGATCGAGTTACTGAATGATCGATTTATCTACTGTTCGAGATTTTTTAGTATTTTAGCTGTTATTACTCAATACCGTTGATAGAAGTCATACCAAGAGAAAAGCCCAAGCTTGTGTCACAATAACTGGTGAAGCCACGGCAGGTCGTATGACATGAAAAAAATCGTATAATCGTTTCCCGTAAAAGTTTCTCCGATTATAATACTTAAATATTATTTATTTATTTATTTACGGTGTGTTTTTCTGGTATATTTTTGTTCACTTCCGCAGCTTGTCCGAAACGAAATCACGAATTATTGAAACGCTTATGGTGTGACGAAATCATTTCAAAGAAAAGCTGTATCGGTTAACATTTAATGCGTGTATGGCTGGTTACTCAACATCACGCCTTATGTTCCACGTAAATGACATGGTAAAGGAAATGTATATTATGAAAACAGATTGGTTCAAGGCGTTTATTTTATGGTAAGAGGTTTAAATGTGATATTGCTTGTTGAATTCTCATCAACTGTACAAAATTACACTGATCTGATTGGCTTAGACGCGATCTGAGTACTTCAAATTTTTAAAGTCCTCATTTTTTTTAAAAATCTTTCTTTCTATTTTATTTGTTTTATTTAACCTTTCACGGATTTCTATTAAAAACAAATTTCTTCAGTTAGGTACCTAGCCTCCCAGCGGTCAAAATCTCCAAAACGTCTATGAAGAGGAGAAGTGTTTTTTTAATGAAACATCAGGCTATTATTCCTATAGAAAACACTCCTCCTCATAGACTTTTTGGAGATTTTGCCCACTGGCCTAGCCTTTACTTAAGCAATTTATTTTTTTTGTGGTTATTTTTTTTGCGGATAAAATCAGGATAGTTCATGACTTCGTGCGTTTGAAGAAAAGTATATGTCTGATAATAGTGTCACAGAAATGCATACATATTGATTTTAATGTTTCATAAATCATTTTAATTTCAGACGGTGAGATATAAAACAAACGTAGAAGAACGACTGCAACGTCATCAAAATATATGTCATCAAAATCGGTGACGTAAAAACATGGATTAATCATAACACTCATTTGTTATAATGCAAAGGAAGGAAACAGATATCCAGATAAAGGTGAGATGATATATATTCAATAACTCTGTTCTCTGGGGTTATACATTTATTCATGAATTTATTGACGTAAGTATTAATGTTGAGATTGTATTTTCATATTAAAAGTAATGATCGCTTGTGAATATTTCAAATCATTTAAAGCATTTTGACTATGTTCAGAGTTAGCAGGTGAGTATCATTTTAACATGATTTTTATAACGTATGGCTTAGCATTCACGCAACTTGCCAATGCCGTCCGTTATAATTTTGGATTGATTTCACTCCGGAGTAAAAAGTGAAATGATTCTACTCCCTTATCACTCCGATTGACAATACTACCCAACAAAAAATTAAAAACTTTATATTTTATAGATAATGTTCATTCGATGTTCATTCAACATGTAAATCAAATTTTTCCTTTCATCAATATAGGGCATTACTATTTCATTAAAACGGTGATGGTGGACGATTAACGAAGGAACGAAGCAACAAAGGAAATGACATAGGACAGGTTCAGTTACTTTCTTGTTATCCACTAAATTGTTTTGTTTTTGCTTCTCTCATAGTCATGAAATATTAAATTATGAAATTATGAATTTGGCATTTTCAGTCACAGAACATCACCCTACTAGCGAAATCATAGAACCTTATTATACTATTTTTTACTATTCTTTACAGGAGAAATCATACTACTGGGCATATCATTCTTGGTAAAAAGTCGAACATTGTTTGTCGAATAACATAACAGTCCAGCTGGAATAGGCGGATGTAACTGTCCATCGGTTAAACGAACTAATCGACGTCATTTGTTGAAACTAATGGCATATACTAGAATATTCTTTGTGAAAAAATGGTAATGCAATTCTTATTGCCTGCTGATACTTGCAAAACATCTTGCATCGAACTTCACTGTAGAGGAATAGTTCTGTCAAGAGGAATGGGTGTGTGTTTTGGTTGGGACTAGATAAACGTTACAACCTGATGTGAGTACCACTGTTAAGAAGGGACGTTAGAAAGTTAGGTTGCTGAACCCCCCGCAGTGTATGTGTTAGCATGTGAGGGGGAGATAATGAAATGCTAAAGACGGTCAGTCTTTTGTCATGTAAGTCATGTCTGCGCGGCGTAGACCAAACGCTGTGTGTAACATGATGAAGATTAAATACAGGCAAAGACAACTTTGCATATTTCAAAATCGTTGAAATTACCTTCATTTTTTCTGAAATTTTGTCATCGATTTGGTTCTGATTGGAGAACATATAACAAATAAGTTTTTCAAAATTTTTCCAGTTGTAGGTCAGAAACATCTATTAAAAGTCACTCGGTGACTTCACGAAAGAAAAGTCTGATCTGTATTTTATATTATAAAAAATAAAAATAAATATATCAATAAAAATGTCAAAATACAACGATTATAACATTATAACATTAAAATACACAACAGTAATTTAACAGTATTTTAACAGTATTTTAACCGTATTTTAACAGTACACAACAGTATTTTAACAGTACATGAGTATTTTCATCAACCTTTTCACTTGCATTTTCCATTATTGTTTCTTTAGTACAGAAGTACTCAACAACGTCAAAACAAATAAGTTGTTTTCATTAATTTTCCACACAAAAAAAATAATTACTACTTGTTTTCTTAATTGATAAAAGGCATCATCTGACGTTGTTGCTCATTAGTAGTAAACAACGTAAACAACGCAAGTAAACAACGCTTTTCGCCAAATTATACAAGACTTTAAAGATATGGATGGAATTAAACGCTTAGATAAGTGTTGTCAAAAGTATAAAAAAGTATATAAAAGTATTATAAAACATAACAATGTTGGTTTCTCTTCATTTACCTATTTCAGTAGTTTAAAAAGTATTAAACAATGGCGGTTAGCGGAAATTAATATTGTCAAAATTTGCAAACCTTTGTCACATGAACTAGTTATCTTCAATCTTTCAGTTCGCGAAACTAATAAAAACAAAAAATCGCCAATTTTCTTCCTGGTGAAAATTTCTGTCGGGAATTTTATCCGATTAAAATTTCTCCCCAACCATTCTAAACATCTTTCTCAAATTTCCTTTTAAGGTCGCGCTTTGTTCTAGACAGTACATCTAGCCTCGTTTTTATGAATTTTATTGTTTAATTACATTTTGTACTCAATCAATTTCTATTCGTTTAACTCCCAGTAGAATGATTAAAAGTGATTTCAAAATTAGAAACGAGGTTCGTCAAATCGAGAGTTCGTTAAATTGAGGGATTTTAAAAGGATTTGTTAAGGGATGTTCGTCATATCTAGATTTCACTGCAATTTTACCAAAACGTTTTTTAAAATAATAAAATTAATGCACAGAAATTCAAAATAATTCCTTACAGAATCTTTCCTTAAAAATAATTGTAAATAAACAGCACATATGTTACCTTAATTCTTAAAATTTACTAAAAGTTTTCTAAATAGAAATTCTAAAAAAACAACGACAATACAGATCAGAACTTGCACTGTGATACTAGTAAAATACGGTAAATCTTCCAATAAACATCCCTCCTCTGTTAAGTGTCCGTGACCAGAAATTTATATTCAGTGTAGAACATTGCTTATTCTTTCCAATCAAGTTAACACTTGATGGCCACGTGAATTGTTTTCAATAGAGCGGTAATTCACAAGTCAACTAGCTGTAAGTGTGTTTGTTAACACCGTCCACTCAGCAATTTGTAAAGTAAATTAGTGATTTAAATCTATACCTAATGTAAAAATGCAAAAGCTTTGTATGTATAGCGGCAGCCTTGGACGAGATGTAACTACTGCAAGGGGCCAAGAATACGTTTCCTCCAAAGAGGGGTTTTTCGTATCCAGCGTAGTTACCCTAGTATTTGTGGAAGATATTAAGTATATATATCCGGTTACGGGTGGATGCGTGAGTTGTAGACACGACCAACACAAAACTAACATGATTCTTTCTTCTGAAATGACTGTTTTTTATTTCTTATCAGCGATCCTACACAGAATATAAATGGCGTTAATTTCAGTTGAGCAAAGAGAACTAGCAATTAATCAATAATTTCAGAAACACCCCTTTATGTTAACGCCCTCTTCCTCAAAACGCCGCCAGCGTTTATTAGTTGATTTACCGTAATATGAAAAAATATCCAAATCTTATCTAAATTGTTTCGAAAAAAATATAAAGTAGTTTGTTCTTTTCTGATTTGAACTTCATCATCGTGTGATTGCGTGTCATCATCGTGTGATTGCGTGTCGACTGTTGGTCAACATTTTTTCTGCGGACTGTGACATTAAGACGACTCACATACACTTCAGCAACCTAATACTCTTCGGTTTCTTCTACGTTGCGAAAAATGGATGTAACGTTTCCTAAAACTATTTCCGTGAAATTCCCTTGATAAAATCCTTAAGCTGTGATTGATACGAGTTTTGCAAGTAAGATATCAGGCATTAGCTGTTGCATTGTCATTTTTCAACAAGTGGGTGAGTACTTTGGCAGGTTCTTGCAATTTATAACATATCATGGTCATTAAATAACTACTGCTTTTAATTTGCTCAGTGGAGTTAAATTAATTTCGCTAGTTATTTAATGAACATGATATGTTGGAAATCGCAAGAACTTGCAGAAGTACTCGCTCGCTTGTTGCAAAAATCTTTGTATTTTTTTTATTTATTCTTCTTACAAAAAATATTTAAATGTTCAAGAAGATTCCCTTGTTTTTATTTCTCATTTTGCAGCACTCCCTTTTGCATGAGGATCTGGATCTTTGGTTTCATTACCTGTTCATCTCATTCGACATGCGATGACTACCATGCATCTCCACTCTTGTGACCACGTTGCTTACTCTGTACAGAACTATTCATCTTCCACGTTTTGGTTCTTCTGTTCATCGTGCTTGCTCGCAAACTGCCGGGGCGAGTTTCGAACCACTGCCGTACTCATCTATAGAATCACAGACCATCACATCTACAACTGTGCCATCGAAGTACACTATCTTTATGGAAAGTGTTTGATATCAATCACAACAGTCAGTTATCTTTCTTCAATTCGCCTCTCTTGAGAACAACCGGAAATGGATTCGAACCACTGTCATACTTACCTACCGATTATTACAGCTACAACTGTACCACTGACACATACCATCTTCGTGGCAAGATTTTGATATTAATTCATTACTATTAAGTAAGTAACTAAAGATTTAACTCATTAAATATTGTTAGTGAAAATATTGAAAAGTCCTCTATGGTTTCGAACCACTGACTTATGGACATTACCAGTCGCATGCCAACACACCAGCCAGTGCGCCACCGATAGATACCATCTCCATGGCAAGATTTGGATATCAATTCACCACTATTAAGTAAGTAACTAAAGATTTAACTCATTAGATATTGTTAGTGCAGCGATGACAGGAAAAGTCCTCTATGGTTTCGAACCACTGACTTACGGACATTACCAGTCGCATGCCAACACACCAGCTAGTGCGCCACCGATAGATACCATCTTCATGGAAAGATTTGGATATCAATTCACAACGAGTAAGTAAGTAACTAAGGTTGTATATTCCTTTTGTCGGAAGTTGTACTTTTAATAGAAACAAACCGAAATGGTTTCGAATCACTGACATATTCACATAAAGAGTCGCATACTAACACTCCTACCAGTAACCCACTGATGGATACCATCTTAATGGAAAAGCTTTTGATATTAATTTACAACTAGGAAGTAAGTAAGTAAGTGAGTAAGGTTATAACTCCTTTTATGTCGCAAGTTGTACCTTTCATAGAAACTATGCGAATTGGTTTAGAACAACTGATAAGCGTACTTATAGGATGTCAGGCCCATCACATCTAGCACTGCACCACTGATGTATACTATCTCATTAGATAGATTTAAATATCAATTCATCACTTGAAAACGATCCCACTGTTTATAAAATGACCAGGAGCAATTCAGTAATTCGTCATCATAATACTAATTTATTTCTAAATGCTATTTTCTAATAATACCCATTTTTCAGTTAAAATCTTGCAAAAGATCAACAAAATCTGTAAAACAAAAACCATTATGCGCAAAGAGGGAGAATGGAAAGAGGAAACGAAAATGCTTTGAAATTGTTTAAAAACAAGTGTATTTCATTACTTATTACCTGTAACACTTAATATCTCGAAATATTTCTTCGCTTCCTTACAAGTGCGATTTTCCCTGTAAAAATTGTGCTTTTACGTTGGAGACTTATTTGTCCCTGTAACAGTTATTAGCAGAAAAGCGGTAATTACTATCAGAAAAAAACAATTCAAAGTACTAGTAGAAACAGGGCCCGCGGCGCGATTTGTAAAGTGGTCGGGCCACATAATATAGTGACTAAGGAGGCGGCACCTTGGTTGGCGCCGACGAGCCGGGAAAATTTTTACTATAAAGACCCTTCAGATTGGCTAAAACAAGCATCTTTAGATATAAGCTACAGCAGAAATGTATGTCAAAATAAACTCTTTGCAGAGGAATAATTATTTTTTCTCACAGAATATCAATAAAAATCTTTTATTTATATTTTACATTTTTCATAAAAAGTAATAAAAACGTTACAAATCGCTTTCTGTAAAAATACCAAAAACATTTTGCCTAGATGGATGAGCCCTTACAAACTCATTGGCAATATCTATTAAAGAAATCGTATCTAAGATTTCCTTGTGTACGTTCAACAATGACAAATCGTTGAACCTTTTCTGATTCATGCTAGATCGTAGCCAGGTTTTCAACCGTCTCATCGTAGAAAATGATCGTTCCGGAGTAGCGGATGTAGCTCCCATTGTCAAAACCAATCGTATGATGATGACGACATTTTTTATCAATTTTCGTTTTTCGTTTGATAACGACTGTACAACATCTACAACATCGCTGAAGTTGACAGGACTGGATTCACGAAAGATAGTTGGTAGCAACTCCAATTCACACAACAACGATTGATCGTCAAAGTCATCACAGAAACTTGCATTAACGGTCTTCATTTCTTCTTCGGCTGGCGTTTTACTTATTGACTTCAACAACAGTTGTTCCACTTCTGTAAATACTTTGAAGGCAGGTTGCTCAAACCTCTCTTTGATCTTGAAAAGCGGCGTTTATTAGAAAACAGACTAAACAAGCAACAAAAAATAGTTTACACGAGTTGGACTTGTTTTTTATCAACAAATTCTTCCACAACTAAAGATAAAAACGAATATTGTTTTTCTCGTACTTCTTTTTTACCATTTACGATTGCGTGCACGTGATTACCGTCAATTTCAATGTAAAATGCTATTAGCTTAGACAGTTTTTTAGGAAGAGAAAACATTGTTGTTTAAAGTCTGTTTTTATTTTATTTTTCATTTTGTAATAAACGCCGCCCTCTGATAAACGCCGCCCTCTATCAAACGCTGCATCCAAACTCTGCAATTTGTAATAAACGCCGCGGCGTTTATTAGAGGAAATACGGTATACAGATTTAGGGTTTGCTATCGCGTTAAATACAACTTTAGTTCTAGCAAAGGAGTCTCGCGCTGGTGCAATATTTATCATTGCCTCGTTTTTTTCAAAAATAAGATGTTTTTAAAAACATTCTTGTTATTCCACGAAGTAGTGTAGAGGAAAATACGAAGAAAATTATATCAGCAACTTGTTAAAGTAATTTTGTACCACCAGGGCTGGAAATATAACCTGGCTTTCGCTGGCGGTAAGCGATTTCTAACTATCTTATTACGTCATAAGTATTAAGGGAATTGGAGCGAGTTTTAAATAATCATCCGAAGAAGAACAGTGGCGAGCACGTAATGGCGGGCAATATTTCAGAAAAACATTTTGCTATTTAGAGATATCCAAACAAAATCAAGTGTGAGTAACTATCTTTTTAAATTTGTTTTATGGATTCTACCTGAATTATGAAATATCATTTTGGACGCAGGAATCCCTTTAAGAAGAATTAGAACTTGGTAGAATAATATCATGAATGTGTGACAATAAGACTGACATATGTTTTAAGAAACCCAGTCATGAGATGTTTTATTATAAATATATTCATGTACACTTCGAGATAATGAATAGCAAAGAGCATTTTGTTCGTAAATATCTTTCTTCGTTCTTGTGCGTTTCGGTTGAAAGAGTTTTTTTATTAAATATGAGGGATACAAGTGGGGATGGTTAGGATACGGGTATCTAAATAACTTTTGTAATGAGTTTATGGTGTCAAATCCCTGTGAAATTATATATTTAGTGGTGCTGCAGTAGTACTGTTCCCTTTTGATCTATGGCTAGATGAATTTTTATGTTTTTCCTATCTTTATCCTTTGAGGAGACCATTGTGGGTGGTTTATATGATTGAACGGAACTGCTACTTAGAAAATGTGGTCTATTAGTTTATTATATATTATATGCAACGGGGTGAAGTTATGGAAGTTTTTTTCCAGGAGTCTCGACGTCAGTTCCCCCGAGGGTGATCTGGCTGACCAACATTTTTCCGTTGCTACAGTCATGGACAACATTATAAACAGCTCAAACTTTCTGTGCTAAAGGGGGTAAACAAATCCAACCAGGGCTCTTGGAATATAGAGCGTGGAATAAGAAATTTTGGAATTGTTTTGGTGGTTAGCGGAATTAGTCAAATTATATGCTCCTCCAAAATTTGTATTTGTACAATAATGTCTTTTCGCTTTCTAAGAACAGAATTTCTCTGAATTCTCATTATCTCGCATCTGTGGTACATTGTACTGGAATGCAATAACATTTTTTTTTAAATAGAACATCAGAACAAACAAGAGAACAAACATCACACAGACAATTTGTTAAGACTGTGCTCAAGATTACTTAATGTTATATCGATAGGAATACTTACTAAAACTGATGATTAATAAAAGAAAATAATCCCTCGTTATTACGATTATTTATTTATTTAATTATTTATATGTTCTTGCCCTGACGCATGCATTATTTCTGCTCTTTTCGATATATTTTAACTGTAAAGTCTTTTTAGTATCTTCAATGTAACACAATAATTATTAAAGTTATCCTTTATATGACTTTTCATGTTGTCAGATCGGTTAAAAGTAAGTCAATTAGTCCTTTGGGGTTGAGAATTTTCAGCTCTTAGTAGCGGATAGGCAGTTGACAATCTTTGGGTCAATAAAAGACAATAAAATGAAAAGGTGACTAACATTAGTTGCCAAATTATGATAGAAACGTCTGGACAGATAGATTTTTAGATGAATAGCAAGTTTAAATAGTCATGGTCCGATGCTAAAACAACTAACATGTTAATGCCATTAACTAAATATTTTTTGCAAACGTCAGAATTTGTTATCGAAGAAAGAAATTAAATCATTTCTATGCGCAATGTTATCTGTTTACGTTAGTACAGTTTGTCTTTTATTCCGCAGCTAATATTCAGCATTGGCGTTCGCTTTATATGCTATAAAGACTGTTCCTCACATCCACACTGACGTTCATTTTTTACTTAGAAATTGGGGAATTTTCCTGTCAGGTTGCCCTGGCTTACACATTTGGTAAATCAGCAATGGATCAAACGATTAAGAAGTTGGTCAATGAGGATACGCAGACATCCGATGGTATAAAAGGAGTTCACCACAAAACTAAAAGCATTTTCAAAGTTTTGCAGATGTATTATACGATAAACTGCATTTATTATACGATAAACAGTATTGTTAGATAAGATCAGTTAATGTAGTCCATTTAAAGAAACTGGATTATGGTATCATGATCTGACAAAGCCACAGATAAAAACAGAGAAGAAAATGAGTATTGTTTAACATGATGAAAGAAACAAGGAGGAACCCAATTGAGACATCTGGGGACGATTTGTGCAGCATTGCTACTGGTTTTGTGCCGTCTTCTGAAATCATCCAAGATATGTTCATTGCAGAAAAAATGGAAGAATTCACCAACAAAAAACAGGTGAGGTGAAGATAAAGCGACAACCAATGCAAAACCTCTTCGATCTCATTCCAAAGATGAAAAATAAAGCTTTTGAAAGCAAAACTTTCAATTTCAAAACATCAACAGGAAAAAGTATTAAGTTGAAAGCTGACAAATATCTGCTCTTAGTGATGACCATTGTTGTGCAAATTCGAGAACACATCTGTTTCAAACCGCAATATTGGAAGGATACTCAATCCAGTTTATGAATCTTATCTATATGGAAAAGGAAAACATGATAGAAATAGCATCTCGGATTGTAAAAAGACACCAGCACCTGACACCGATTTCCAGTTCTACTCAGGTGCATCAAGTCATGCGACATCAATCGTTGCTCTTGTAGAGGGAATGGACTTCGATGTACCGATATATGCAAATCTCCATCCCTTATGGAGACGAGGACAAAGATGACAAGCAGTGACAGTGATGATGAATTTTAAATAATTTCTATTATTTGAATTAATTTTGTTCTTTTTTGGTATATGAAGTCAGTTTTGCTATTGAAGTAGGGTGTTGAGGAAGAAAGGAAGGTGGAAAGCGCCAAAACTCTGATCAAAACAACAAGCAAAAATCTTTGGACGTTTCTTTTCCGAATATATTTAGTGTATACAAAATTGTATGGAAAATAACCAATCTACATGTGATCAAAACGATTTTGGGAACCTGAACTGACGTGCAAACTTTTTGTTTTGTTTTTTGTCTGTTTTGCAAGCATATATGTACCCTCTTGCCATTTCAAAACAGTAAGTCTTTTGGTAACAGCATGAACTTTTCAACTGCAGCATTACATATGTATAACACTAAATGACAACGTTTTGTTGGAAAGACCATAGATCCCTTAACACCAAATGGATATTTCTCTCAGTTAAATAAATACCACAAACGTGTGTCATAAAGTTTATTATAGCGCACCCTATTCAAACTTAAATTACAAATTAGAAAAAAATGAAAGGAATATCAGACGTTTAGGATCTAAAGAAGTAATTAATAATAAAAGATCTTTTGGTTGACAATTCTTGAAAAAACATTAAAGAGTGTTCGAGATAGAAAACAGCTGGAGGGCTACAGAAATGTCCAGAAATGTCCAGAAATGACAGACGTGTAACTTTTCCAAAAAGGCATCTAAAAGTATGCGTCTTTCTACAAGCCATTTAGACATAAATAAGACGTCTAAAAGACGTCTTGTGCCGGCTGGGTTGTTAAATTTACATAAAACACTTGAATTTTTTAAAAGTTGTGTTACCATTTTCCTGCTATCAATGTTTTTAGCAATGCTTTTAGTTTATTCTACTTCAACAAATAATACGAAAGCCTAATCCATATTATCATACTTTTTTTTAAAAAAAAAAATGCAAAATGCAGCGTTTTATTTTATTGGTTAATTAAATAATGCTAAAATACTGTATTCGGATTGGTTTAAAAATCATAACTTGTTTATGATTATAATATTATTGCTTCTAATGACAGCTGAATATTTTGTTGTTGTACTTTTGTCTTCAACGCTTTGAGATTTCTATTTCTTCTTTTGCTTCTTCTTTCTTCTTCTTTTTTTTTCCCCTTTTTTATTTACAATCCATCGATTCTTTACTGAAATTTTTTTTACACCTGTCATAGAATATTTTTCGATGAACGAGTACTAATTATGATTAGATAAATCATAACATCTAAAAATGTGCAGTTACATTGAGCAGTATTTATTTGTGATGTGTGCAGCCGCTGGGGAGCAACACCCTCATCGTGTCCATAACCCATTTGTTAGTCCCAGCATTTCCCGGTACTCGTTCATCGACTATTGGCATAAAAAGAATTAAAAGCAAGTAAAAGAAATAAAAGTCTGTGCACTTGACATTTTTGTTAAAATTTCTCAGCGCTGTCTTGATGAATTTCAACAAATTTAAGATTAAATATTTTCGAGATATTTTCGAGAGAGTGGCATAATATGCTTTCGCAAAATGAAAGGAAAATGGCATAACTCATTTTTGGTACGTTGAAATTTCCACCTTTCCTGATTACGAATATATAAAAGTATTTACAAATTTTTGCGGAGTTTTAAAGGTCTCACAAAAACAAACCTCAAAACCACTAAAATCCGACATGTTCTTAAAAGAAACTCTCACAAATTTACCAGCAAAGATGTGAGGAAACGAAGAAATAATCAAAGTGTTTCTTAATTGAAAAAAAGAACTTGAAAGTGAAGCAAAAACTATGTGAAGGAACCAGTTCTTCGCTTTAATATTTTCTCAGGTGAAAAGAATAAGATTTATCATTTCCGTTTCTCTACATATTTATGATTTGTCCATAAAGTAAGAAAAACCTTTAGTTCAGATCTGAACAGCCATGCTTTTTAGCAGAATATACAGTCGCCCTGATTTTCCAAATTAATAGAACAACAACCCGATAAAAACGGATTAAAAGACAAACAGAAATTAAAGACTCTTTAACTCACAACAAAAATATCCATAAATGAATGTGAATTGAACAGAAGTTTCCGAGAAAGAAATTATGTTAAAGCATAAGAACTACTCTGAAAGAAACCCATGCAAAGCAGAAACAACTTATAGCAACCACAAATAACATTTACGCAAATTTCCTTCTTACATAAAGCAATTACACCCAAAAGCAATATAAGATAGAAAAAGGATTTAGCATTTCGAAGTGTTTTATTTTATTTTTTTAAGTAATTTATGAAACGTTGTGTCTCTATCTTGGAACTCTAGTAAACAATGCAGTTTACGTAAAGGAATGTACAAAAAACTAAAGACCGTCGAGGTTTAGACAGGAAGGAAAAAACAATGA
Source organism: Turritopsis rubra (assembly GCA_039566895.2). NCBI lineage: Eukaryota > Metazoa > Cnidaria > Hydrozoa > Anthoathecata > Oceaniidae > Turritopsis > Turritopsis rubra. The sequence goes on from CM077622.1 coordinate 1,504,429, forward strand.
AAAAAAAGCCGGTTGCAAAGTATTTCTTGGTTTTGCAGAAATCCAATTAGACATTTCAGAATGATCCCAATGGCTTTAAATTTTGTACGCAATCTTCTTGAACATCTATTTGAAATGATATTCAATGCCATTTCAATAAAGTGATGTGAGTATCATTCATTCTTCAAGGTGTTATTCCAAGGGAGAGCAGATCAGGTAATGATTGGGATTTCCTGGAACGACATTTAATTCATGGTGCGTGTCAGTAAAAGATTTTACCTTGACTTGGTCGACCGCTGTTAAATATAAATAGATTCCCATCAATGTTTCGTCAAATTTGATATATGTTTTTCAGATCTTTTGTCCATTAGAACAAATTTTAGAGTTTAAGGTATCGTGTATCACTTTTTTGTGATGACAACCAATCCGCAGTAGTTATTTAACATCACGTGTATCAAGGGAGAGGAATGATTTCAAATACTGAACTTTCATCTTAACAGAGTTCTGTTTTTCGGTTCTTATGTTTTTTATTTGAGTTTATAAGTTTTCCTCCAGATGAAGGGCAATGACAGAATGATCACTTTTGATTATCGATCTTCCTGAAATGAAAAGGACTTGGACCATATTCTAATAGTGGATTATACCTAGAAGACTATCCATACCCAGATACCGAGATAATTGAAATGGCGTTATTTAAAATAAATTTTATGCAGCTTGATAATGCACAATATTACAATGCTGTTAATCACCTTCCTTTCAAGCATAAATCAATTAACTCTTCCCATTCTCAGAAACAGTTCCTTTTCACGACACTAAAACTTTATCCATATGTTTCCATTGAACCGTATTATAAACATGAATTGTTTAAAACGTGCCAGCATGAGTAGACACAAGGTTTTCCTTAGATGTAATTTTTCGTGGAAAATCAATATCGTGTCAACACCTTCCTGATAACTTCTGTGTCCCCAGTGATTTCTTCTCTCGTTTAATAAACTATAACCAAAGAAAGACTTTCTCAAATAATGAGTTGTATAGTGCCATATATTTCGTTTCGTAATTTTAAATACAAAAAGTAAGCCTGAAGAAAACAAATGCAACATGGAAAAATGCAATAAAATGTATGATGTTGAAAGTTTGATTCATTTACATCCTACGTGATGAGTACAAGCAATAACCATAGAAAGACTGTCTCTAATAATGAGTTATATAGTGCCATATATTTCGTTTCGTAGTATTAAATATAAAAAGTAAGCTTAAATAATACGAATGGAACATGCAATAATGCAATAAAATGTTTGATGTTGAAAGTACTCAATACAAATAAACATGTGCAACTGAAAAGAAATGATACATCTGTAATAAATTGTATTTATAACTTCGAGGATTATCAAAGCAATATCCAAATTTTATTTATTAGTTTTCGCTTTCTAAGACTGTTGGTTTACAATTTTTCAAAAAGAAAGCACAGGCAGAATCATGACCTTTAATCTGATCAACAAGAAAATAGAAATATTTTGATATTTTAGGTTCAGTCATCGAACACCAATCACCAATGGTCATGTGTCTTTTCTTGTCCAATAGAATTTCCACATAAATTTATTAAAAATGTACCATCTCCATAAATGTCCCTAATTCTAAAAACAAATAAGTTCAGGCTTCGTGACATTTCCATGCTTCGCATCGATATAAAGTTATCTTGATCAGGAAAGCAACAGGGCAAAAATACATTTTTTTTCGCCATTAACACATTGTTTATTTTCAGTTATTTTCAGTCAGAAAATTTATATCCATAACATCGAACGTCAAGTGTTGAGATACCCAAATTTTGAATAAGAACTTCTTTTAATATACATTCAAAAGCACCCATGAGGCTCAAAGATTCATCGGATGTCGTTTTTTTGTATTCTTCAGGGATAATACCGTGTTCCTTGGCTTCAATACAAAGTGTGGCAATGACGTCAGTTGTCTGACTAGAATTCTCAAAAGAAAATCCATTCAATTCTATGTCAATGGATGCAACAGATCCATTTAAACTAAGTTGATCGACCAAGATTTTCTTCGTTTCAGAACTAAATTGGTCACGCAATGAGATTGATGACTCACTTCTAAGATGTTGGCATGGTAACAGTTTGACCCACTCTTCAGTTGAAAGCTTGCATTTTATTTCTAGCTCGTTACGATAAATATTCGTGAACATCAGATTAAGAATATTTTCATCAGGAAAGCAACAGGGCAAAAATACATTTTTTTTCATCTTTAATACATTGTTTATTTTCAGTTCTTCGCGTTTATATATAGATTCATCCAAAAAATGTTTTTCTTTGAGTAGCTTCAATATTTCAATAATAATATTTGCCCACATGTGTAACATTTTTCCCCATTTTTTAGCCAGTGCACTTGTCGGCTGCTTCTCCATAGCGTCGCTAATATCTTTAAATTCTTTTGGTGTGTAATATGCATAAATATACCACAACTCTCCAAACTCCTTAATGTTAATGTTGGAGAACTCGCATGAATTGCAACAGGATGAACAATGTATACACCACGAGCAACAGACCGTATTATTTGTACAAGCCGCTTTATCAGAATGTATTATATCTTCAGGATGTATAGGATGATATGCTTTGACGCAAGTTGGATAGGCAGGTATTTTTCGCAATATTTGACATACTGGTGTTGTATCAATCTCGTCAACGTTTATATCAGATTTAAATATTTTTTTAGAAGAAAAAAATTTGATTTTGTTTTCTTTGTATGAAAGAGCTTCTATCTTCAAAGAAATATTATTGTAGAAATCTGGATGTTGTAAAATAGCTGACACTGCTTTACCATATGTTGCTACTCGCGCATTTAAAGCTATATCACTTTCTTTGGACAAAAATTTTAGTAACTGCTGTACGGAGAATTCTGATATTCGATTTAGACATCGCAATTTGCATTCCAGTTCTGTAAGTATTTCATGATGATCAGTCGTCATTCCTGCAAAATGTCTTTAAAGCTTCCTATAGGAGGGATGAGCAAATAAGTTGTGAATATATCATGGTAAATTTATAAATTAGTTGGAAGTAAGTGCATAAAGTATGAATGCGGAAAATTATCTACCCAGCTGAGGGACGATGTTATTTTAATGTTATATGGACTTAAATTTTTTACAGCACAAAATGCTCAGGTTCTAATAGTGTCGAAATATCGTTTCCATTGTGAAGGCGAAATCAGGGTTCTCAAAAACTAATCCTAATTTCAAATTTCATAATTTGAACCGTTATCTGAATTTACTCACCTTGGCTTTCGAATCCAGTAGGCATGGTCAATACATAAAATTATCTTGTGTTGTCATTCACTTTATAAATGGTAATGATTTCATGCTTATTTTTAATAATTCATTTGTAAACTAAAAACATAATAGAAGATATAATATCTATTGTCGAACATTTATAATTAATAAATAAATAAAGAATATATAATATAATATAATATCATTTTATGCATGATTGAGTAAAAGCAGATTAAGAAACGGTTGGATTCTTTTTTTTTGAATAATTATGTATTCTTTTTTTTATTCCATTGCTTTTATTCTTGCAATAATCATGGGGCAGAAGTAGTTAAAAGTAATTATGAACTGAAAACAAGGCAAAACGTCTTGATCAGGCCGTGTGGTTAATTTATGCCAGTTCATGGAGCAATTATGTGGTGTCAGTTTATCCAGAGAGATAATGTCATTTCAGGTCATTGCCGTGTTTGTACAGCTGTTCAGATTTTCTATTTCAGGTGATTGAAAGGTTTGAACGATTATCCTAGATTGCCCTGGTTGCAATTTTAACGAGGATCCTGTAAGATCCTAATAGGATCCTATGTAGAATCTTAGTTGAATTTGGAGAAACGTGATGTTATGCACTTTCGGATGCCTTCTACATTACGTAATGATCAGAAAACAAAAATGTTTTATCGAAAACGTGATCCAGAGAAAAGCCTGTCAAACTGGTTTTCTGTCCTCCTGTAAGATCCTAATAGGATCCTATGTAGAATCTTAGTTGAATTTGGAGACACGTGATGTTATGTACTTTCGGATGCCTTCTACATTACTTAATGATCAGAAAACAAATGGAAAATATGTCTAATAATATCTCATTAATATCAAAATCATAAGCTTAGCTCATATTTTCATCGTTGATCATTAGTCGTATTCACATTTTTTAGCATTATTTTCAATTTCGTTGGCAGTGCATTACTAATGTATTTTACATATAAGAGAATTATGGAGATGGACAATCTTGCTCTGATCAGTTCAGAAAAAAAAGTCACCCCTTGTTTAATCACTTAAAGAAATATACAAATTAAGACTACGAATCTATACAAGTTAGACCATAACTCCGTTCTATGAACGGAATGATTGAATCGAAAAAGAGAGACGGAATTGTTCGTAAAGGAAAATCGGTGGAGGTTCGTTACAGAATTTGCTTGTATTTCATTGCTATTGAGGATAGTTTTTTTCTTCAACATACGGACGTTCGATAAAGAACATAGGTGTAGAAAACATGATATTTTAATAGTAAGTCTTGCTAGAGGAGAAAAAGAGGTTGTATAACCCCTTTTTCGATTCGTCAATTGATTTACGTGAAGTTATACACACGTATACAATAGTAGGTAACTGTTTGAAAGAGGCATGTTTCAAATAAGAAAGAGATAGATACTGAAAGATTGTATACGATATTAAAAATAAATATAAGGTGTTATTTAAGGTACCTTATTGGCCCTAGTTGATCAAGATTTGCAAACTTTCTACTATACACGGCTAGCATGAATGTCGAAGTTTACAAGCATATTTTATCAGGAAACCATTGGCACTTATATTGAGAAATGTAACTGGATACTTCTAAAAAAAATTAGCAAATTGTTGGAATAAGCTATAACATGATATTTTTGTATGTACATATTCCTGGCTATAATGTAGAAGAAAACACAATATAAACATGTATTTAAAGATATCGGAGATATTCCACAGCATCCCAACGTTTTAACTAAATACTCTTCCTGGTAATGATAGATGAAACCAATTTAAAACGTTAAAAAACAAAAATATTAAATGTTAATTAAAAACTAGTACTAAGAAACTGCATTTGTTATCTTTTCAACATGTTTTTGTTTTTCTTTATCAAAACTTTTTAGAAAGCTTTTAGACGCCCTTTGTATTATAGTTGAATATCTAATGTTTTCATCAGGATCATTACAAGCTTTTAAACATTGAAATCTAAAAATCAAATAAAACACACTAAAATACAGGGAATTGTTTGGTTAGATTGTTGTCATTTTGTAAAACCATTATTAAGTGCATTGAAATTTTCAACCAAGAAGCGTGCGACAGTTGGTAGAAATGACTTGATCATCAACATTTTATATTTAAACATTAGCCGAAGTCACACTGAGATTAATTCGGATTAGTTAAAGCTTCATATTATAGTTATTTACTAGGTATGCTCAATTAAAAGTAACTTGTCTCTATGACAAACCGTTACAGAGATATTCTTGATCAAAGATTTTAATGACATCACAGCGCCAAAAAGATTTGACAAAAAGATTTGGGCCAAATTTTAGGGACGGGACCTAAATGTGGCGGACCCCCAAAAAAGTCAGTTATTCTTATTGGTTCTCGAAATAATTTTCCCCAATTCTCGCGTTCGATTTGGGTCGCAATATATCGGTTTCATATTGACGTAGCAAAAGAAAAAATAATTTATGTGTGATCTTAAGTTGATGACTCCCCGATGTCTTTCACAACTCGCGTCTACCATTTTGTGTGACAGACAAACAGAGAGACAAACAAAAAAACAGAGAATCGGGTATTAATATATAGGACGAGCCGCCAAGCTGCCAAGGCGTTGCTCGTAGACATCCGATGGTATAAAAGGAGTTCACCACAAAACTAAAAGCATTTTCAAAGTTTTGCAGATGTATTATACGATAAACTGCATTTATTATACGATAAACAGTATTGTTAGATAAGATCAGTTAATGTAGTCCATTTAAAGAAACTGGATTATGGTATCATGATCTGACAAAGCCACAGATAAAAACAGAGAAGAAAATGAGTATTGTTTAACATGATGAAAGAAACAAGGAGGAACCCAATTGAGACATCTGGGGACGATTTGTGCAGCATTGCTACTGGTTTTGTGCCGTCTTCTGAAATCATCCAAGATATGTTCATTGCAGAAAAAATGGAAGAATTCACCAACAAAAAACAGGTGAGGTGAAGATAAAGCGACAACCAATGCAAAACCTCTTCGATCTCATTCCAAAGATGAAAAATAAAGCTTTTGAAAGCAAAACTTTCAATTTCAAAACATCAACAGGAAAAAGTATTAAGTTGAAAGCTGACAAATATCTGCTCTTAGTGATGACCATTGTTGTGCAAATTCGAGAACACATCTGTTTCAAACCGCAATATTGGAAGGATACTCAATCCAGTTTATGAATCTTATCTATATGGAAAAGGAAAACATGATAGAAATAGCATCTCGGATTGTAAAAAGACACCAGCACCTGACACCGATTTCCAGTTCTACTCAGGTGCATCAAGTCATGCGACATCAATCGTTGCTCTTGTAGAGGGAATGGACTTCGATGTACCGATATATGCAAATCTCCATCCCTTATGGAGACGAGGACAAAGATGACAAGCAGTGACAGTGATGATGAATTTTAAATAATTTCTATTATTTGAATTAATTTTGTTCTTTTTTGGTATATGAAGTCAGTTTTGCTATTGAAGTAGGGTGTTGAGGAAGGAAGGAAGGTGGAAAGCGCCAAAACTCTGATCAAAACAACAAGCAAAAATCTTTGGACGTTTCTTTTCCGAATATATTTAGTGTATACAAAATTGTATGGAAAATAACCAATCTACATGTGATCAAAACGATTTTGGGAACCTGAACTGACGTGCAAACTTTTTGTTTTGTTTTTTGTCTGTTTTGCAAGCATATATGTACCCTCTTGCCATTTCAAAACAGTAAGTCTTTTGGTAACAGCATGAACTTTTCAACTGCAGCATTACATATGTATAACACTAAATGACAACGTTTTGTTGGAAAGACCATAGATCCCTTAACACCAAATGGATATTTCTCTCAGTTAAATAAATACCACAAACGTGTGTCATAAAGTTTATTATAGCGCACCCTATTCAAACTTAAATTACAAATTAGAAAAAAATGAAAGGAATATCAGACGTTTAGGATCTAAAGAAGTAATTAATAATAAAAGATCTTTTGGTTGACAATTCTTGAAAAAACATTAAAGAGTGTTCGAGATAGAAAACAGCTGGAGGGCTACAGAAATGTCCAGAAATGTCCAGAAATGACAGACGTGTAACTTTTCCAAAAAGGCATCTAAAAGTATGCGTCTTTCTACAAGCCATTTAGACATAAATAAGACGTCTAAAAGACGTCTTGTGCCGGCTGGGTTGTTAAATTTACATAAAACACTTGAATTTTTTAAAAGTTGTGTTACCATTTTCCTGCTATCAATGTTTTTAGCAATGCTTTTAGTTTATTCTACTTCAACAAATAATACGAAAGCCTAATCCATATTATCATACTTTTTTTTAAAAAAAAAAATGCAAAATGCAGCGTTTTATTTTATTGGTTAATTAAATAATGCTAAAATACTGTATTCGGATTGGTTTAAAAATCATAACTTGTTTATGATTATAATATTATTGCTTCTAATGACAGCTGAATATTTTGTTGTTGTACTTTTGTCTTCAACGCTTTGAGATTTCTATTTCTTCTTTTGCTTCTTCTTTCTTCTTCTTTTTTTTTCCCCTTTTTTATTTACAATCCATCGATTCTTTACTGAAATTTTTTTTACACCTGTCATAGAATATTTTTCGATGAACGAGTACTAATTATGATTAGATAAATCATAACATCTAAAAATGTGCAGTTACATTGAGCAGTATTTATTTGTGATGTGTGCAGCCGCTGGGGAGCAACACCCTCATCGTGTCCATAACCCATTTGTTAGTCCCAGCATTTCCCGGTACTCGTTCATCGACTATTGGCATAAAAAGAATTAAAAGCAAGTAAAAGAAATAAAAGTCTGTGCACTTGACATTTTTGTTAAAATTTCTCAGCGCTGTCTTGATGAATTTCAACAAATTTAAGATTAAATATTTTCGAGATATTTTCGAGAGAGTGGCATAATATGCTTTCGCAAAATGAAAGGAAAATGGCATAACTCATTTTTGGTACGTTGAAATTTCCACCTTTCCTGATTACGAATATATAAAAGTATTTACAAATTTTTGCGGAGTTTTAAAGGTCTCACAAAAACAAACCTCAAAACCACTAAAATCCGACATGTTCTTAAAAGAAACTCTCACAAATTTACCAGCAAAGATGTGAGGAAACGAAGAAATAATCAAAGTGTTTCTTAATTGAAAAAAAGAACTTGAAAGTGAAGCAAAAACTATGTGAAGGAACCAGTTCTTCGCTTTAATATTTTCTCAGGTGAAAAGAATAAGATTTATCATTTCCGTTTCTCTACATATTTATGATTTGTCCATAAAGTAAGAAAAACCTTTAGTTCAGATCTGAACAGCCATGCTTTTTAGCAGAATATACAGTCGCCCTGATTTTCCAAATTAATAGAACAACAACCCGATAAAAACGGATTAAAAGACAAACAGAAATTAAAGACTCTTTAACTCACAACAAAAATATCCATAAATGAATGTGAATTGAACAGAAGTTTCCGAGAAAGAAATTATGTTAAAGCATAAGAACTACTCTGAAAGAAACCCATGCAAAGCAGAAACAACTTATAGCAACCACAAATAACATTTACGCAAATTTCCTTCTTACATAAAGCAATTACACCCAAAAGCAATATAAGATAGAAAAAGGATTTAGCATTTCGAAGTGTTTTATTTTATTTTTTTAAGTAATTTATGAAACGTTGTGTCTCTATCTTGGAACTCTAGTAAACAATGCAGTTTACGTAAAGGAATGTACAAAAAACTAAAGACCGTCGAGGTTTAGACAGGAAGGAAAAAACAATGAAAAAAAAGCCGGTTGCAAAGTATTTCTTGGTTTTGCAGAAATCCAATTAGACATTTCAGAATGATCCCAATGGCTTTAAATTTTGTACGCAATCTTCTTGAACATCTATTTGAAATGATATTCAATGCCATTTCAATAAAGTGATGTGAGTATCATTCATTCTTCAAGGTGTTATTCCAAGGGAGAGCAGATCAGGTAATGATTGGGATTTCCTGGAACGACACTTAATTCATGGTGCGTGTCAGTAAAAGATTTTACCTTGACTTGGTCGACCGCTGTTAAATATAAATAGATTCCCATCAATGTTTCGTCAAATTTGATATCTGTTTTTCAGATCTTTTGTCCATTAGAACAAATTTTAGAGTTTAAGGTATCGTGTATCACTTTTTTGTGATGACAACCAATCCGCAGTAGTTATTTAACATCACGTGTATCAAGGGAGAGGAATGATTTCAAATACTGAACTTTCATCTTAACAGAGTTCTGTTTTTCGGTTCTTATGTTTTTTGTTTGAGTTTATAAGTTTTCCTCCAGATGAAGGGCAATGACAAAATGATCACTTTTGATTATCGATTTTCCTGAAATGAAAAGGACTTGGACCATATTCTAATAGTGGATTATACCTAGAAGACTATCCATACCCAGATACCGAGGTAATTGAAATGGCGTTATTCAAAATAAATTTTATGCAGCTTCATAATGCACAATATTACAATGCTGTTAATCACCTTCCTTTCAAGCATAGATCAATTAACTCTTCCAATTCTTAGAAACAGTTCCTTTTCACGACACTAAAACTTTATCCATAAGTTTCCATTGAACCATATTATAAACATGAATTGTTTAAAACGTGCCAGCATGAGTAGACACAAGGTTTTCCTTAGATGTAATTTTTCGTGGAAAATCAATATCGTGTCAGCACCTTCCTGATAACTTCTGTGTCCCCAGTGATTTCTTCTCTCGTTTAATAAGCTATAACCAAAGAAAGACTTTCTCAAATAATGAGTTGTGTAGTGCCATATATTTCGTTTCGTAATTTTAAATACAAAAAGTAAGCCTGAAGTAAACAAATGCAACTTGGAAAAATGCAATAAAATGTATGATGTTGAAAGTTTGATTCATTTACATCCTACGTGATGAGTACAAGCAATAACCATAGAAAGACTGTCTCTAATAATGAGTTATATAGTGCCATATATTTCGTTTCGTAGTATTAAATATAAAAAGTAAGCTTAAATAATACGAATGGAACATGCAATAATGCAATAAAATGTTTGATGTTGAAAGTACTCAATACAAATAAACATGTGCAACTGAAAAGAAATGATACATCTGTAATAAATTGTATTTATAACTTCGAGGATTATCAAAGCAATATCCAAATTTTATTTATTAGTTTTCGCTTTCTAAGACTGTTAGTTTACAATTTTTCAAAAAGAAAGCACAGGCAGAATCATGACCTTTAATCTGATCAACAAGAAAATAGAAATATTTTGATATTTTAGGTTCAGTCATCGAACACCAATCACCAATGGTCATGTGTCTTTTCTTGTCCAATAGAATTTCCACATAAATTTATTAAAAATGTACCATCTCCATAAATGTCCCTAATTCTAAAAACAAATAAGTTCAGGCTTCGTGACATTTCCATGCTTCGCATCGATATAAAGTTATCTTGATCAGGAAAGCAACAGGGCAAAAATACATTTTTTTTCGCCATTAACACATTGTTTATTTTCAGTTATTTTCACTATGAAAATTTATATCCAATACATCGAACGTCAAGTGTTGAGATACCCAAATTTTGAATAAGAACTTCTGCTAATATACATTTAAAAGCACCCATGAGGCTCAAAGATTCCTCGGATGTCGTTTTTTTGTATTCTTTAGGGATAATACCGTGTTCCTTTGCTTCAATACAAAATGTGGCAATGACGTCAGTTGTCTGACTAATATTTTCAAAAGAAAATCCATTCAATTCTATGTCAATGAATGCAACAGATCCATTTAAACTAAGTTGATCGACCAAGATTTTCTTCGTTTCAGAACTAAATTGGTCACGCAATGAGATTGATGACTCACTTCTAAAATGTTGGCATGGTAACAGTTTGACCCACTCTTCAGTTGAAAGCTTGTATTTTATTTTTAGCTCGTTACAATAAATATTTCTGAACATCAGATTAGGAATATCTTCATCAGGAAAGCAACAGGGCAAAAATACCTTTTTTTTCATCTTTAATACATTGTTTATTTTCAGTTCTTCGCGTTTATATATAGATTCATCCAAAAAATGTTTTTCTTTGAGTAGCTTCAATATTTCAATAATAATATTTGTCCAAATGTGTAACCTCTGTTCCCATTCATTAGCCAGTGGACTTGTCGGCTGGTTCTCCATAGCGTCGCTAATATCTTTAAATTCTTTTGGTGTGTGATGTGCATGAATATTCCGCAACTCTTTAACCTCCTTAATGTTAATGTTGGAAAACTCGCATGAATTGCAACAGCCTGAACACTGTATACACCACGAGCAACAGACCGTATTATTTGTACAAGCCGCTTTATCAGAATGTATTATATCTTCAGGATGTATAGGATGATATGCTTTGACGCAAGTTGGATAAGCAGGTATTTTTCGCAATATTTGACATACTGGTGTTGTATGAATCTCGTCAACGTTTATATCAGATTTAAATATTTTTTTAGTAGAAAAAAATTTGATTTTGTTTTCTTTGTATGAAAGAGCTTCTATCTTCAAAGAAATATCTTTGTAGAAATCTGGATGTTGTAAAATAGCTGACACTGCTTCACCACATGTTGCTACTTGCGCATTTAAAGCTATATCACTTTTTTTGGACAAAAATTTTAGTAACTGCTGTACGGAGAATTCTGATATTCGATTTAGACATAGCAGTTTGCATTCCAGTTCTGTACGTATTTCATGATGATCAGTCGTCATTCCTGCAAAATGTCTTTAAAGCTTCCTATAGGAGGGATGAGCAAATAAGTTATGAATATATCATGGTAAATTTATAAATTAGATGGAAGTAAGTGCATAAAGTATGAACGCGGAAAATTATCTACCCAGCTGAGGGACGATGTTATTTTAACGTTATATGGACTTAATTTTTTTACAGCACAAAATGCTCAGGTTCTAATACAGTGTCGAAATATCGTTTCCATTGTGAAGGCGAAATCAGGGTTCTCAAAAACTAATCCTAATTTCAAATTTCATAATTTGAACCGTTATCTGAATTTACTCACCTTGGCTTTCGAATCCAGTAGGCATGGTCAATACATAAAATTATCTTGTGTTGTCATTCACTTTATAAATGGTAATGATTTCATGCTTATTTTTAATAATTCATTTGTAAACTAAAAACATAATAGAAGATATAATATCTATTGTCGAACATTTATAATTAATGAATAAATAAAGAATATATAATATAATATAATATCATTTTATGCATGATTGAGTAAAAGCAGATTAAGAAACGGTTGGATTCTTTTTTTTTGAATAATTATGTTTAATTATGTTAATTATGTATTCTTTTTTTTATTCCATTGCTTTTATTCTTGCAATAATCATGGGGCAGAAGTAGTTAAAAGTAATTATGAACTGAAAACAAGGCAAAACGTCTTGATCAGGCCGTGTGGTTAATTTATGCCAGTTCATAGAGCAATTATGTGGTGTCAGTTTATCGAGAGAGATAATGTCATTTCAGGTCATTGCCGTGTTTGTACTGCTGTTCAGATTTTCTATTTCAGGTGATTGAACGGTTTGAACGATTATCCTAGATTGCCCTGGTTGCAATTTTAACGAGGATCCTGTAAGATCCTAATAGGATCCTATGTAGAATCTTAGTTGAATTTGGAGAAACGTGATGTTATGCACTTTCGGATGCCTTCTACATTACGTAATGATCAGAAAACAAAAATGTTTTATCGAAAACGTGATCCAGAGAAAAGCCTGTCAAACTGGTTTTCTGTCCTCCTGTAAGATCCTAATAGGATCCTATGTAGAATCTTAGTTGAATTTGGAGACACGTGATGTTATGTACTTTCGGATGCCTTCTACATTACTTAATGATCAGAAAACAAATGGAAAATATGTCTAATAATATCTCATTAATATCAAAATCATAAGCTTAGCTCATATTTTCATCGTTGATCATTAGTCGTATTCACATTTTTTAGCATTATTTTCAATTTCGTTGGCAGTGCATTACTAATGTATTTTACATATAAGAGAATTATGGAGATGGACAATCTTGCTCTGATCAGTTCAGAAAAAAAAGTCACCCCTTGTTTAATCACTAAAAGAAATATACAAATTAAGACTACGAATCTATACAAGTTAGACCATAACTCTGTTCTATGAACGGAATGATTGAATCGAAAAAGAGAGACGGAATTGTTCGTAAAGGAAAATCGGTGGAGGTTCGTTACAGAATTTGCTTGTATTTCATTGCTATTGAGGATAGTTTTTTTCTTTAACATACGGACGTTCGATAAAGAACATAGGCGTAGAAAACATGATATTTTAATAGTAAGTCTTGCTAGAGGAGAAAAAGAGGTTGTATAACCCCTTTTTCGATTCGTCAATTGAATTTACGTGAAGTTATACACACGTATACAATAGTAGGTAACTGTTTGAAAGAGGCATGTTTCAAATAAGAAAGAGATAGATACTGAAAGATTGTATACGATATTAAAAATAAATATAAGGTGTTATTTAAGGTACCTTATTGGCCCTAGTTGATCAAGATTTGCAAACTTTCTACTATACACGGCTAGCATGAATGTCGAAGTTTACAAGCATATTTTATCAGGAAACCATTGGCACTTATATTGAGAAATGTAACTGGATACTTCTAAAAAAAATTAGCAAATTGTTGGAATTAGCTATAACATGATATTTTAGTATGTACATATTCCTGGCTATAATGTAGAAGAAAACACAATATAAACATGTATTTAAAGATATCGGAGATATTCCACAGCATCCCAACGCTTTAACTAAATACTCTTCCTGGTAATTATAGATGAAACCAATTTAAAACGTTAAAAAACAAAAATATTAAATGTTAATTAAAAACTAGTACTAAGAAACTGCATTTGTTATCTTTTCAACATGTTTTTGTTTTTCTTTATCAAAACTTTTTAGAAAGCTTTTAGACGCCCTTTGTATTATAGTTGAATATCTAATGTTTTCATCAGGATCATTACAAGCTTTTAAACATTGAAATCTAAAAATCAAGTAAAACACACTAAAATACAGGGAATTGTTTGGTTAGATTGTTGTCATTTTGTAAAACCATTATTAAGTGCATTGAAATTTTCAACCAAGAAGCGTGCGACAGTTGGTAGAAATGACTTGATCATCAACATTTTATATTTAAACATTAGCCGAAGTCACACTGAGATTAATTCGGATTAGTTAAAGCTTCATATTATAGTTATTTACTAGGTATGCTCAATTAAAAGTAACTTGTCTCTATGACAAACCGTTACAGAGATATTCTTGATCAAAGATTTTAATGACATCACAGCGCCAAAAAGATTTGACAAAAAGATTTGGGCCAAATTTTAGGGACGGGACCCCAATGTGGCGGACCCCCAAAAAAGTCAGTTATTCTTATTGGTTCTCGAAATAATTTTCCCCAATTCTCGCGTTCGATTTGGGTCGCAATATATCGGTTTCATATTGACGTAGCAAAAGAAAAAATAATTTATGTGTGATCTTAAGTTGATGACTCCCCGATGTCTTTCACAACTCGCGTCTACCATTTTGTGTGACAAACAAACAGACAGACAAACAAAAAAACAGAGAATCGGGTATTAATATATAGGACTAGCCGCCAAGCTGCCAAGGCGTTGCTCGCCGCCCATATTCAGCCTGCGTTCTCTCCGGAAACTAAATTAAGTATTTTTCCCAACAATTTTTTTCTTCTCACCTGAAGAAACAAGTTGGAGAGATGTCTGTATGAAGTTAATTACCTTCATGAAATCGTGAGAAAATATGCAGGTCTAATCTGATGTTTAAGAATAGCTATTTAGAATGAACAAATAAAAAATCTTGATTGCATAGATTCATAGTAGATGCCCCTAACAGATTAATAATCCGATAAATAAATAAATTACAATCTTGTTTGTGAAGGAATTTTAAGCCTATTTCACCTCTATTGCTATCACATGGAGCAACGACAATCGCCCAGAAGTCGTAAATAAACATGATTTTCAGTTCATGTCAATCATATTCAAGGTACAGGAATAGAACATCCCATGAATTACGTCACCAGACAGCCGTGCCTTCGTTCTTAAGATGAATGATTATGACATTTGTGTCGTTTACAAATATAAACCATACTTCAGGAAAAGATTTTTTGCGTCGCTCGCCACCCATGAAAACTTTCAGTGTGCGTTCTCCCAGATAAGAAAAAAATTAAAATTTCGGAAAGCTATTCGAAAGTGCTACCAGCTTATAGAACTCGAAATCCTCATCAAGAAAATGTATAGGATCGTATGTCTATGACAAACCGTTACAGACATATGCTCGACCAAAGATTTTAATGACGTCACAGGGTCCCGTCCCTAAATTTTGCCCAAATCTTTTTGTCACCCGATCGCCAATGTCGCGGATCCAAAAAAACGTCAGTTATTCCTATTGGTTTTCAAGATAAATTTTCTTAAATCTCGCGTTCGATTTGGGTCGCAATGCATCGGTTTCATATTGACGTACAAAAGAAAAAATAATTTATGTGTGATCTTACGTTGCTGACTCCCCGATCTCTTTCACTACTCGCGTCGACCATTTTGCGTGACAAACAAACAAACAGACAGACAAATAAACAAACAAACAGAGAATCGGGTATTAATATATAGGATAGCCGCAAATGCGGCGTCGCTCGCCGCACATAGGTTCTTGATAATGTAGTAGCTGAGAAGAAATTTTTGTGATTTTTAAGTTATTTGCAAAAATTTGTTGTGCAAAAATTTCCCAAATGGTAATAGTAAAAGTCTATCTATGTTTTTTGTAATTTTAATTATGTTGACAAATAAATAAATAACTTTACAACCACTAAATAAATAAATAAATAAATAAATAAATAAATAAATAAATAAATAAATAAATAAATAAATAAATAAATAAATAAATAAATAAATAAATAAATAAATAAATAAATAAATAAATAAATAAATAAATAAATAAATAAATAAATAAATAAATAAATAATTTCGAAGGCTTAAATCAATCCAAACAAATCAATCTATCAAATTTACAGAAAAAATAAAGGACGGCAGATACGTCATGTACTAGGCCATAATTAGGTGTTTAAACAGAAATTCCGGTAAGGCGGAATTGGGCGGAAAAAAAAGAACCTAAGATGGTTGTAATGTATTTCTGGTTTTCTCAGATATAAAAAAAATCCTCAAAAATAATTCGAATTTAGATAGTAAATATAAGGAATCGAAACTCACCGATATTATGTAGAGCCAGAATCACATCATCAGTACTCTTTTTCACATTTTTTCTGATGGAACAGTTGAGAATGACTAATCTGTTCTTTTTTCATGCTTTTTAAAACAAAAAATGATTAAGTATTATATGTTTATAGGATACAACAATTATGAAACAAAGATGGAGAGCAATTTTAAGCACTGATATCAAAATTGCTAAAAACAATATTAAATGCAAAACCAGCAGGCGATCAGAGATGCTACATTGCAATAGGTTTTCAACAAAGCTCGCTTTTTAGTGTGAAGGTTTGACATTTAAGAATATGAATCGGCTTTGTTTATTCATGTTTATTTTAATTCCGTGCGTTCTCCAACTTGGAGATTATTTTGCCACTTCATTAGTTTTATGTCTCTATTGTTGGTGATAATGATCCTATTCAAATAGTTGGCTATAATTAACTATTTAGAATTTTATATCATCTTTTATGATCATCTTTAATTCCGGTATTTACATATTCATCATGTTGCTTATCGGTCAATAAGTTCTTTATCAGCAAGAATTAATTGTTTAAATTTAATTTGTGTTTTCACAGCAGGGAAAGGATTAATTAGGAATGTCAGACTTTCTACCAACTTTGAACTTAGCGTTTCTTGGCTATTCGATATACGGACGGTAAGAGACCCTGAGTTGGAAGCTGACTTCCTATTTGAATAATGACTTATTACCTTACGAGCGTTTGAACCTTTGCTTTACTTAAACGAGTGTTTAAAATACCAAATTTTCCATTTGTTTTTATTTTCATTCCCAAAATATATTTCATCAGAATCTTCACAATTTGGTCTAGAAACCACATTTTGATGTTCTGAATTGCTTGTAAATTTGCAGTTGTCATTAGTTCTTAATTTAATTGGGAGTTCAGTACATAAAAAAAATCCCCAACCTTTAACCCCGAAATTCTTGTGTTTTTTCATATGGAAACACTTTTCCTTGACTATTCATTGATGTTTTATGGTAATAACTTGGTAATACACAATATGACAACATTTATATTCGTTTCGCTAGAAAACTGCGGGGTTACATGCTTCGCATCGATTTTTGTAACAACTAGTAGTCAACATCAAAATAAATTAACCGAATCAAAGTTTAATAAAGAATAAATAATAAATAATAATAATATAATAATAACAATATAACAAATCTTTATTATATAAATAAATTAAGTCTTCATAAAGACGCATATTTTCAGACGCATTTAAGACGTCTTTAAGACGGTTTGAAAAGGTTAAACGGTAGACTGACAATTATATGGGATTTTCTTGTTTTGCTTTTCATAATTTTAGGATGGTGGTGTACAACGTTACTTTGCCAAAGGAGACTTCTTTAAAACCTAAACTGGGTGTGTGAATGAACAAGGTCAAACGTACACGTAATCTTTGTCAAAAATTATTTGAAAAGTTATTGTGGTGAGTGTAGTCAAATGTTCTGTTTTGAAATCTTTATGAAACTCTTTTCGTCGCTCAGTTCTTTTGACTTCTTTATAAACTTGCGTGGGTGAACAAGTTCAAACGTACACGTAATTTTTTGTCAAAAATAATTTGGGAGGTTATTGTGGTGAGTGTGGCATATGAATTTGGAGACACGTGATGTTATGCACTTTCGGATGCCTTCTGCATAACATAATGATCAGAAAACAAAATTTAAAACAAAAAACGTTTTCCAGAGAAGCCTGTCAAAATGGTTTTCTGTGCTCCTTAATCAGGGGTTGGGTGTAGCGGTGCCCTGGCGCACTAAACATTTAACCTAACGTAATATATAAGAACCTAGCAGTAATTAAATGGTAGGCGAAGAGGCGAAAAACAAAAATAAAGTTATGGGCTACTACCACAATCGGAATTTTTGGGCAAATCGGTCCACCACTACAGTGAAACAAAACCAGATCTCCCTGACTACAACTATAACACATGCGTTCACTGGTTCAGGGCGGCATGTCTACCATTGTTTTGCGTAAGCGAAGCCCTAAGCAATACCTTATAGATTGAGTAATCGAAGCAATTTTGCGGCTCCTTTATTCCTCAAAAATTTACCCATCTAAAAACAGCCCTGGTATATAGAAATCCCTATGACGTAATATATTTGATCTTGCGAAAAGCTTCTGCTCATTTTATATTCTTGTGTTTTTATTTGCTTTTCACACTAATTTATGGCCAATACTATTAACACAGTAGTAAAGCATTCTATCTATTTTATCCGAGGCAGTTGATGTAGACCTGTTATGTTTTTGTGTCAGTGGGTCATTATTATCTACCTATATCTATTGATGCGTCTCTGCTCTGGATGTTCCTATAATCTGTTTGAATGTTCAGATTTTTCATATTAGTTAGTTCTAACTACTAGCCGTATATTTGTAATTTCATTGTAACGTGGATTGCTAATCACCTTTAGGAAGAAAGAAGCAGCAAGATCATTATATTGTTGTGAAATCTCTTTGTTTTAGAATAGAAAACTGAATGGTATAGATGAATGTAATGCACGTTTCTTAGTTATTGATGTAACCAGGTGTGATAAAATACAGCAAAATCGGGTTTATGCGAAGGTAATACTTGAATAGTCGCTAAAGCTTTCTATGATGTCTTTTATGGACACAAGTGATGCATTTGTTTTGGTATCAAAATATGAAATTTGACTAATTACTACGGCATGTTCTGTCTAATTTCGACATTCAAAGAGATCTTAATTTTATTGAATTCAGCAATAATAAGGGAAAATTCCTTTACGTACAAGACTGTGATTCATTTATCGGATTATAACTCTGCAAGACGCACCTATTTTGAATCTACTATGTGATTATAACTTTTAATTCCTCTACACAATAACTATTCTTAAAATCAGATTAGACCTGCATATTTTCACATCATATGATTTATGAAATATAATTAGCTTCAAGCAGCTAAAAAAACAAGAGGAAATTTAAATGCTCTTACCCAATACATTGTTTTTAATTAGAAACCAGTTTATAAGAAACGGGCTCGGATGTGGTGAGGGTAGTAAAAGAAGATACGGTAAAATATCAGAACATCAGAGACATATATCTAAAGAAGCTACGTTTCAAATTACATCCCCATCTTTTTGCCAATTTTTAATCGATTTTATTAATTTTGGTGTCGATTAAAAGGAATGATTGAGTACTAAAATATCCAATAAAAATTAACTTTAAAAAGAAAGAGCTGAACCTGAAAATTGAAGATGAAAAAAATGAGTTAAGACAATCATTTTCGTATCAATGGCAAACCTGAATCTAGACAGAACATGCCGTTAGTTCCCAAGAATCCAAAATCATGAATGATGATTGTATAATTTTGATCAAAACTCAATACTTGACCCACTTGTTTGCGCCACTTCTTTTCAACCGCAATATTCAATAAGTTTTTTTTCATAACCGTTATTTATTTGTACATCCGCGTCTTTATTATCATTCCAGCTCCAACAATTAAAATCATGCTTTATTTCCACAATTAAACACCCCGCCGCTCATTTCGAAAATCTCAAATTTTTGCTTGGCGTTTATTCAAGACCGTCGTTTGGACGGGGGTCCAGTACATAAGGAGGTTAATAGTGAGTATTTTTCAAAAACAACTTTGAGTATTACGTCACAAAAAATTATTACGTCACAGGTTTTCATCTGGAACGTTTGCATCTCACCACATTCATAACGATTTCGTATTTGTTTTCTTCTTCGAGCCTGACTCATCGGCATCGGTTGATGAAACATTAACTCACTTCGATTACACGTTGTTTTTTTTATTAGAACACCTAAATTTCGGCTGAGGCTGGATGTGCTTATTTTTCTGAAGATTTTCAGCCTCAGGTGTTCTTATTGACGTTCTTAATAGAAATTCAAACAAAAAACAAGAAAAAAATTATTTGACAAGGACCCTTATCCATTTCACCTGAAAAAACATTTCATAGCTACATATGATAAATTTGAAACAAAAGGCTTCATAATTAGACGAATTATCCTAGACACTTTTTTTATTAATAATAAAATAAAGGATTTTATAGGGATAGAGGATTTTGATGGGGTAGAAGTTGTTTTATTGTAGTTTATGTATATATCTAAATAGATTGATATCAGAAATAGCTCTTTATATTTGAACAATCAAACATTGACTGATTTATTTATTTTTCTCAATCTCAGCCTGGCAGTGTTCTTTCGATGTTCTTAGATTTTGGCCAAATCTCAGCCTGAATGTTCTTATAAACGAGGTTCTAATAAAAAAAAAACGTGTAACTCACAAACAGCTGTCAGCTATAAACCTTTCATATCTGAAACACAAAATTTCGACCTAAAATGAACGCGAAATCCGGTTATCAAATGTCCACACTCAGGGAAGCTAATCTGAATTTACTTCGATAATCACCCGTCTACAAAATCGGAGTAGACTTGTATATTTGCTTTTGACTAATTTTACCCCTGCTTTTTTAACGTAATAGATTCACCGATCGGATAGATCGGATAGATCGGATAGATCGGAGGTAAACTTTAAGTGCTACAACAACATTTAATGAACGAATGAATGAATGAAACGAATGAATGAATGTCTATTGTATATTCCTGCTCAAAAGAAGACGAAGTATAGTATAGGAATGAGGAGAGTGGAAACTACTGAGAAGGAGCAGAAACTCCTCCACAGTGAAAGTTCAACTGAGGAGTAGAGTGATTCTGAAGAAGACAAGTTTGACAACAAAATTAAAGGAGCTGTCATTGACCAATTGATGTGGTGACGCAAATATGTCATGACAGTGATCCGCAAGAACTTGTTTATGGCGAACCTTTGTTATTCAAATCGCGTATACGCGAGGTGTTTGGAATGCAAAGCGCTCGTCGACTGGACAAAAAAATAGCCTCTATATAAGTACGAAAAACTACAAACCAGTCTAAAAGAATTAGACTTTGATTATTTATCCGTACCGGTAGTACTCAATGTTCCTCGATACAGAGCTTAGGGTTCTAGGCTAAGCATTCATCAAAGTGACCTTTCACCACGTGTGTATCTAACCGTGTATCTGGTGGAACTTTTGGATATTTCTGGAATTTAGTAAGTTTCTATCGTTTCTACTTATCTATTATTCTTTTTTATGAAACTGTTAATTCAGAAAAAATACGCAGCATTACTTAACCTAATCAACATTACTCAACACACTCCTTCCAGCACTGTATAATTTTGTTATACATATATTTATATTTATAATAAATATTGGCGGGTTATACTTAGTTCAACTGTGTTTTACTCTGATCTTCATTTCTCTGTGTTGAATTTTATTTTATTACTTGTGCATGGTATCGAAAGTAATACAGGTCCAACTTTTTCAAAAGTAGTTCAAGGATCCTTTCATCCAAGGTGCGCCTTGATGAAAATTTGGAATCGCCGGCGATTCCAAATTTGGTGAGATAGCAGGCTTCCAATGCACTGCTAATTATTTTCTTGCCATATGCTTCAGTGCTATTAAGAAAGTATCTAAATGGAATCATGGGACTTAGACTATATTTTAAATCAAGGTGACACATTGTTTAAGATATTGAAAGCTACAGGACCTCTAGCAGGTGATGAAATGCCTCATAACATAATGATCGAAAGTCAGCTAATTCAAATTTATTTTCTTGGGATGCAAAATAGTCTTTTTTTCAATGATACTGATATGTTTGAAAACCATAAATGTCTCGCACTCAATGAGATATGCCATTAAGCGAGGTGAGGTGACTCTCACAACTGTTAAAGAATATATTGACACATACTTGAACCCAAAGAAGCGAAATATTCTTGATCCTGCAAAAGAAAATTTTGAAAACATTCCATGTATTTCAAAATTTTTAGAGCAAATGCAAGTATCCGAAACAGATTACTATGATGCACTTAGGATTTCCTGCGACTCAGACTTTCAAATCCATTTGAAACGACCACCAGATTCCTACTTTGTAAACAATTATTTTAGTGAAGAATTGCAAGCTTGGAAAGCTAACATTGATATTCAACCAGTTTTCAATCATTTCAAGGCCGTAACTTATATGTGTGCTTATTTTTCTAAAGCAGAAGATGAAACCTCACAGGCTATGAAACAAGCTGCAAAAGAGGCTGTTAGTTCTAATAAAAACCATTTTGAGCAAATGAAAGCTATAGCCCGGGCATATACTACAAAACGAGAATGTTCTGTTTAGGAAGCTGTTTACTTAATTATGAATAGAATATGTGGACCCAAAAAGGAAATAGATGAGTTGCCTGAAGACTGCACAGAAATATTTCAGCGAAACATGATTGATCGTTATATAGACAGACCAAATCAATTCTTTCAAAATGGTAAATTTAGAATTCTGGAACACATTTATTTTGCCCAATTTTTGTCCCATTACTATATCACCAAGAAAATGTTTCATGAAACTGAAAATTATTTTCAGCCTGTTGTCCTCAATGATGAATTGATGAAATCAAATCATGCAGATTGTGGCTATCCCAAAATGATCCCTCTGATGTCTTCTAAAGAAAACCTACAATGCAGAAACATTAAAGCGGTTTTGCATTATCATGTGCCAAACAAAATAAATATCCAGAGGAATATGCCCATCGTTTGCTCTTTATGTTTTTTCCCTTCCGCAACGAAGATGCATTAAAATCTTGCTAAATGCTAAATGTTTAGTATGAAGGAAATTATCGTACACTTGCTGAATCGAAAAGGACGCTGATTTCTCCCTTCTGTGTCCCTTCAAACGAAAATGCTGTAAGTTCGATTAGGCTCATAAAGTAAGACTTGTTAATAAGAATCAAAAGCTATCCGATAGAAATTTGTTGTATCAGGTTATTTCTTCGCCTCCGATTTATAAATAAACACCAGACAGGTATTCTAATCCCTTCTTGGTTCTCTTCTCCGAGCGATTTGTAAATATGCACAGCCTTTTCTTGTTTTTATTTTAAACGAAACTTCGAACTTTCTATTTTCTAAATTGTAAATTCTGTAATGGCGAGGAATAATAATTTTCAATAAAAAAGATGTCTTTTACTATTGTTAATGGAAAGGATCGATAAAGAACGAACAACAGAACCAAAGAAGACAATTTAAATGTTAAAACAACTTTTCATAATAATCTTGATAAACTGTGAAGATCCCATTGCAGTTGAACAGCTCAAGCAACTCACACGAAGTATGATGGAAAAATATGTAAAAGATATAGAACCAAAACTGTACGTTCAAACAATTCCTTTAAGGGACTGTTGTAGTGATCCACACTACAGAATCGTTCTGTAGAATAACTTTAACTGGAATACTGGATAACTCAAAGTATCCTGTTCTTGAACTGCTTTTGTGTTTAACTTGGATTCTGCCTTTTGATTACTTTCTCGTAAAAGCTACCGGTTAACTTGAACACCGAATAACTCGAACATTTCGCTATTTCGCTTTTTTTCATTTCCCTTAAGAAGATGATGGCTGTATTTATTATTTCATAGTCTTTCATAGTCTTTCTCATCATTAAGGTTATCTTTCTCGGTGATCTAGGCATAACAAGAATGAAAAATCCAGGCGCGTATATAAAAGCTACCATTAACTCGAACTTAAAATCTTAAGATCTCTAACTTTCGAGTTTTCGAGCACTCTGGATCAGATGAATTTTCTGTTAACTCGAACAAATTTCTGTTTCCCTTGGAAACGCGGCGTTATTTATTATTCAATGTTGTGACACAGTGGATGTTGTCTGACTACGACTCTTGCAGAAATTTCGAAATTTCAAAGTTTCTCATAAGGTTTAATTATTTAAAAGTCAAACATTTCTGGGAGGCATTTATTTGAGAGGAGCGTTAATTACAAAAATGGGAAATGAGAAAAAATTCGCTTATAAAGGAATGAAAAAGGTACTAAAAAAGTTTTCCTTTTTACTTATGATATATACAAGAGAAATGCGTGTGTTGGACAGGGGGAATTTATTCATATCTGGACTTGCATCAGGTGGCGTTTATTATTATACGGTAGTTGAATGACATTTCATAATTAAGCGCAGTTATGTGACTATTTCTAACCAGTTTGATGAACAGATGAACAGAAATTTCGCCATAATTTTAATAGTCATAATTTCTATTGTAGATAGTAAGGAAGTAAGGGAAGTTGGACAAGTAACAAATTAATTTAAGCCAACTAATAAGATATCAAATAAACCAAAGAATGCCTTTCCAAAAACCCTTGCAATTTGATGTTGTGTCAAAATTTTGAAAGAAAGATTTCTTGGCTTCCCTGTTAGGTAAACAACCAGATTTCTCTGCACTCTATACTTTTTTGCATTCTTGGGATTATTTGATTAGTAAAAAATAAAAGATTGTACCGTATAAATCAATTTGGAGTTCTTTATGATTTTATAGATTAAAAGAAACAAATAAACAAACTAACAAACAAACAAACAAACAAACTGTTATACCTAGTTTCAGATAAAATAAACACAAAACAAAAATTATACTACGATTTATATCTAGTGAAAATTGGACCTTAAAAGAAAAGTTTGTTCATTTTAAAATGTTATTTTGTATAGCTGGCTATATAGAACATTTATTGCCTTCTTAGCCTCTCCTATCTATTGAGAGAGTGTATAACTATTTTCTTTTGGTGCTTATCGAAGCTAGCTTACAACATCCTTTCAAAAAGAGGCAAATGCAGCTCTTTTGTGCGAGTATTTTTTGGAAGAAAATCTTTAAGTAGTGTGGATGCTCTGGAAAAATGGCATAAGCTGAAAGTACCATAGATTACATATAGACATGTTCCAATTCCTCGTTCGTTAGTTGAACCCGTCAGTTAGGGATCCCCTGACCGCTTTTTAACGTATGTTGTGCCAACCGTGTTTGCACCTTTCTGCTCTTGCTTTAATTCTAAACGTTTTCTGAATGAAAACATATCTTAACAAATAATGAAATAGAACACACGTGATATACAGAGATCCATCATATACTAGATACAGATTATGTTATATACAAGGTACACCATAATTGTAGATTTAACATTTTCGGGTCTGTTATGAGACTCTACGTGACTTTTCCGATTTTAACTAACGAATATTTGAAATTTTTAAATATGGATTTGTTCCTTTTCCTTTGTAGATGCCTTCTAATTAGTTAGAATTCGAAAATTTGACGAAAGTCAAGTTCTAAAGTCAAAAAAGTATTTCATTCATTTGTGTATTTATCCATATTATGTGCCTGCGATAAGTGATTTGTTGTCATGGTTTCGGATAATCAGATCATCATTAATTAGGATGTGGATGAAGGGTAACAAAATGTAGAAGCAAAGTGGATGTTACAGGCAGTCTTTTCGGCATTTTCCTTGTATTTATCTTTTATTAAAACATATATTTGTGATATCTGTATTCCACAGAGTATCGTCGTAGGAATGCTAAAATTTTGTAGTATTATGTATTAAATATTATGTATTAAATTTCGATTTTTATTTGATGTATTTATGGGTTTATCGTTTTATTAGTTAAAGTGTTATTTAATGATTTACAGAGCTCGTTACAGTATTTCTGTTTTTTGTCCTACTCTTGAACCTCTTCCGACTTGTTGTTATTCAAACCAAATTCTGTTCTATAGTTTCCGTTTCGGATTATTTCGGTAGTGTCTTCCGTATCTGTCGGTGTTCAGTCTCTTGTTTCGTCTGTTATCAGGTACTGTGTGAGTTTTGTGTAGGGCAAAAGGATCTGTCTGTGTGTGTGTGTTTGTGAATATGTGTGTGTTGGACGACGTGTCGTTTCTATGGCGGTCTGGGTTGCCGTCTATGTCTAAATTAATATTTTTTTGTGTGTGGTCAATTTTTTTTCATTCTGGCCATCGTTAGATTCTGAAGCCAAATACGCGCTGAATACGGCCATGTGTGAGTTCCCAAGAAAAGGTCTGATGTATGAATCCTTCATCCTACCTGTCGTTGAGATGTGGGTTGGAATAAAGTATCTTCAAAAAATTATCCGAACCTGTCGCAAGTGGTTGAAATCGTGAATGAGATAAAAAAAAAACATAGTGGCGAAAGTTTTGAAGTTGTAAATATACGTTACTATTGCGCCATGTTCAATCAATGTTCGATTGTCGGAAATTTGTTTGATTGTGGCAGATGACGTGGGCGTGCCGGATCATCAGGAGGAGCGCTAATGGAGGAGAGCGGAAAAGTGTCTGGTTATGCTGAGTAATGATACAAAAAGTTTTGTGTCTATCTGTGAAGGTGGTGATGAAAAATAGTGTTGACGTTTTGTTAGTGTCTTTTTGTTTGTGAATTAATTTTGATTGACTGAAATTGAGTGCTTTTAGGATTTGTTCGTTGATAATGTCAAGTGGGTAATTACGTGTGACCAGGGTACGTGTAAGTTGGTAGAGGTCTTCTTGTAAGTAGGGGTCATCGGATGTGAGCATGTTACATCGCAGTGTAAGTGGATTACGCTTTTCTTTGTATGTAAAGGATGGTGGGAGTTGTAGTATAGAAGACTGGAGCATAGGTTGGGTTTTTGTAAAGCCTGGTTTTTAGTTTTCTTCCTTTGTCTATGTATATCTGCATGTCTAAAAAGTTGATTGATGTTATGGAATATCCGAAGGTGTATTTCATTGTTGGATGCATATCGTTCATTAATGTTATAAGGAAAAGTAGTCGTGTTTGTGTTCTAGGGAATATGAAGAAGATGTCATCTATGAAGCGTTTCCAGAGGTTGATGAGGATTTTAAATGATTCGTGGTTTCTGACTTGTAATTCTTGTGTGAATAAATTTGCCTACGGTGGTGCCATTTTTGTGCCCATTGAAATACCGTCATTTGGTGGTAGTGTTTGGCCATGGATTTGGAGATGCTGTGTTTCAATATAGTTTCCATAACTATATGTAATGCAGAAATTTTCGGCCTCTAGGGCGGTAGGGTGTGTAGGGCGGTAGTGTGTGGCGATATAATTCAAAGTTTAGTAAGACTGCATCCATACCTTCTTCGAGGTCAGTGATATGTAAAAGCGTAGCTGGATGCAGCCCAGAAGATTTTGCTATTTTATGTTTGTTGCAGGAATTTCAGGAATGTATTTGATTGTTTTTCTTCGGCCAATGAAATTACTAAGATTGTTTTTCCCACCAATGAGAAGACGAGAAAAAAAATTGTGCATACTTCTGTTTTCGCTGGTACTTTATTCCAGCGATACGCGGAATAGTGTTCAATCAGACATGATTAACGGGCTAGTAGACGCGTCGCATATAATCAGACGGCTGTTCACATCAACAAATTCCTAATATTCATATCTGGAGGAAAGGGTAAAGTGATAAAATCTTAATTAACATTCATATTTTAAACCACATCTATCAGAAATACAACAAATGTAAAATTTACATTAAAATACAAGCACAATTCAAACTTCCCAAGTTTTAAAATTCAACAAAGATGATCAAAGTGACAAGAGAAGACATTTTGCTTCTCAAATTTCGCGCTGCATCCAGCTACGCTTTTACATATCCCTTGTGGTATCCCGTGTGGTATGTTGGTGTAAAATGATTTAACATCTGCTGTAACTAAGTATGCCTTTTTCAGGAATTGTTTGGAGTCTTGTATGAATGAATGAAGGGAGTTGTTCTCCAATCAGCTACATGAAATGAATATATACTTTGGTAGGTTGTCTGTGGGTCTGTCACATCCTGAGATTGTAGGTCTTAGCGGATAGTTGTCTTTGTCGATACAAAAGTGGTGTGCGGGTTGGTGAGGGTGGTAGTAAGAAAGCTTAAGTCTGGTCATCTGTTTGGTGTGGAGGTATTCGATAGTGATTGTGACGTCTCATGCTATTTTGTATGTTGGAATTTCTTGCAGTTGTTTATAGGTGTTGGTGTAAGTGAGATGCCGTTAACTTTCTTCAATTCGCCTCTCTTGAGAACAACCGGAAATGGATTCGAACCACTGTCATACTTACCTACCGACTGGTGGCCTTGTGGTAGAGTGTTCGCCTTCAGTGCGGGAGGTCAGGGTTCAAATCCTGGCCGAGTCATGCCAGCGACTATAACAGTGTGAATCGATCCACTCAGCTTAGCACTCAGCTTTAGAGCGGGATTGATATCTAAGGGGGTTGTCTGGTTGAGCGGTTGAAGCATACTTGCAGCTTCCGTAGCCCAAATGGGGGCTTTAAATGCTCTGGGACCTCCTTCGCAGGACCCTCATTGATAACAGTTCTATCAGAACTGAAGAGGCTATCCTGGATAAACATTAATAATAATAATAATTATTATTACAGCTACAACTGTACCACTGACACATACCATCTTCGTGGGAAGATTTTGATATTAATTCATTACTATTAAGTAAGTAACTAAAGATTTAACTCATTTGATATTGTTAGTGCAGCCATGACAGGAAAAGTCCTCTATGGTTTCGAACCACTGACTTACGGACATTACCAGTCGCATGCCAACACACCAGCCAGTGCGCCACCGATAGATACCATCTTCATGGAAAGATTTGGATATCAATTCACAACGAGTAAGTAAGTAACTAAGGTTGTATATTCCTTTTATGTCGGAAGTTGTACTTTTAATAGAAACAAACCGAAATGGTTTCGAATCACTGACATATTCACATAAAGAGTCGCATACTAACACTCCTACCAGTAACCCACCGATGGATACCATCTTAATGGAAAAGCTTTTGATATTAATTTACAACTAGGAAGTAAGTAACTAAGGTTGTATATTCCTTTTATGTCGGAAGTTGTACTTTTAATAGAAACAAACCGAAATGGTTTCGAATCACTGACATATTCACATAAAGAGGCGCATACTAACACTCCTACCAGTAACCCACTGATGGATACCATCTTAATGGAAAAGCTTTTGATATTAATTTACAACTAGGAAGTAAGTAAGTAAGTGAGTAAGGTTATAACTACTTTTATGTCGCAAGTTGTACCTTTCATAGAAACTATGCGAATTGGTTTAGAACAACTGATAAGCGTACTTATAGGATGTCAGGCCCATCACATCTAGCACTGCACCACTGATGTATACTATCTCATTAGATAGATTTAAATATCAATTCATCACTTGAAAACGATCCCACTGTTTATAAAATGACCAGGAGCAATTCAGTAATTCGTCATCATAATACTAATTTATTTCTAAATGCTATTTTCTAATAATACCCATTTTTCAGTTAAAATCTTGCAAAAGATCAACAAAATCTGTAAAACAAAAACCATAATGCGCAAAGAGGGAGACTGGAAAGAGGAAACGAAAATGCTTTGAAATTGTTTAAAAACAAGTGTATTTCATTACTTATTACCTGTAACACTTAATATCTCGAAATATTTCTTCGCTTCCTTACAAGTGCGATTTTCCCTGTAAAAATTGTGCTTTTACGTTGGAGACTTATTTGTCCCGGTAACAGTTATTAGCAGAAAAGCGGTATTTACAACATTGCTATCAGAAAAAAACAATTCAAAGTACTAGTAGAAATGTGTGTATAGTACAGAAATTAAGTTACCTACGAAGAAAGTTGATAATTGTACAAGCTTGTTTGCGATAAGGCGACATGGAAACTTTTGGTTGACAAATTGAGGAGAGCAGCATATTTCTAAAGAAATCCGTAAAGAAGCATGCTTTATGTGGGAATCAGAAAAACCAGTCTTTTGAACGTTTTTAGATGTAAACACGGTGTTTATGTTGTTAAAATGATATTTAGCCTGAAAAACCATCAGTAAAGTAATATTGAATGAAAACTTTAGGTAATGGTTTCAGAGTATGAAAACGCGAGGTTTAATATTTAAATATTTAATAGTGGGGTTTTCGTGTAAAACGGCTATATCGCGCAATATTATGGTCATTTCTCAATAATAAGAATAATTCAAACGAAGTGAATTTTTTTGCATCAAAATCGTGTTGCTGGTTCATATAAAAAGAAAAACCTTACCTTTAATTAAAGTTTGGCTATTGGTTAAATTAATGGGACAATTATTAGATTCAATAATATAAAATATAGCTAACTCTATTACTGCTAAGAACTTCTTCTTATACATAGAGACCATTTGGATTTACGATTTTTTTTAAATTCCTAGTATATCATACTGATATCTAATGTAAAGTCTGATTAATATACTCAATATTTCAAATTTAACAAAATGATCATTGATATTCATAGTTAAAGGGATTCCTGCGTCCAAAATGATATTTAAGTAATAAACAGTAATCATGCCAAGAAACAAAGTTTAATTAAACATTTATACCAAAAGTGAAAAGACTTGATGATATCCTTCAAACAAAACACGAGCTTCCCTCTCTCTTCTCTGCCATATTTATTTATCTCTTCACCTCGATTCGCCAGAGTCGCTCCTGACCTCAAATTATTTGTGACGCAATAAGATGGTATAGTCAGAGTTGGCCATAAAAGCGAATGTTAGCGAAAAGCGATATTCAGCATATTCTCTCAGAGTTTTCAGCGAGTCTATAAAAAATATGGCCAGCGCTTCTTCACCTTCGGCATCTTCATCGGTAAAAACTTCTTCAGAAGTTTTACCTTATCAATTCGAACCATTAAGGTTAGAAGATTCTGACGAGTGGACTGACTGTGACAGTACCGAGGAGGAATATCAAATTCAAAAATTGACGGCACCGCATTCTTCATCAGTCTGCGTTTCTTAGATTTTTTCCCACCATGTAACTCAGGACAAAGGTCTTCTTTTAGCGTTGAGCTGGACTCGAAATCACTAGAAAGGAAATGGTCAGAGCATACTCTACCTGTTTTCGGCAGGGAAGTCCGCTTGATAGCTGCCTCCCACTGCCGATATAATACCTTATCTTTCGGTAAAGTGTGAAAAGATACATTAGGATTTTTCCACCCTTGGTTATTACAACCAACAACTACGCAGAATGCCATGTTGAAATAAGGCTGTCTTGATATCAACGTTCTTGTTTACTTTATTTTCGCGCTTTTTAATTGCCTCACTTGCTTTAATTTTCAGCATAATAAACTTAAGTTCATGTATTCTGTACAAACACGGTTTCAATTTTTGACTCTCCATCAGAGTTACCGTATTTCCTCTAATAAACGCCGCCCTCTGATAAACGCCGCCCTCTATCAAACGCCGCATCCAAACTCTGCAATTTGTAATAAACGCCGCGGCGTTTATTAGAGGAAATACGGTATATAGATTTAGGGTTTGCTATCCCGTTAAATACAACTTTAGTTCTAGCAAAGGAATCTCGCGCTGGTGCAATATTTATCATTGCCTCGTTTTTTTCAAAAATAAGATGTTTTTAAAAACATTCTTGTTATTCCACGAAGTAGTGTAGAGGAAAATACGAAGAAAATTATATCAGCAACTTGTTAAAGTAATTTTGTACCACCAGGGCTGGAAATATAACCTGGCTTTCGCTGGCGGTAAGCGATTTCTAACTATCTTATTACGTCACAAGTATTAAGGGAATTGGAGCGAGTTTTAAATAATCATCCGAAGAAGAACAGTGGCGAGCACGTAATGGCGGCCAATATTTCAGAAAAACATTTTGCTATTTAGAGATATCCAAACAAAATCAAGTGTGAGTAACTATCTTTTTAAATTTGTTTTATGGATTCTACCTGAATTATGAAATATCATTTTGAACGCAGTAATCCCTTTAAGAAGAATTAGAACTTGGTAGAATAATATCATGAATGTGTGACAATAAGACTGACATATGTTTGAAGAAACCTAGTCATGAGATGTTTTATTATAAATATATTTATATACACTTCGAGATAATGAATAGCAAAGAGCATTTTGTTCGTAAATATCTTTCTTCGTTTTTGTGCGTTTCGGTTGAAAGAGTGTTTTGATTAAATATGAGGGATACAAGTCGGGATGGTTAGGATACGGGTATCTAAATAACTTTTGTAATGAGTTTATGGTGTCAAATCATATGGTGTGAAATTATATATTTACTGGTGCTGCAGTAGTACTGTTCCCTTTTGACCTATGGCTAGATGAATTTTTATGTTTTTCCTATCTTTATCCTTTGAGGAGACCATTGTGTGTGGTTTACATGATTGAACGAAACTGCTACTTAGAAAGTGTGGTCTATTAGTTTTTTATATATTATATGCAACGGGGTGAAGTTATGGAAGATTTTTTTCCAAGAGTCTCGACGTCAGTTCCCCCGAGGGTGATCTGGCTGACCAACATTTTTCGGTTGCTACAGTCATGGACAACATTATAAACTGCTCAAACTTTCTGTGCTAAAGGGGGTAAACAAATCCAACAAGGGCTCTTGGAATATAGAGCGTGGAATAAGAAATTTTGGAATTGTTTTGGTGGTTAGCGGAATTAGTCAAATTATATGGTCCTCTAAAATTTGTATTTGTACAATAATGTATTTTCACTTTCTAAGAACAGAATTTCTCTGAATTCTCATTATCTCTCATCTGTGGTACATTGTACTGCAATACAATAACATTTTTTTTAAATAGAACATCAAATAGTGCTATAACGGAAGAGAACAAACATCACACAGACAATTTATTAAGACTGTGCTCAAGATTACTTAATGTTATATCGATAGGAATACTTATTAAAACTGATGATTAATAGAAGAAAATAATCCCTCGTTATTACGATTATTTATTTATTTATTTTTTTATATTTTCTTGCCCTGACGCATGCATTATTTCTGCTGTTTTCGATATATTTTAACTGTAAAGTCTTTTTAGTATCTTTAACGTAACACAATAATTATTAAAGTTATTTGTCTTTTCATGTTGTCAGATCGGTTATAAGTAAGTCAATTAGTCCTTTGGCGTAGAGAATTTTCAGCTCTTAGTAGCGGATAGGGAGTTGACAATCTTTGGGTCAATAAAAGACAATAAAATGAAAAGGTGACTAACATTAGTTGCCAAATTATGATAGAAACATCTGGACAGATAGATTTTTAGATGAATAGCAAGTTTAAATAGTCATGATCCGATGCTAAAACAACTAACATGTTAATGCCATTACTAAATATTTTTTGCAAACGTCAGAATGTGTTATCGAAGAAAGAAATTAAATCATTTCTATGCGCAATGTTATCTGTTTACGTTAGTACAGTTTGTCTTTTATTCTGCAGCTAATATTCAGCATTGGCGTTCGCTTTATATGTTATAAAGACTGTTTCTCACATCCACACTGACGTTCATTTTTTACTTAGAAATTGGGGAATTTTCCTGTCAGGTTGCCCTGGCTTACCCATTTGGTAAATCAGCAATGGATCAAACCATTAAGAAGTTGGTCAATGAGGATACGCAGACATCTGATGGTATAAAAGAGTTTACCACAAAAATAAAAACACAGCAGATGTAGAGCCAGTATTGTTAGATAAGATCAGTTAATGTAGTCAATTTAAAGAAACTGGATTATGGTATCATGATCTGACAAAGCCACAGATAAAAACAGAGAAGAAAATGAGTGTTGTTTAACATGATGAAAGAAACAAGGAGAAACCCAATTGAGACATCAATCGATTTGTGTAGCATTGCTACTGGTTTTGTGCCGTCTTCTGAAATCATCCAAGATATGTTCATTGCAGAAAAAAAGGAAGAATCCACCTAGTCCGCTAGCCAATTCATGTGACCTTGACATCGAGTCCATATGGGATTTTTTTGCATTTTCTGTTAATATAGTCTAAATAGACTCTAAAAAGCCAAACTTGTCCCTCTCAATTGTTGGGCAAAATTTTTTATGGCCCTTAATAAATGGGATATCTCGAAAACCGAAAATCCCGGTAAATTTCTGTAAAAATGATCAGAAACCCTTATTGTTTATACTCGTTGGAAAGATAATTGCCTGCAGATTACAAAAATGATACTTGCTTTTGTTTCCGTTAGTGTTATAAAGAAGATATAGTGAAAACGAGGTTGTTTCCACCTTTTTGTTGGGATTTTTTTCAATGAAAATGAACATCTCGCTTTCACAAGCATGCGTTACGTTCGATAGATAATTCTGAAGTCTGAATAAATTGCACAATGCAGTGGCTTCTTCTTGAGACCAACAAATTTAAGTTTTGTTGAATATATTTTGAGAATTGGTGACAATTATTCTAATCTTACATCTTTTTACTTAAGAAATATAAACAAAATGGAAATCAAATCATGAAAATAACATGGAAACCACTCCTACGGATTGTATTTTTCAAGACTGCCTTCAATCCTGTTCAAATGGAGATAAATCATTTTCACCAAAGCCACTCTCAGAAAATCAAGTGACTGTTGTAATGAATTGCAGTCAGAAACGACATGATGGGTTTGGTAAAGATTTCAAGCAATCAAATAACATGAGCTATCATTCTAGCTGTTATGCAACATATACTTCCAGTACAAAGATAGAGAAATATTTGAAGGCTATGAGGAAACAGAAAGAACAGTTAGAGGGTACAAAGCGAAAGTACTTGAGAAGTGGGTAAGTCAGCTTTAGCACGATAATGGATATCATTTGGAATGAGCCTTCAAGGTGGACTAATTTTTACCCTCGTATTGGTGGCATGCATTGGCTTATGAGCTTCGTTGGATCTGTGGGAAAGCTATTGAAAAATAGTGGATTAGAAATGCTTCTGAAAGCAGCTTTTTCTGGGGTAGAAAAGATGTTGATCGGGAAGAAATTTCCAATGAACGTCAGAGCTCTAAGAATTGTGGCTATAAAGTTACTACAATCTGTAATAAACGAAGAGTCCACACGAGAAGATACGGTTTCTACCTTCCAATCTCTATCTGATAACAGTCGACTTGCCAAACACTGGATCCAGAATCTGATATATCCAGTATTTCTAATGAAGATGTACACCCGTGCTGAACGAGAAGGTGAATTCGGGCTTCACCTGTACTGTTGTAAGAAGATGATTCCATACTTTTTTGCTGCTGGCCATTGGAACTACGCCCGTGACGGTATAGTTTATTTGAGGTGAATAGAAAAGATGCCTGCTAACCTGCTGAATAAATTCATGAAAGGGGCGCATGTGATACGACTCAAAGATGGGCTTTTCAACGGAATTTGGACCCACATGGCTATCGAAACGACTTATATGAAAGTTGGAAAAGGTAAGCTCAATTTTATCTGACATTATCTTCAGGGACCACGCTTCTACAACAAATGTAAAATGTAAAATTTAATTTTAAAATTTACTTTTTAGGGCCTTCAGGGATAATTGGTATAACTACAAATGACAGATCAGTCTCAATATGGGCCAATAGCCATCATCTTTGCGGAGAGCTTCTGACAAAACTTGGGAACCAAAGAAACAGGCAGAAAGCTTCCATGAAGACCAGAAGAGGGCAAAGGAAGAATCAACTCTGACAATGAAGATCGACTTAAGATTAGGACAGCATTGAATAAATGTATCCATCCATTAGAAGTTATATCCCATTCATCCGACGTTTTGGTAAACATTTACACTGGCGAAGAGTCAGACAAATCAGTCAATGTTCACAGGGCAGCAGAGATTGGAAAAGAAAAAATGGAGCAATTTCAGAAAGAGCTTCCTGAGGGTTTTAGAAACAAATTGACGAACAAAGTTGTGCTAATGACCTCAGCAAAGGACAAGAATAAGAATAAGAAGGGACAAGAAAATTCATACAATACAGATCTTATCTTTTCACGTGTACTCCTTCTCCTTGGGACAAACCAGATTGACTTTGAGGATCTATTTGATTTCGAATTGGCAACTGTCTCAACGTCATTGTTTGAAGAATCTGGTGTTGCAAGGTACCCAAAGCATAAATCAGGTCTCATGAATAAATTGAAGATCGAAGAGTCATCCCGCTCAGTAAGACTTGATGCAACTGTTATTGATGGTGGTGGTATGTTGCATAACATTCATTGGCCATCAAATGGTACAGTAAAAGATTTAGTTGATGGAATTGAGCACTACGTGAAGAAGATCAATACAGATGTTTACCTAATATTCGATCGCTATAAGGCTGGAAGCATCAAATCAGACACAAGAGAATCACGTGTTGGGGCATTTAGAAGATCTCACCAACTTTCATTAGAAAGAGAATTACCCCCAAAAGATATGGTTCTAATTTCTTCAACTACCAAAGAAAACTTGATAGAATTGATATCAAAGGAGCTTTGCACGAGATTCGAAAACAACAGATCACGAAATCGGTTCGTTGTCACATCGAAAAGTCCAGTTCCAGTGCAGGTTGAAAATGGAATTAAGATCCAAAGAAGAGACTTAACCTCGTATTTTGATGAATTATGCTGATTATGCCATTCCCCAGCAAGTGCATTCTATTCTGGTAGAAGAAGGAAAAGGATCAGTGAAAGTGCTGTCTGCAGACACCGATGTCAAGTGGATGTGAGTTCATCAAAGAATAGACGAGCTATGTGGATAGCCAAGACAGACGGAGCGAAGAAGAGTGCTAAACCACCAGCCTTGAAAAGTTTACCTCCTACAGATGAAGCTCTTGAATGTAACGTAAAGAGAGCACATTACGTTGCGATTTTGTGGAAGTTCTGTATCACTGGAAATCTTCCAGATCTAGACCCCTGTGACTATGGATGGGAAACGGACGGTGACTCTTTGAAACCTACCATGCTTCCAGATGGAATCGATGTTGCACCTCAAAAAGCCTTAGAGATGACGAAATGTCAATGTAAGACACAGTGTATAACGAAGAGATGTAGTTGTGTGAAAGCTGGAACTAACTGTTCTGATTTCTGTGGTTGTCAAAGTTGTGAAAATCACAAAGATATCAATTGTGACTATGTTAACGATGATGATGACGATGATGAAGATTCTAATGATGAAATTGATGACATGAATTGATTAATCGAATAAATGTTTAAAAATTACTCACTGCAAAGTTTCTAGTTTCTGTATTCGATTCCGAATTATTTTGGCAAATTATACAAAATGTTAGGCAGTCTTTTGGTTGTAATTTTTTATTTTTAACGGCTGAAACATAAACAAGTATAATTTTTGTAATTTGCAAGCAATAATCTTTCCAAAGAGTATAAACAAGGGTTTTTTATCATTTTTTACAGAAATTTCCCAGAATTTTCGGTCTTCGTGATACCCCATTTTTAAAAGTCCATAAAAAAGTTTGCCCAATACTTAGGAGGGTCAAGTTTGGCTTTTTGGGGTCTATATAGACTGTATTAACAGGAAATGCAAAAAAATCCCATATGGACTCCATGTCAAGGTCCCTTTTAAAATCTGCGTTTGGCCACCAGACTAACCAAGAAAAAACAGGTGAATTGAAGATAAAGCGACAACCAATGCAAAACCTCTTCGATCTCATTCCAAAGATGAAAAATAAAGCTTTCGAAAGCAAAACTTTCAATTTCAAAACATCAACAGGAAAAGTATTAAGTTGAAAGCTGACAAATATCTGCTCTTAGTGGTGACCATTGTTGTGCAAAGTCGAGAACACATCTGTTTCAAACCGCAATATTAGAAGGATACTCCAGTTTATGAATCTCATCGATATGGAAAAGGAAAACATGACAGAAATAGCATCTCGGATTGTAAAAAGACACCAGCACCTGATACCGATTTCGAGTTCTTCTCAGGAGCATCAAGTCATGCGACATCAATCGTTGCTCTTGTAGAGGGAATGGACTTCGATGTACCGATATATCCATCCCTTATGGAGACGAGGACAAAGATGACGAGCAGTGACAGTGATGATGAATTTTAAATAATTTCTACTATTTGAATTAATTTTGTGCTTTTTCGGTATATGAAGTCAGTTTTGCTATTGAAGTAAGGTGTCGAGGAAGAAAGGAAGGCGCCAAAACTCTGATCAAAACAACAAGCAAAAATCTTTGGACGTTTCTTTTCCGAATATATTTAGTGTATACAAAATTGTATGGAAAATAACCAATCTACATGTGATCAAAACGATTTTGGGAACCTGAACTGACGTGAAAACTTTTTATTTTGTTTTTTGCCTGTTTTGCAAGCATATATGTCCCCTCTTGCCATTTCAAAACAGTAAGTGTTTTGGTAACAGCATGAACTTTTCAACTGCAGCATTACATATGTATAACACTAAAGGACAAAGTTTTGTTGGAAAGACCATAGATCCCTTAACACCAAATGGATATTTCTCTCAGCTAAATAAATACCACAAACGTGTGTCATAAAGTTTATTATAGCGCACCCTATTCAAACTTAAATTACAAAACAGAAAAAGATGAAAGGAATATCAGACCTTTAGGATCTAAAGAAGTAATTAAAAATAAAAGATCTTTTGGTTGACAATTCTTGAAAAAACATTGAAGAGTGTTCGAGATAGAAAACAGCTGGAGGGCTACAGAAATGTCCAGAAATGTCCAGAAATGACAGACGTGTAACTTTTCCAAAAAGGCGTCTAAAAGTATGCGTCTTTCTACAGACTTAATTTAGACAAAAATAAGACGTCTAAAAGACGTCTTGTGCCGGCTGGGTTGTTAAAGTTATATAAAACACTTGAATTTTTTAAAAGTTGGGTTACCATTTTCCTGCTATCAATGTTTTTAGCAATGCTTTTAGTTTATTCTACTTCAACAAATAATACGAAAGCCTAATCCATATTATCATACGTTTTTTTTAAAAAAAAAAATGCAAAATGCAGCGTTTTATTTTATTGGTTAATTAAATAATGCTAAAATACTGTATTCGGATTGGCTTAAAAATCATAACTTGTTTATGATTATAATATTATTGCTTCTAATGACAGCTGAAAATTTTGTTGTTGTACCTTTGTCTTCAATGCTTTGAGATTTCTATTTCTTCTTTTGCTTCTTCTTTCTTCTTCTTTTTTTTTCCCTTTTTTATTTACATTCCATCCATTCTTTACTGAATTTTTTTTTACACCTGTCATAGAATATTTTTCGATGAACGAGTACTAATTATGATTAGATAAATCATAACATCTAAAAATGTGCAGTTACATTGAGCAGTATTTATTTGTGATGTGTGCAGCCGATGGGGAGCAACACCCTCATCGTGTCCATAACCCATTTGTTAGTCCCAGCATTTCCCGGTACTCGTTCATCGACTATTGGCATAAAAAGAATTAAAAGCAAAAAAAAAGAAGTAAAAGAAATAAAAGTCTGTGCACTTGACATTTTTGTTAAAATTTCTCAGCGCTGTCTTGATGAATTTCAACAAATTTAAGATTAAATATTTTCGAGATATTTTCGAGAGTGGCATAATATGCTTTCGCAAAATGAAAGGAAAATGGCATAACTCATTTTTGGTACGTTGAAATTTCCACCTTTCCTGATTACGAATATATAAAAGTATTTACAAATTTTTGCGGAGTTTTAAAGGTCTCACAAAAACAAACCTCAAAACCACTAAAATCCGACATGTTCTTAAAAGAAACTCTCACAAATTTACCAGCAAAGATGTGAGGAAACGAAGAAATAATCAAAGTGTTTCTTAATTGAAAAAAAGAACTTGAAAGTGAAGCAAAAACTATGTGAAGGAACCAGTTCTTCGCTTTAATATTTTCTCAGGTGAAAAGAATAAGATTTATCATTTCCGTTTCTCTACATATTTATGATTTGTCCATAAAGTAAGAAAAACCTTTAATTTTAGATCTGAACAGCCATGCTTTTTAGCAGAATATACACTCGCCCTGATTTTCCAAATTAATAGAACAACAACCCGATAAAAACGGATTAAAGGAGAAACAGAAATTAAAGACTCTTTAACTCACAACAAAAATATACATAAATGAATGTGAATTGAACAGAAGTTTCCGAGAAAGAAATTATGTCAAAGCATAAGAACTACTTTGGAAAAAACCCATGCAAAGCAGAAACAACTTATAGCAACCACAAATAACATTTACGCAAATTTCCTTCTTACATAAAGCAATTACACCCAAAAACAAAATAAGATAGAAAAAGGATTTAGCATTTCGAAGTGTTTTATTTTATTTTTTTAAGTAATTTATGAAACGTTGTGTCTCTATCTTGGAACTCTAGTAAACAATGCAATTTACGTAAAGGAATGTACAAAAAACTAAAGACCGTCGAGGTTTAGACAGGAAGGAAAAAACAATGAAAAAAAAGCCGGTTGCAAAGTATTTCTTGGTTTTGCAGAAATCCAATTAGACATTTCAGAATGATCCCAATGGCTTTAAATTTTGTACGCAATCTTCTTGAACATCTATTTGAAATGATATTAAATGCCATTTCAATAAAGTGATGTGAGTATCATTCATTCTTCAAGGTGTTATTCCAAGGGAGAGCAGATCAGGTCATGTTTGGGATTTCCTGGAACGACACTTAATTCATGGTGCGTGTCAGTAAAAGATTTTACCTTGACTTGGTCGACCGCTGTTAAATATAAATAGATTCCCATTAATGTTTCGTCAAATTTGATATCTGTTTTTCAGATCTTTTGTCCATTAGAACAAATTTTAGAGTTTAAGGTATCGTGTATCACTTTTTTGTGATGACAACCAATCCGCAGTAGTTATTTAACATCACGTGTATCAAGGGAGAGGAATGGTTTCAAATACTGAACTTTCATCTTAACAGAGTTCTGTTTTTCGGTTCTTATGTTTTTAGTTTGAGTTTATAAGTTTTCCTCGAGATGAAGGGCAATGACAAAATGATCATTTTTGATTATCGATCTTCATGAAGTGAAAAGGACTTGGACCATATTCTAATAGTGGATTATACCTAGAAGACTATCCATACCCAGATACCGAGGTAATTGAAATGGCGTTATTCAAAATAAATTTTATGCAGTTTGATAATGCACAATATTACAATGCTGTTAATCACCTTCCTTTCAAGCATAAATCAATTAACTCTTCCAATTCTCAGAAACAGTTCCTTTTCACGACACTAAAACTTTATCCATAAGTTTCCATTGAACCATATTATAAACATGAATTGTTTAAAACGTGCCAGCGTGAGTAGACACAAGGTTTTCCTTAGATGTAATTTTTCGTGGAAAATCAATATCGTGTCAACACCTTCCTGATAACTTCTGTGTCCCCAGTGATTTCTTCTCTCGTTTAATAAGCTATAACCAAAGAAAGACTTTCTAAAATAATGAGTTGTATATTGCCATATATTTCGTTACGTAATTTTAAATACAAAAAGTAAGCCTGAAGTAAACAAATGCAACATGGAAAATTGCAATAAAATGTTTGATGTTGAAAGTTTGATTCATTTACATCCTACGTGATGAGTACAAGCAATAACCATAGAAAGACTGTCTCTAATAATGAGTTATATAGTGCCATATATTTCGTTTCGTAGTATTAAATATAAAAAGTAAGCTTTAATAATACGAATGGAACATGCAATAATGCAATAAAATGTTTGATGTTGAAAGTACTCAATACAAATAAACATGTGCAACTGAAAAGAAATGATACATCTGTAATAAATTGTATTTATAACTTCGAGGATTATCAAAGCATTATCCAAATTTTATTTATTAGTTTTCGCTTTCTAAGACTGTTGGTTTACAATTTTTCAAAAAGAAAGCACACGCAGAATCTTGACCTTTAATCTGATCAACAAGAAAATAGAAATATTTTGATATTTTAGGTTCAGTCATCGAACACCAATCACCAATGGTCATGTGTCTTTTCTTGTCCAATAGAATTTCCACATAAACTTATTAAAAATGTACCATCTCCACAAATGTCCCTAATTCTAAAAACAAATAAGTTCAGGCTTCGTGACATTTCCATGACTTTTACAGATATAAAGCCAACTTCCCTGATCGTCCCCTGAGACAAATTCCTACTTTTCTGACCATAATGGAAATCTCTGGATGATACACACGGCACCTTCTAATAAGATTATGCCTGCAAGAAAATACAATGGTACTATTCAGACGAATATTCATATTTTTTGATGATATCTACACATCTCGTACTGCAACCTCTTGATGCGTGCATCAAAGCTGTTAAGCCTTCGTTATCTTTGGTATTGACATCGCATTTGTTTTCTAACAATTTCTTTACACAAGAATGACTATCGCTCCGTGCGGCGTGCATCAAAGCTGTTAAGCCTTCGTTATCTTTGGTACTCACATCACATCCGCTTTTTAACAAATTATCTACACTAAGAAAAGAATTGCCCCGTGCGGCGTGCATCAAAGCTGTTAAGCCTTCGTTATCTTTGGTACTGACATCACATCCGCTTTTTAACAAATTATCTACACTAAGAAAAGAATTGCCCCGTGCGGCGTGCATCAAAGCTGTTAAGCCTTCGTTATCTTTGGTACTGACATCACATCCGCTTTTTAACAAATAATCTCCACTAAGAAAACAATTGCCCCGTGCGGCGTGCATCAAAGCTGTTAAGCCTTCGTTATCTTTGGTATTGACATCACATTCGTTTTTTAACAATTCATCTACACAATAACCACTATCGCTCCGTGCGGCGTGCATCAAAGCTGTGAAGCCTTCGTTATCTTTGGTATTGACATCGCATTTGTTTTCTAACAATTTCTTTACACAAGAATGACTATCGCTCCGTGCGGCGTGCATCAAAGCTGTTAAGCCTTCGTCATCTTTGGTACTCACATCACATCCGCTTTTTAACAAATTATCTACACTAAGAAAACAATCGCCCCGTGCGGCGTGCATCAAAGCTGTTAAGCCTTCGTTATCTTTGGTATTGACATCACATTCGTTTTTTAACAATTTCTCTACACCACGAGAACTATCGCTCCGTGCGGCGTGCATCAAAGCTGTTAAGCCTTCGTTATCTTTCACATTCACGTCACATCCGTTTTCTAATAATCTTGCTATTTTACAACTATGGCCATGTCGTGAAGCAAGCATTAATTCTAAATAAAAAAAGGCAATTACGTCCAAAAGAAACATAATAGAAAATTTCAAAAAGCTAGATATAGTAATATTATATATGGAGAGCCGTTTGTGCAAAAATACATAAACAA
The DNA here is from genome assembly GCA_039566895.2 of Turritopsis rubra. Classification (NCBI taxonomy): domain Eukaryota; kingdom Metazoa; phylum Cnidaria; class Hydrozoa; order Anthoathecata; family Oceaniidae; genus Turritopsis; species Turritopsis rubra. The sequence continues at coordinate 1,547,828 of CM077622.1, forward strand.
ATTTGCATTCTTTGGTATTCTTTTATCATGTTCAAAAGTAATTTTATTGTTTTCAAGAAATTTTCTACTGATGATTCTAAATGCTTATTCCTAAGGCATAATTAGTCAGCTGCTTAAACACATTAAGTATTTAAATTGTTGTTGTTTGTTTTTTGGGTACAGTTTGTCAGTTCTCCCTAATATAATTTATCTCCCTAATTTTTTGTATGTACGTTCGATGTATGACGCTATCCATAATTTGAAGTTAGATCGTATCGTGTACGTGTTGTGTTGAAAACAAAACTTAAGAAAAAGAATCAAAGATTATTTCTGTCTCAATAATTGAAATTAAGTTTTTAATAGGAGTTGTTTGGAATTTTTATGCAAAACTAAAGTTATATAGTGAAAGTTATATATTTGAGTTTTATAAACGGTTCTGCTATGCCCTTGTGTTATGCCCAGCACCCTCTTCCAGCAGGATATTTGAATATTTTGGTACAAACAAAGGTTTTTGCAGGCCGTTATAGATGACTTTTTAATTGTTTATCATGTTCTTATTACACAAAGAAGTGTTATTGTATTGTCATTATGTCTCCCCTTGGTTGCTTGGAGACATGTAGCTGTAAAATTCTTTTACCCGATATAGCATGATTCACACTTATGAATCAGACGAAGAAACTGAAAAGAGGCTGAAGCAGACTCAAGCACTGTGTGAACACGAGTGAAGCAAGTGAAGCAGATGTGAAGCATGAAGCATGCGTTGAAGCAAATGTTTCGAAATATTTTGATATCTTGCTTTACCTGTTGCTCCATAAATTCAATTGCTTCATACTTGCTACATGATTTCCCCAGTGTGAACTTGAGAAGCAAGGTGCGTAAGTTGTTAATTCATGAAAGCAAATGAAAAAACTATATTACACATTTTAAAATGGCGACACTACAAGATGAAAAACTTTCTGAGCCTGTTAGAAGATATTCTGTTTACATATAGCCTTCATGTGATGCGCATTACTATAACTTCCAGATCCAGCATAGAATGATTCTTCTTAAAACTCTTATAACCTTACAATGTTTTGAACTGGTCTGCTACAACTATCATTTGAGGTAAAAAAGAAATTGCATTCTCTCTGTTAATAAAAATCAGTGTAAAAAAATTTGGGGAAAGTTTTGGTCACTTGCAAACATATTAGTAACTATTATATATATAGTTAGTATTATATTAGTATCCCTTCCTATTTGTTATTTTATTTTATTTCTGTTATTCTTGGGAAAAACTTTTTGCAAACTAAGTTTCTTGAGTCACCATTTTTATGAATGAAATCATATAGAAACATTATGCGCACTTCGAATCGTAGCCGCTTACGGCCATTTATGACTGTTTCATTTACATTCAAAAAACATCGATTTTAGGCAATGAATTATATTATGATTCAATAAATCCGTCGATGCCGGGTAGTTGTCACCGAGCAGCCTCGTTTTCAAGCTTAGTTTGTGTATAGAACTATGAGTTCCAAGGAAACTATGTGGACGCATACAATGTTCTTTTACAAGTGATTTTTAGCAGAGACAAAACACTACTGATACCACAGACAATTTTCGACATTTATTTATAAAATACTTTTCACATTTATTATTTATCACAATTATCCAAAATATTATATTCAGCTTAAAGTTAAGGTTAAGTTGTCGTTATTAAAGGTTTTTTCACAGTTCACTTTTCACAGGAAGAAATTTTTACGAAATTTTCTTTGCAGATGAAAATACCAAAATTTATTAGTTTTTGTAGAAGTTATTTTATATCTGCTCCTTGAACACAAATTTACACATTTTGTGACGTGGTAAGCAAATGTCAAAGATAAAATGTGAAATAAATAAATGTGATTGCGAATATTAAGTATCAAACTAATATTAAAACAACTATGAGTCTTTACTTAATATCCTAATTTCTGAAATTTTGGGTATATTAACAAATTTCCTTTGTTTCACACAGAATTTAATTTTCGCAGGTGCAAATTGATGCCGTAATTTATTATTCTAACTAAAATTTCTATACATAAATGTTGACGAATTAATGTGGATTATAGTAAAATATTTTGTATATGAATTGAACGTTTCAGAATTGAAAAGTTGATATAATAGCTGATATAATAGTTTCAGACAACAAAGTGTATAATGAATAAAAACATAAGCAACATTCCTTCCAAGAAAAACTGAAGGGACCTGATATTAAGATTTGTTTGAATCTTAATCTCAACAGGAAATCTATTGATTTGTTTTATTCCAAAGACTGTGTGTTAAAATTTTTGTGACTTCTTGTTTATCGTTGTTAGATTATGCCATTTCTTCATTATTTTGCAATTGTTGCTACCGTGTTGATGCCGTTCACTTTAGCAGGTCGATTTAATTGTTTCCTCAGTAATTTTATTTGCGCGCTACCAGCATTTGTTTCTTCTATTTTAAACAATCTTTTGTTTTTAGTATCAGTTTCCTACGCGCGTGCGCAGGAAATTATGACATAACATATGTGGTCACAATTTGGATAAATTTGGACAAAATATTGTGTCACTTCTTCTTTTGGCCAAATTTCCAAAGTACCACGCAATTATCATGAAAATGTCCATGTTAAACATGTCAATGGTGCTAATTTTGAAATTGAATAAATATCATTTGTTGTATTTTGGAAAAAAAACCCAAATGTTTTATCATACTTTATTACTTAAGAATTTATTAATAAATAATATGGAAGCTACGTTGTTGTGACGTGTTTATGAAAAGATCTATTTAGAGCTCAGCTGCAGACTTGCTGCCATAAACGACTGCATTTTTACGGTACGGCGAAAGCGAATACCGTATTAAAACACCCTTGGACTCCTCCTCTTCCGGTCAAAATGGCAATTAGCCTTCGCTTAAGAGTTTGAAAAACGCCTTTCACAAAATTATATAAATTTTAATGAACGAACCCAGCCTAAAAATTCTTAAAGGCTTTACATTAAAATCAAAACAATCATATGAAATATATAAAAAGGAGGATTTCAGTTACTTAAGAAACTGAAAATATCTCTTGAACATTTGAAAATACGCCATGATTTTGCTGTTAATATTATCGCGATTGGAAGCCCCTCAACAGTTGGTAAGAAATTCCAATAATTCTAAACTCTTTTAAACCTTATCACCATTATCTTGAAATGTTGGTCAAAGTTACAAAAGTTTATAATTTAACGCAAATAATGGTTTTTAGATTTAAAAAAAATAATTTAAAAATATGTATCTATGGTTACAGCTCGTGCATGTATATTTCTTTTGTTTTAAACAATGCGTTTCTGTTTCTTTATTAAACCTATTCACAATTAAAAGTCTTTTTTAAATACAATTTGTTGTCAGTGTAATTTAGGCTTGGAAGATGATGGTTTAACCCTATTCACGTCGGGCCTCCAACTCTTTATGCGATAATTCTGAAACCGCTTAATGTTGGGGGCTGTAATTTTAGAACTTTTCCTAGAATTTATCTACCGTATGTTGACCAAAATATTTTTTAAATGAAGCGCGCGGTTTTTGGGATAGAGGGACTTTGTCGCGCCCTTACCCGCATATTTTTTTTCAAAATGTTTTACTTGAATTACTATTTCTACTAGTTCCACCTACCATTTTAGAGTAATCATCTTAACAGAGTTCTGTTTTTCAGTTCTTATGGTTTTTGTTTGAGTTTATAAGTTTTCCTCCAGATATCGTGTCAACACCTTCCTGATAACTTCTGTGTCCCCAGTGATTCCTTCTCTCGTTTAATAAGCTATAACCAAAGAAAGACTTTCTCAAATAATGAGTTGTATAGTGCCATATATTTCGTTTCGTTTCGTAATTTTAAATACAAAAAGTAAGCCTGAAGTAAACAAATGCAACATGGAAAATTGCAATAAAATGTTTGATGTTGAAAGTACTCAATACAAATAAACATGTGCAACTGAAAAGAAATGATACATCTGTAATAAATTGTATTTATAACTTCGAGGATTATCAAAGCATTATCCAAATTTTATTTATTAGTTTTCGCTTTCTAAGACTGTTGGTTTACAATTTTTCAAAAAGAAAGCACACACAGAATCATGACCTTTAATCTGATCAACAAGAAAATAGAAATATTTTGATATTTTAGGTTCAGTCATCGAACACCAATCACCAATGGTCATGTGTCTTTTCTTGTCCAATAAAATTTCCACATAAACTTATTAAAAATGAACCATCTCCATAAATGTCCTTCGTGACATTTCCATGACTTTTACAGATATAAAGCCAACTTCCCTGATCGTCCCCTGAGACAAATTCCTACTTTTCTGACCATAATGGAAATCTCTGGATGATACACACGGCACCTTCTAATAAGATTATGCCTGCAAGAAAATACAATGGTACTATTCAGACGAATATTCATGTTTTTTGATGATATCTACACATCTCGTACTGCAACCTCTTGATGCGTGCATCAAAGCTGTTAAGCCTTCGTTATCTTTGGTATTGACATCACATTTGTTTTTTAACAATTTCACTAAAGAAAAATATTTATCGCTCCGTGCGGCGTGCATCAAAGCTGTTAAGCCTTCGTTATCTTTGCTATTGACATCACATTTGTTTTCTAACAATTCCTTTAAACAAGAATAACTATAGCTCCGTGCGGTGTGCATCAAAGCTGTTAAGCCTTCGTTATCTTTGCTATTGACATCACATTCGTTTTTTAACAATTCCTTTACACAAGAATATCTATCGCTCCGTGCGGCGTGCATCAAAGCTGTTAAGCCTTCGTTATCTTTCACATTCACGTCACATCTGTTTTCTAATAATCTTGCTATTTTACAACTATCGCCATGTCGTGAAGCAAGCATTAATTCTAAATAAAAAAAGGCAATTACGTCCAAAAGAAACATAATAGAAAATTTCAAAAAGCTAGATATAGTAATATTATATATGGAGAGCCGTTTGTGCAAAAATACATAAACAAATTTGCATTCTTTGGTATTCTTTTATCATGTTCAAAAGTAATTTTATTGTTTTCAAGAAATTTTCTACTGATGATTCTAAATACTTATTCCTAAGGCATAATTAGTCAGCTGCTTAAACACATTAAGTATTTAAATTGTTGTTGTTTGTTTTTTGGGTACAGTTTGTCAGTTCTCCCTAATATAATTTATCTCCCTAATTTTTTGTATGTACGTTCGATGTATGACGCTATCCATAATTTGAAGTTAGATCGTATCGTGTACGTGTTGTGTTGAAAACAAAACTTAAGAAAAAGAATCAAAGATTATTTCTGTCTCAATAATTGAAATTAAGTTTTTAATAGGAGTTGTTTGGAATTTTTATGCAAAACTAAAGTTATATAGTGAAAGTTATATATTTGAGTTTTATAAACGGTTCTGCTATGCCCTTGTGTTATGCCCAGCACCCTCTTCCAGCAGGATATTTGAATATTTTGGTACAAACAAAAGTTTTTGCAGGCCGTTATAGATGACTTTTTAATTGTTTATCATGTTCTTATTACACAAAGAAGTGTTATTGTATTGTCATTATGTCTCCCCTTGGTTGCTTGGAGACATGTAGCTGTAAAATTCTTTTACCCGATATAGCATGATTCACACTTATGAATCAGACGAAGAAACTGAAAAGAGGCTGAAGCAGACTCAAGCACTGTGTGAACACGAGTGAAGCAAGTGAAGCAGATGTGAAGCATGAAGCATGCGTTGAAGCAAATGTTTCGAAATATTTTGATATCTTGCTTTACCTGTTGCTCCATAAATTCAATTGCTTCATACTTGCTACATGATTTCCCCAGTGTGAACTTGAGAAGCAAGGTGCGTAAGTTGTTAATTCATGAAAGCAAATGAAAAAACTATATTACACATTTTAAAATGGCGACACTACAAGATGAAAAACTTTCTGAGCCTGTTAGAAGATATTCTGTTTACATATAGCCTTCATGTGATGCGCATTACTATAACTTCCAGATCCAGCATAGAATGATTCTTCTTAAAACTCTTATAACCTTACAATGTTTTGAACTGGTCTGCTACAACTATCATTGCAGCTAAAAAAGAAATTGCATTCTCTCTGTTAATAAAAATCAGTGTAAAAAAATTGGGGAAAGTTTTGGTCACTTGCAAACATATTAGTAACTATTATATATATAGTTAGTATTATATTAGTATCCCTTCCTATTTGTCATTTTATTTCATTTCTGTTATTCTTGGGAAAAACTTTTTGCAAACTAAGTTTCTTGAGTCACCATTTTTATGAATGAAATCATATATAAACATTATGCGCACTTCGAATCGTAGCCGCTGACGGCCATTTATGACTGTTTCATTTACATTAAAAAAAACATCGATTTTAGGCAATGAATTATATTATGATTCAATAAATCCGTCGATGCCGGGGAGTTGTCACCGAGCAGCCTCGTTTTCAAGCTTAGTTTGTGTATAGAACTATGAGTTCCAAGGAAACTATGTGGACGCATACAATGTTCTTTTACAAGTGATTTTTAGCAGAGACAAAACACTACTGATACCACAGCCAATTTTCGACATTTATTTATAAAATACTTTTCACATTTATTATATCCAAACCAACTTTAACTTCTCCACTCCTAGAATTTATCTACCGTATGTTGACCAAAATATTTTTTAAATGAAGCGCGCGGTTTTTGGGATAGAGGGACTTTGTCGCGCCCTTACCCGCATATTTTTTTTCAAAATGTTTTACTTGAATTACTATTTCTACTAGTTCCACCTACCATTTTAGAGTAATAAAAATAGTAATTGGCAAGGAGACAGCCTCTAACCGAAGCAGAAGTTGCTGAAGATATTCGACAGTTTTTATACGATGACAATGATAGCGACAGTGATGACGGTGATGACTTGGATAGTCTGTATGGAGATGAAGCTGAAGCAATTGACAATGATGATGATGACGATGCAGATAATCAAATAGATGATAATAATGTAGAAGAAGAAATTGTGCCTCCGGTGAGACAACGTAGGCCGAAGAAAAAGTTGACTGCTAACCGACTGGTAAACTCCATCGATGCAGCTTTATGTTTTGATAACTACGAACCTGTTGCTTTACAAAATGACAACTTTGAAACTGTTACCGGATATCTTGGACCAAAATCAAATGCTACCACACCAAAGATATTTTGGACAAATGAGCCGTACACTCCTGTTGGTCGACAAAGATCATGCGATGTAGTCACCGGTGATGTTTCGGCAATTCGCAGAAGTACAAAACGTGCTGATTCAATACGGGATGCATTTGAGCTATTCATGAATGAAGACATGATCAGCCTAATTGTAAATAAAACCAACTTGAAGATTGATGAGGTAATAGGAAAGTTACCAGAAGAAACTAAAAGTAACAGCAAGTATAATTACATAAAACCAACTGATGATGTAGAAATATATGCGTTGTTCGGACTCATGTACTTTCGTGGCTTGCTTGGTCTGAACAATCACAATTACAATATCTTATTCTCTGAAAAAGCTGGTCCAGCAGTATTTGGTGCAACAATGTCACGCAACAGATTTAAATTTCTTGTTGCAAACATAATGTTTGATGATCACAAGGAACGTGAAGTGAATTGGCCGCAAGATAGGTTTGCTGCTGCTCGTGTGTTATTTATGATGTTCAATAACAACTGCACAAAATATGTGATTCCCTCAGAATATCTTACGATTGACGAGACACTTTATCCTATGCGACATCAAATAGCATTTCGCCAGTACAACCCAAATAAGCCCGCCAAATATGGGTTGCAATTCAAATCGTTCAATGACGCGCGATTTCCATTTCCATATCAAGCAACTGTTTATTCAGGTAAACCTGAAAGTGGAAATGGTCCGTACTACATCGATAAAACAGAAAACTACATAAAGTATTTGGTTACACAAATGGAGAAGGATATGTCCTTACAAGGCAGAAATATATCAATGGACAGGTTATACACTAGTATTCTTGACGCTCAGTGGCTCCTTGAAAAGAAAATGACTGTAGTAGGGACATTACAGACGAACCGCATTGGAATCCCAGATAAGTTGAAAAGTACAAAAGACCGAGAAGATCTAAGTGCAACTATTTACTGGGAGGAACAGAAAACAGATATGGTCATGTGCACGTATACGGTCAAAACAAAGTCAAATGGTTGGAAAAATGTTTTGATGTTATCAACAGTGCAACCATTATTAGGAATCACACGAGACAACGACAAAAAAAACCCTGCATTGTACAAGTTTTACGATTTCACGGAACGGACATTGTTGATCAGAAAATTGGTTCGTATACGTGCAAAGCAAAATCACCAAAATGGAAGATGGTTGCTCTATATTCCATTCTTGACACAATTCGTAGAAATGCAACAACCCTTCTAGCTCTGACCGAAAAGAAAGATCCCAAAAAGATGAACTCGTTCGATGTTGGGTGGGAGTTGGCTATGTCACTGGTCGTCCCAAATATTTTACGAAGAAACAGAAATGGTCTAAACATTTCAATACAACGGAAAATTAAAACAATCGTCGGCAATGTTCAGCCAGCCGAGCGACATTTGGAAAATGATGTGAACTTTCCAAAAATTGGCGATAAACGACAGCGCTGTAAATCATGTTTGAGTGAAATTGTTGGCCCGAATCAAAAGAAAAGCAAGGATAAGCTTCCTAAAAATAAGACATTGTGTCAGAAATGTGGAGATGCATGTTGTCCCAATCATTTAGTGTATTATTGCAAAAATCATTGATTCTCATAAAAAACTTTTGCAACTATCACTTGTTGATATTATGTTTGGACATGGATTATATGGACTTTTGGCAGCCATTTTGAATTTGGATTTTAGTAAAATTGGATTTGTAAAATGAAAAGATTAAAAAAAGCCCGGCCTGGATAGGGTTAATTTGGCTTTTTGCCGCCGTTGATGAAATTTTGGTTGTGCTTGCTGACGTTGGGTAAATTTTCAAATACAATGGTATTACAGAATGACTGGTGTGCATAGTATAGTTCAATTGTAAGAGTCTTATGTCTGCTGCTAACGTTTTGCGCCATCTGGCTCTTGTTATATTTAACATAACCGAAATGAAACTTAGCGAATGATAATAACAGTTTGAAATTTGAAAATACGTTGAAAGAATTAAAATATATGTATCTTTCATAACCAAAATGAAAGAAATAAAAAAAAAATCATTAAATAGCTTTCTACAAACGTCTTTGCAGAAGTTTATGGCAAGAGTAAAACTCTATAAAAATTAGGAAATACATAGATATTACCTTCAGACAAGGTAAGCTTCTGTGTTTTCCATGATCTTTTTTTATACTGATAATCCAACCTTAAATAGAGAAATGCATTGAATCATGAGTATTCTTATAATAACAAATATGAAGTTAATTCGTTTGGCAATATTCCATTTTACAATTCGTCAAAGAGTTTCAGAAGTATACGCATGGGATTGTCGTCAAGTCGACGAATTATTTCTGAAATGATCGAATGGTGTTACAAGTCGTTTACGCGGGTACAAATCATGTCAAACGATCTGTTTCGTCGTGGAATGATTTCTCGGGTCGTGGAATGGTGGAATTTATACACGTAAAACAAAGAGGAATCTCTATAAAGCGGACATCTCGGTATAACCTAGTGGGCTTGCATCCGTCCTTCAGACGTCCTATGTACGTCCTCTCGTCCACTTTTCGTCCACGTACCAGTGTGGATGTCCTCTAGACGTCTTTTGTATAAAAGGATGTCCTTTCAACGTCCTCTGCAAGTCCCTGTTAGACATCCTATTCGAATGGACGGATTAGATTTCACTTTCGGCGTCCCCGGGTGGTTTCCGGGACGTCCTAACTGGAAACTGACATATACTCCATGTACGGATGGATGGATTTACAGTCAAATTCTCTTAACTAACGTCTCTATTGAGGGGCATCTTTTCAATGCAACAACGCTGTATTCATAGAGATTCCACTGTAGTAATTGCACGAGTAAACTTCCGAAGCCATCTGTCGACTTGAAAAATCACTCTACGACTAATGGCACCACACGACGTCTTGACAACAATCTCACGGGTAAACTTCTAAGCCACTCGTCCACTTGTAAAATGGAATATTGGCAATGATTTAACTTCATAAGCTATACGCTGATATTTTATAAAAATATACAATTGCTGAAGATATTATGGTGGTGTATTGTTTCACATTTAAACAAAATACTTTGGATATGAATCTATTGAAATTTTGTAATGTTTCTATTTCATTAAGGATGAAAATCATTTATGTTTGATCTACATTCTTACTCGCATTCTTATCACATATCTTCACTAATGAGAACCAACTTAACTTAATTTATTTAATAATCAGGTTGAATGTTAAAACCATGATAGTTAATCAAAAATACCAAAAGGACTTACAATCCAAAACGACTCAAATCTAAGATAAAAAAAAATATAACATATATTATTTCATATAAAAAAGGTTTTCATTTTAAATTCATTACCTTTCGTTTCAACCTGTCTTTGAAAAATATTTCACAAGTTCAATATGGATTAACGCATTGTATATAGAATCTCGACTGATCTACAAAATGTTAATTCAGCTGAATTCCAAGGAAATGTGCCTGTTCAGAAAACGATATTGATACCTTATTGGATGTATTGCAACCTTCCGGAAATGTCTCCGAATTCTGGAAAGGTTGATTAAATAAAAATCCAATTTTTCACAATTCAGTCTAATATTTTCCGGGACATTTTTTAATGTCTTTCTTTGGGATAGAATATTGCTAATCAAACATCATCCAGCGTAACAATGACGACCACTTACACTATTTTAATAGTATGTTAAATGATTTCTTTGAACCAACGCAAAAACATAAAGATGTACCTTCTTCAAGCAGATGACCATCTCCAAAAATTTCTAAGATGCGTACGATAATATAAAAAGATTCAGCTACTTTTCTTTTTCTTTTCTCTTCTTCTTCTTTTGAAGATATTCGCCGTATGTATTGCTCATATCCATGCACCTTATTTGATAAGACATAACTAAGGTATCGAAAAATTTCTTGATGTTTCCAGCGGATAGATCGCAAATCGAAATCTCGACCTAAATCTTGATCTAAATTTAAAATATACAGAGTTATTTTCAAGGTATTTACATGTTTTAATGATGTTTGCTATTATATCAACTTTTCAAACCACCTAGAGAACAAACTGACCATGTAAAAACACACGAAAAAGTTCTAAAGACTTTCTAACTTCTCATCACTTTCTTGTAACACCGGTAGGAATAACGGACACTTAAATATCTAATTATTTATCTTCTGGAATGCCTCACGATTTGTCAGGGACATGACGCACCTGCGACGGTAGCGAGGACGGCGAAGTGAATATTTGAAAAATAATATCTCACAAAGCAGTGCATGGTTATAGATTTGGTCCCTTTTAACGAGTTCAAAACATAACATATAACGGTGAGTGTAGAACGTGAAAATTTGCTATTGATGTAATTGACTGGCAATATTTCCCCAATGGTATAGTATGAAATAGACATTCTAAATGAAATGCACACGGACAGTGTATCTTTTGTGTCACATCGCCGTCCTCATTTATCTTGCTCTGTTTATCGATAAGGGATATGTTCTACACATTAGATTGGATAATAACAAACTTTAGAGAAAATGCCTAACCCAACCAAAATATTTAATTACTAATCAATTGTTTACTTCTAATTTAAGTCTCTATGGAGTCCACTATAGCCAACCTTACTATAACTTAAAGATTAATTTGATATGGACTTTAGCAAGGCAAAATAATTTATAAGTTCCTTTTATAATCATCAGAAGACTTACAGAGCATGGAACCAATATACCAATAAACAAATACAAAGTAATCGAATTTTCCATTATTTTAGCTCAATGGAAATTATTAGTTCAGTTATTCTTATTTTAACAGAAATAACAGAAAAGATCTTTTTCTTTTCTTCTCTTTATGTTTCTTTCAAAATGGAACAAACATCATTTAAAGAGACAGTCTTGTGCTTAGTCTAGGTCTTAGTCTAAGGCTTAGTCAAGGTTGTCTGCTACTTTTTGTTATTCCAATGAAAACAACGTTTCTCCCCTCCAATTTCGAAGGTGCACTAAAAACTGTACCTTAAAGGCATTAATAATTGGAGGCATTAATTATGGCAAAACAAATTTTTGCAATTTTCCTCAAGTGCGTTAAATTTGAACAATTGCGAAAATTAGTTCCAAAAAAACATTTAATTTTTATTAATGTTTATCTAATGTCAGATTTCACAAAAGTCACCTGAAAACATACTCTATATACTGGGGAAAATGAGAATCTTGTGTTGGAACAAAGTCAGTAATATACAATTTTCTCTTCATCCTATATCTATTGTGACTTTCCTTCCAACAATTGTTCCAAAGAAAATTCATTCATCGTATGAACCAGGTCTCCAAAATCTCTTCGTAACAAGCATACGGTTTAAAGGCCAGTAAGTAACAATTAAATTGCAGCATGGATGATGACATAGTCCCACATTGTCTTTGAAAGGTTTTCTTGGAAACAAATCAAAGAGGGTGGTAAAAAATTCCTTACAAGTCGTGTGGATGGTGTGATAAGATATGGAAAGTGTCACTTCTCTACACAGACAAATCTTGCTGAGGAAGTTTGACACTCATTTGAGTGACCACATTTATTATATTCTTCAACAAATGTATTATTGAACAATTTGAAAATTTGTTATTACATGATCGAAGAAGTTTATGTGCCTGATGTGGCCACTTTTTATTAGCGATTCTGTCGGGTTTCTGTTCCCAAAAATGGTTTTCTTAAATTCTACACTACAGGCAAACACCACTCCTGAGAATTCTGTATATACGTTGCTCAACGCTAAATGTCACGTTGAAATATCAGTACTCATTGAGTTACAGATCTGAAAGATATGATATGAATATGTGTTATCTTTGTATATAATTAGAGTTTATCATGTCATAGACCGGTTGTTTTTGTTTGCGACGTTTCGACAGTTACTACTGTCATCATCGGGCGTTTGTAAATGAATGATGTAAAGTTTATATATGTTTTCAGTAGGATCGAAATTTTAATACCGATGATGACAGTAGTAACTGTCGAAACGTCGCAAACAAAAACAACCGGTCTATGACATGATAAACTCTAATTATATATTATGAATACTAGACTGACAAACAATATAAATATATTCAATTTGTTATCTTTGTGTTTTACTTTCATCTGATGATCTAACTGTGATACAAGAATTATTTACCCAGCATATTTTTGGAGGTAGCACTTCCCAATGTTTTGAAATTTTATATGTAATAACTAATCTTAAACGATCACGTACGAGATGCAATAAACACGCCATTACATTACGGAAACAAGAGGAGCACTAGCCTTATATATGCCGAGTGGACGAAACAAACGAAACATACGGGAAATTTTAATACTTAGCACCGTTTCATGATAGCAGAGTACTTATAGAATACACACTTTTGAAATTAACCGCAAAACTAAAAGCTAAAACTTTAATTGGCATAAGAAAATATACTCTTCTTGGGACGGAACATTATGAAATTTTGGAAGTGAATTTACTGCAATGTGTTCTAGTGGTCTCTGCTGACACTGCATCAATATAACTCCCAGTAGAGATCATATTATCGTATTGACAAATGTAATAAATTAACGTATATTGATATATCAATGCTTTTTTACCTGGAATATGTTTTAGAATATCTTTATTTTCTTCAATAACCTTTCGTACTTCATCTTGTGTTACTTTCTTGTTTTCCATATCACAAGCTTCCAAGACCTTATTAACAGCTGTTACGAGGTGTTTGTAACTACGGAATTTTTTGGAAACATCGATAAGTGAGTCAACAACAGGATAACGTGATGTTAGTTTGCGTGATAATTCGGATATGCTGAAACTCTCTTTCAGAAGGAGTTCTGAGAATTTCACTGATTTATGTACATTCATTGAAATTTTTTTGCGTACCAAGTAAATGTAAATCTGTTCTTCATCCATGCATGTCTAAAATAACAATTAGGAACATAAATTATTATGTACTTCCCCGAGCCGAGATATACATATTACCCAGGCTATTCAATAGATATTAGAAGCAAATATGATCACCATAAGATGATAACCTTCCAATGCGGATAAAACTGAATGAAAATGTATATTAACTGAACAACGCTGAATGTTTGCTTCGATTTTCCTTTAATAGATTTGGGACATCTGTTATGAATGGAGATTTTAGGGTTTGCAGTTCATTTTATCACAATGTAAGATTATTTTCTTTATTGGTTGTGAAGCGTTGAAGGTGTTTTTTTAAATAAAAATAAAATGGTTTAAGAGTATCTGATTGTAGGGATATTCTATATACCATGTTTTGTACTCGGAGAGATTGTTTTTAGTTTCGCTACCAATTCCCAGCAGTATTTTGGTAAAAATAAATATAATTGTTCGAGTATCCTGTCACGTACGGGACAAAAAAGTTCCGTACGAAATTCCGTATGATTTTATAGATTCCTGAAACCTGGGACAAAAAACAAAATTGCAAAAGCTTGCTTTTCATTGGTCCATTTGGTTGGAAAACTTTGTCATCTACGAACGTATATAAACTAACCTAGAATAATAGAATGTTGTTTGCATTTTAGGTGTTTATTTAACAACCATTGTTTTGTACGTAAATGTGTCCCGTACGAGAAAACGAAATTTTGATAATTTTCTAAGCGCTTATATCTACCCTCGGTTCTGTGTTGAAAATTAACGCAAATCAGCTTTCTCCGATTTGCTAATAAGGAAATTATCCTATATATTAATATCCGATTCTTTGTTTGTTTGTCTGTCTGTCTGTCTGTTTGTTTGTCTGTTTGTCTGTCACGCAAAATGGTAGACGCGAGTAGTGAGAGAGATCGGGGAGTCAGCTACGTAAGATCCACACAAATTATTTTTTCTTGTGCTAATTCAATATGCAAACGATGCATTGCGACCCAAATCGAACGCGAGATTTAGGGAAAATTATCTCGAGAACCAATGGGAATAACTGACGTGTTTTGGGATCCGCGACATTGGCGATGGGGTGACAGAAAGATTTGGGCAAAATTTTAAGGGGCGCTGCGACGTCATTAAAATCTTTGATCGAGCATATGTCTGTAACGGTTCGTCATAGACATACGATCCTATACATTTTCTTGATCAGCATTTCGAGTTCTATAAGTTGGTGGCACTTTCAAATAGCTTTCCGAAATTTTATTTTTTTCTTATCTGGGAGAACGCACACTGAAACATTACATGGACGGCGAGCGAGATCGCCTTGGCGGCTAACCTATATATTACTACCCGATTCTCTGTCTGTTTGTCTGTCACGCGATATGGTAGACACTAGTAGTGAGACAGATCGGGGGCTCAGTAACGTAAGATTACACATATTTATTTTTTTGTGCGACGCCAATGTGAAACCGATGCATTGCGACCATAATCGAACGCGAGATTTTAGGAAAATTATCCCGAGAACCAATAGGGATAACTAACGGTTTTTTTGGATCCACGACATTGGCGATGTCGTGGGCCAAATCTAAGGGAGAGGCGGGGTGACGTCATTAAAATATTTGATCAAGGATGTTTCTGTTACAGTTCGTCGTAGACATATGATCCTATATTTTTTTTTGATCAACATTTCGAGTTCTAAAAGCTGGTAGTACTTTCAAATAGCTTTCTAAAATTTTATTTTTTTCTCATCTGGGAGAACGAACACTGATAGTTTTCGTGGGAAGCGAGGGACGCCGCCTTGGCGCCTAGTATAACTTAATTATAATATTGCGAAACAATGTAACAAATCAAAACGAGGCCCGTATGGACAACTGAGTCAGGAAGCGACATATAAACATCAATTTTTAATATTGTACTGTCTTTCTGAGAATTCGTTTCTTTCTCATCAAAAGAAACTTCAGATAGTCCCTAGTCCTTACGCGGTTCAACAAAGTTGATCCATTGGAGGACAACAAAGTTGATCCGTCGTACCAGAGAGTTGGGTTTGGTGTGAATAAATATAGACAGGAACGGCGAGCACTTTTCCAAGGTGTTCGAAACACCATGTTTTGGTCTAGTAAGTACATCTGACCTCGTTTTAAATATCAAAATTGCCTGTAATCATTTTACTGGGAGTTTTAAGAATAGAGATAATTACTTAGTAATAAAGTTAAAACATTAATGAAACAATGAATTAAAGGCTTATTTTTATTTTATCACATATGAGATAGTAATGGCTCCTGATGCATCCAAATTTCCGTTCATGTTTTTATTTATAAGATTTTTACATTAATTTGTTTCCATTTAATGAAGTGTTCAGTATGTAATTCTAAAGCAATTTAACATGATTTGAATGAGTTATAAAATGTTATTGTATTGCAAATACAATTTTGTCGAAACCATAGGGTATTTACTATTTGTTTTTGCATAGTTTGATGTAAAACACCCAGTTACTGCTACACACGACATGAAATCAGAGACTTTCAAAATATATAAGTTTTCGTATTTCGTGTGTCTGATTTCTTTGGTGAAGAGGTGCTTAAACGAGATAATGAAGAGATGCGTAAACGTTTAAATATGGCTTTTGTGTACTCTTTTGATGGTCACGATTACATTAAATTAAATCACATACCCCCTGGTGGATTTTATGAATTAAGGGCTGTTTTTTTGAGTCCATTTGTCGCGCTAGCCTGCTTAGTGAGATCTCGGCTTTGTGTTTGTTTTAACTGAAAATTGCGTTTATATGGAAGAGTGGGCTACCCCAGCAAGTGAGATTTCACTAGTCTTCGCCCAGATCTCCGCGAACGGGCTGGACATTTTCTCATATAAACACTGGATATGCGGCAATCACAGAAAACGGGTTGTCCTATATTTTGAACATTTGGATTGTGGGATTTTTATTTAAAGTCAAAGAGAGTACACAAGTTAGTAATATAATAGTAATATATAATTAGTAAAATGATTGATGTAGTAAAACAAAGAAAAATAAACTTAAAATGAGAGTAATATTTTTTTGATTTTTTACCGGGAAGGATGCCAATACATAAAGAGGGGAGAAATCTTATAGAAAAAGAAATAAAATTAAGGACCAGAGACATGTAAATAAATAAAAATGGTTGGTAACGTTAAATTATCCGACGTTTACGAAATTTGGATAAATAGATTGGAACGCAAATTAATATTTCTTAAATTTGGCATTCATATTTTGCACCTCTCCATTAATTATTTAATTTATCAAGTTTGCTTTGCTGAAAAGTTGTACTGCATTGTGGATCAGTTACAAGGACTTATTCTTTCCGTGATTAAGACCTTCGTCCTTTTTTGAGTGATCTTGCTACGCTACGTATCTACAAGGCTCTGATTATTGATTACATATTGTTCGCTGACGAATTTCTACAACCAACAATCACGAAAAGACCTGATTTCGAATACGCCTTTGTGCAAGAAACCAGTACCATCAATCCACAAAATGTGCATAAAGAAGATTTATTTTACAGTTTATAATTGCATCAATGGTTATTACTCAGCGGCTTCAACTCAATGAATATTAAAAGATACGTTTTTTTCGTACACTTTTTTCCCGCTACAAGAATTTTTTTTTTTTTACCTCCTTTTTTTTTTATCTCCTTTTTTATCTCCTTTATCCCTCAAACCTCGCTCCAAGTTCATTCCGCTTTTTGATTTCAAGTTTTTAAGTTCTCTTTATTATCTCCTTCATTTCAATTTTCTTTTTTTTTTCTAATCTATTTTTACCTAATGTTAACCTAATATTAATTTTTAACATTTTTATCTTCTTTATTATCATTGTAATATTAATAGTACGTGTGACCTAACAATGTTCCAAAATATCTATAATTCCTTCAGTATTTCAAAGGTTTGTACGATATGAACCATTGTGAAACGATTCTAATTTGTAATTAACCTCTATATTATTAGATCTAGTTAATTTTCAAATGGTTCTTTATGCTTACGTAGGCATTATCTCGTTCCTCCTCTGTTGATGTGAAGATTGTTCAAATTTAAGAAGAATTTCATTGTTCATTAAGTGCTGACGTCAGCACATATACCTCTCCTTTTGCCCAAACAGTATGAATATGTTTTTTGAAAAATGATTGCCTTGAACAAACCATATTCCATATGTGTAAAGGAAGAAACATTTTTAAAACTCCGAATTTTTCTGGAGATTTACGTCGGCAAGAAGGAACATCTGGAGGAATTATGTCTGAATAGCAATAAACAGAAACAGAGGTCAGAAATTGAAATAACCCAACAAGCGATAACCTTTGATTAAAAACAAAAAATAAAAAACTAAGTTCATAGCATAGATATCTAGGAAAATTGAGGCATATCATAAATGATTAAAACTTCTTGAAAATTTGCGTAGCCGATTAGAAATTTCCTGACTATAGCAAATTTTAGTAATAAGCATAGTAACAACTACTAGTGGTATAAATTCAGAAGATGTTGAGATGCATTTCTACCAAATCTATTACCCCAGAATGACTAGAATAGATTTTATAGGGAGACGACTTACTACTACCACCACCATCGGGTTGAGGAAAACCAAAAATCTCGGAACCGATAAGGTTAATTGTTCATTTTTCTTACAATAAACTCTGATATCAATAACCTATATATATCTATATAGAAATGAAAAATAGAAATGAAAAATATGATTTTATCCAAAGGAACTCACCATGACCATCAATCTTTCCAAGTAAAATGTGATCTCTGGAATCGTTGGAAGCTTCTTTGAAAATTGCAAACGCGTCATCGTATTTACCTAAAAAATATAAGCGATATAATAACATTAAATCATACTGTTAAGATGAACGGCAAAATTTGTTATATACATTATAAATTAAAAACAGACGGGGAAAGTATACACATTGATAATTTAAATGATGAGAAAGAACTTCTGTGTCATTTGTTTTTATTCATTTAGAGTCAAATAATTTCATTTAATTATCCAATACCATCACTGCAATTTCTAGAATTCCTCAGAGTCTTTACGGAAATAATGACGTGTTATTGGCAGACGTTATATTTAAATAAGTAACTCTTATTTATCAGAATTATTTTTAGTCATTAGTTTTGGACCTGATTTATCGAGGTGAAGATAAAGATTTCAAAAAAGATTACTGCAGGCATTTCAGTTGAGGAATAAGAGAATGCAAACAAGAAGCCGAAATGAAACAAAGATAAATTGATGAGATATAAAAATTTATTAATTTGGAAACATATAAAATTTTATCAAGTCTAGGGCCGTGGCGAGGGCCAGCATTGAAGCTACTTTGAATACGTTTAGATGAGAACTTGGCGGAAGTATCTTGTAAACATTTCTTTTGTTTGACTCGGTAAGAAGAGGAAGTCTTGTAACAAAATAAAACGACTTTCTGAGTGAGCTATATGACTTGTATACAATGAATATGTCTCAGGATTTGATGATTTACTGTAAACAAAAACAGTTTGCAGGATCTTACTGTAAATTTGAATGTTTTAATTCAAAAATGTGATTTCCAGGTTGGAACGATTTTGAATAATTGAAATACTTAACATTAAGCTGTAAACTATCATTTTGGGTTAATTGAAGAAATTTTGGTAAAATAAGTAAATAAACCTTGAGATGCTAACGTGTCTGCTAAGTTATTCATTGATATCAATGTGTTTTCGTGTTCAGGACCAAGTGTTGATGTCCGAACTTCCACAACTTCATTGAACAATTTTACCGCGTCTTTGTATTTGCCTAACAAATATAAGCGATATAGTTACACTAAATCATACTGTTCATAAGAACTGCAAAAGGGGGGATCTAAATCATAAATTGAAAAAATAGAAAGAGAAAGTATACACATTGATTATTTTAATGATCAGCAAGGATTTCTGTGTGATTTGTTTTGATTATTTTAAAATAAAAGTTTATCAAGTTGTGCGCTCTGGCGAGGGTCAACATTGCAGCTTCTTTGGAAACATTTTTGAAACATTAAATATTTGCAACTCCTTTCTCAGAAATAATATGCTGCTGAAGAAACCGACCTCGCAAATGAGGTATTTCGAGGTATAAAATGCAGTTCAGAAAGTGTATCCAAGAGCAAATGCAATTAGATAATATATTCAGAACTTAAAAGGGAAGTTTCGCTACAAATTTTTGATCATTGATCGTCAATGTACATATAGAACCAATTTTTATTACCAGAGTTATAAACCTTTACAAAATTTAGATGAGAACTTGGCGGAAGTATCTTGTAAACATTCCTTTTGTTTGATTCGGTAAGAAGAGGAAGTCTTGTAACAAAATAAAACGACTTTCTGAGTGAGCTATATGACTTGTATAATATGAATATGTCTCAGGATATGATGATTTACTGTAAACAAAAACAGTTTCCAAGATCTTACTATAAATTTCAATGTTTTAATTCAAAAATGTGATTTACAGATTGGAACGCTTTTGATTAATTGAAATACTTAACATTAAGCTGTAAAATATCATTTGGAGTTAATTGAAGAAATTTTGGGAAAATAAGTAAATAAACCTTCAGATTTCAACGCCATTGCTAAGTAATGCATTGATAACAATGTATCTCGGTGTTCAGGACCAAGTGTTGATGTCCGAACTCCCACAACTTCTTTCAACATTGTTACCGCGTCATCGTATTTACCTAAAAAATATAAGCGATAGAGTAACATTAAATCATACTGTTAAGATGAACTGCAAAATGTTTTATATAAACTATAAATTGAAAAACAGACGGGCAAAGTATAGACATTGATAATTTAAATGATCAGCAAGAACTTCTGTGTCATTCCTTTTTTATTTATTTATTTAGGGTCGAATAATTTCATTTAATTATCCAATACCATCACTGCAATTTCTAGAATTCCTCAGGGTCTCGGCTTGTATAACAACGCGTTATAGGCAGCCATTATATATAAATAAGTAACTCTTATTTATCAGAATTATTTTTAGTCATTAGTCTTGGACCTGAAAACACTTTTTCGAGGTGAAGATAAAGATTTTAAAAAAGATTAGCAGGCATTTCAGTTTAAGAATAACAGAATGCAAACAAAAAGCCGAAATGAAACAAAGAAAAATTGATGAGATATAAACATTTATTAATTTCGAAATATATAACACTTCATCAATTCGTGCGATCTGGCCAGGGCGAACATTGAAGCTTCTTTGAATACCTTTCGAAGCATCAGACATTTGCAACTCCTTCTTTAGAAATAATATGCTACTGAAGAAACCGACCTCGCAAATGAGGTATTTCGAGATATAATTTGCAGTTCAGAAAGTGTATCCAAGAGCAAATGCAATTAGATAATTTATTCAGAACTTCAAAAGGAAGTTTCGCTACAAATCTTTGGATTAAGATCATTGATCGTCAATGTACATATAGAACCAATTTTTAACACCAGAGTTATAAACCTTTACAATATTTAGATGAGAACTTGGCGGAAGTATCTTGTAAACATTCCTTTTGTTTGATTCGGTAAGAAGAGGAAATTTTGTAACAAAATAAAACGACTTTCTGATTGAGCTCTATGACTTGTATACAATGAATATGTATAAAGGCTTGACGATTTACTATAAAAAAACTGGTAGCAGGATCTTACAGTAAATTTCAATGTTTAAAATCAAAAATGTGATTTACTGGTTGGAACGCTTTTGATTAATTGAAATACTTAACATTAAGCTGTAAAATATCATTTGGAGTTAATTGAAGAAATTTGGGGAAAATAAGTAAATAAACCTTGAGATTTCAACGCTATTGCTAAGTTATGCATTGATGACAATGTATATTGGTGTTCAGGACCAAGTGTTGATGTCCAAACTCCCACAACTTCTTTCAACATTGTTACCGCGTCATCGTATTTACCTAAAACATAAAAGCGATATAGTAACATTTAAACATACTGTTAAAATGAACTGCAAATTGTGTTATATAAATCATAAATTTGGAAACAGACGGGGAAAAAATACACATTGATAATTCCAATGATCAGCAAAAACTTCTGGGTCATTCCTTTTTATTCATTTAGGGTCGAATAATTTCATTTAATTATCCAATACCATCACTGCAATCTCTAGAATTCCTTAGGATCTTGGCTGGTATAACAACGTGATATAGGCAGACATTATATTTAAATAAGTAACTCTTATTTATCAGAATTATTTTTAGTCATTAGTCTTGGACCTGATAACACTTTATCGAGGTGAAGATAAAGATTTCAAAAAAGATTATTAGAGGCATTTCAGTTGAGGAATAAGAGAATGCTAACAAAAAGCCGAAATGAAACAAGTTAACATTCATGAGATATAAAAATTAATTAATTTCGAAATATATAACATTTCATCAATTCGTGCGACCTAGCCACGGCAAACATTGAAGCTTTATTGAAGACGTATGAAGCATCAGACGTTTGCAACTCCTTCCTTAGAAAGAATATGCTACTGATAAAACCGACCTCGCAAATAAAGTATTTCCAGATGTAAGTTGCATTTCAAAAAGCATATCCAAGAGCAAGTGCGATAATATAATTTATTCAGATTTTCGAATGGAAGTTTTGCTACAAAACTTTGGATTAAGATCATTGATCGTCAATGTAGGTAGAGCACGGATTATTATTACCAGAGTTATAAAGCTTTACAAAATTTAGATTTGAAATTTGCGGAAGTATTTCATAAACATTTCTTCTGTTTGATTTTGTAATACGACGAAATCTTTTACTAAAAAAACCCGACTTTCTGAATGAGCTCTATGACTTCTATACAATGAATATGTATAAAGGCTTGACGATTTACTGTAAAAAAACAGGTAGCAGGATCTTACTATAAATTTCAATGGTTTAATTCAAAAATGTGATTTACTGGTTGGAACGCTTTTGATTAATTGAAATACTTAACATTAAGCTGTAAAATATCATTTGGAGTTAATGAAGAAATTTGGGTAAAATAAGTAAATAAACCTTGAGATTTCAACACGTTTGCTAAGTTATGCATTGATGACAATGTATCTCGGTGTTCAGGACCAAGTGTTGATGTCCGAACTCCCACAACTTCTTTCAACATTGTTACCGCGTCATCGTATTTACCTAAAGTATATAAGCGATATAGTAACATTAAAACATACTGTTAAAATGAACTGCAAAATGTGTTATATAAATCATAAATTGAAAAACAGACGGGAAAGTATACACATTGATAATTTAAATGATCAGCAAGAACTTCTGTGTCATTCCTTTTTATTCATTTAGCGTCGAATAATTTCATTTAATTATCCAACACCATCACCGCAATTTCCAGAATACCTCAGGGTCTTGGCTTGTATAACAACGTGTTATAGGCATACATTATATTTAAATAAGTAACTCTTATTTATCAGAATTATTTTTAGTCATTAGTCTTGGACCTGATAACACTTTATCGAGGTGAAGATAAAGATTTCAAAAAAGATTATTAGAGGCATTTCAGTTGAGGAATAAGAGAATGCTAACAAAAAGCCGAAATGAAACAAGTTAACATTCATGAGATATAAAAATTAATTAATTTCGAAATATATAACATTTCATCAATTCGTGCGACCTAGCCACGGCAAACATTGAAGCTTTATTGAAGACGTTTTGAAGCATCAGACGTTTGCAACTCCTTCCTTAGAAAGAATATGCTACTAAAGAGACCGACCTCGCAAATAAAGTATTTCCAGATGTAAGTTGCATTTCAAAAAGCATATCCAAGAGCAAGTGCGATAATATAATTTATTCAGATTTTCGAATGGAAGTTTTGCTACAAAACTTTGGATTAAGATCATTGATCGTCAATGTAGGTAGAGCACGGATTATTATTACCAGAGTTATAAAGCTTTACAAAATTTAGATTTGAAATTTGCGGAAGTATTTCATAAACATTTCTTCTGTTTGATTTTGTAATACGACGAAATCTTTTACTAAAAAAACCCGACTTTCTGAATGAGCTCTATGACTTCTATACAATGAATATGTATAAAGGCTTGACGATTTACTGTAAAAAAACAGGTAGCAGGATCTTACTATAAATTTCAATGGTTTAATTCAAAAATGTGATTTACTGGTTGGAACGCTTTTGATTAATTGAAATACTTAACATTAAGCTGTAAAATATTATTTGGAGTTAACTGAAGAAATTTGGGTAAAATAAGAAAATACACCTTGAGATATCAACGCTTTGCTAAGTTTTCCATTGATGACAATGTATCTCGGTGTTCAGGACCAAGTGTTGATGTCCGAACTCCACAACTTCTTTCAACATTGTTACCGCGTCATCGTATTTACCTAAAGTATAAAAGCGATATAGTAACATTTAAACATACTGTTAAAATGAACTGCAAATTGTGTTATATAAATCATAAATTGGAAAACAGACGGGAAAGTATACACATTGATAATTAAATGATCAGCAAGAACTTCTGTGTCATTCCTTTTTATTCATTTAGCGTCGAATAATTTCATTTAATTATCCAATACCATCACCTGCAATTTCCAGAATACCTCAGGGTCTTGGCTTGTATAACAACGTGTTATAGGCATACATTATATTTAAATAAGTAACTCTTATTTATCAGAATTATTTTTAGTCATTAGTCTTGGACCTGATAACACTTTATCGAGGTGAAGATAAAGATTTCAAAAAAGATTATTAGAGGCATTTCAGTTGAGGAATAAGAGAATGCAATCAAATAACCGAAATGAAATAAAGAAATATTGATGAGACATAAAAATTTATTAATTTCGTAATATATAACATTTTATCAATTCAGGCGATCTGGCCAGGGCCAACATTGAAGCTTCTTTGAATACATTTCGAAGCGTCAAACATTTGCAACTCCTTCCTTAGAAATAATATGCTACTGAAGAAACCGACCTTGCAAATAAAGTATTTCCAGATATAAGTTGCATTTCAAAAAGTATATCCAAGAGCAGGTGCCATAAGATAATTTATTCAGATTTGCGATTGGAAGTTTTCCATCAAAACTTTGGATTAAAATCATTGATCGTCAATGTACATATAGAACCAATTTTTAACACCAGAGTTATAAACCTTTACAATATTTAGATGAGAACTTGGCGGAAGTATCTTGTAAACATTCCTTCTGTTTGATTCGGTAGGAAGAGGAAATTTTGTAACAAAATAAAACGACTTTCTGAGTGAGCTATATGACTTGTATACAATGAATATGTGTCAGGTTTTGATGATTTACTGTAAACAAAAAGAGTTTGCAGGATCTTACTGTAAATTTCACTGTTTTACTTCAAAAATGTGGGTTACAGGTTGGAACGATTTTGATTAATTGAAATTCTTAACATTAAGCTGTAAAATATCATTTTGAGTTAATGGAAGTAATTTGGGTATAATAAGTAAATAAACCTTGAGATCCCAACACGTTTGCTAAGTTTTCCATTGATGACAATGTATCTCGGTGTTCAGGACCAAGTGTTGATGTCCGAACTCCCACAACTTCTTTCAACATTGTTACCGCGTCATCGTATTTACCTAAAGTATATAAGCGATATAGTAACATTAAAACATACTGTTAAAATGAACTGCAAAATGTGTTATATAAATCATAAATTGAAAAACAGACGGGAAAGTATACACATTGATAATTTAAATGATCAGCAAGAACTTCTGTGTCATTTGTTTTAATTCAATTACAGTCGAATAATTTCATTTAATTATCCAATACCATCACTGCAATTTTTAGAATTCCTCAGAATCTTGGCGTGTATAATAACGTGTTATAGGCAGCCATTATATATAAATAAGTAACTCTTATATATCAGAATTATTTTTAGTCATTAGTCTTGGACCTGATTACACATTATCGAGATAAATATAAAGATTTCAAAAAAGATTATTGCAGGCATTGCAGTTGAGGAATAAGACAATGCAAAAAAAAAGCCGAAATGAAACAAATTAAAATTCATGAGATATAAAAATTTATAAATTTCGAAATATATAACATTTTATCAATTCGTGCGATCTGGGAAGGGCCAACATTGAAGCTTCTTTAAATACGTTTCGAAGCATCAGACACTTGCAACTCCTTCCTTTGAAATAATATGCTACTGATAAAACCGACCTCGCAAATAAAGTATTTCCAGATGTAAGTTGCATTTCAAAAAGCATATCCAAGAGCAAGTGCGATAATATAATTTATTCAGATTTTCGAATGGAAGTTTTGCTACAAAACTTTGGATTAAGATCATTGATCGTCAATGTAGGTAGAGCACGGATTATTATTACCAGAGTTATAAAGCTTTACAAAATTTAGATTTGAAATTTGCGGAAGTATTTCATAAACATTTCTTCTGTTTGATTTTGTAATACGACGAAATCTTTTACTAAAAAAACCCGACTTTCTGAATGAGCTCTATGACTTCTATACAATGAATATGTATAAAGGCTTGACGATTTACTGTAAAAAAACAGGTAGCAGGATCTTACTATAAATTTCAATGGTTTAATTCAAAAATGTGATTTACTGGTTGGAACGCTTTTGATTAATTGAAATACTTAACATTAAGCTGTAAAATATCATTTGGAGTTAATTGAAGAAATTTGGGGAAAATAAGTAAATAAACCTTGAGATTTCAACGCTATTGCTAAGTTATGCATTGATGACAATGTATATTGGTGTTCAGGACCAAGTGTTGATGTCCGAACTCCCACAACTTCTTTCAACATTGTTACCGCGTCATCGTTTTTACCTAAAACATAAAAGCGATATAGTAACATTTAAACATACTGTTAAAATGAACTGCAAATTGTGTTATATAAATCATAAATTTGGAAACAGACGTGGAAAAAATACACATTGATAATTCCAATGATCAGCAAAAACTTCTGGGTCATTCCTTTTTATTCATTTAGGGTCGAATAATTTCATTTAATTATCCAATACCATCACTGCAATCTCTAGAATTCCTTAGGGTCTTGGCTGGTATAACAACGTGATATAGGCAGACATTATATTTAAATAAGTAACTCTTACTTATCAGAATTTTTTTTAGTCATTAGTTTTGGACCTGATAACACTTTATCGAGGTGAAGATAAAGATTTCAAAAAGGATTAGCAGGCATTTCAGTTTAAGAAGAACAGATTGCAATCAAATAACCGAAATGAAATAAAGAAATATTGATGAGACATAAAAATTTATTAATTTCGTAATATATAACATTTTATCAATTCAGGCGATCTGGCCAGGGCCAACATTGAAGCTTCTTTGAATACATTTCGAAGCGTCAAACATTTGCAACTCCTTCCTTAGAAATAATATGCTACTGAAGAAACCGACCTTGAAAATAAAGTATTTCCAGATATAAGTTGCATTTCAAAAAGTATATCCAAGAGCAGGTGCCATAAGATAATTTATTCAGATTTGCGATTGGAAGTTTTCCATCAAAACTTTGGATTAAAATCATTGATCGTCAATGTAGGTACAGAACGGATTTTTATTACCAGAGTTATAAAGCTTTACGAAATTTAAATTTGAAATTTCCGGAAGTATTTCGTAAACATTTCTTATGTTTGATTCCGATAGACGACGAAATGTTTTACTAAAATTAACCGACTTTCTGAATGAGCTCTATGACTTGTATACAATGAATAAATATTAAGGCTTGACGATTTACTGTAAAAAACACAGGTAGCAGGATCTTACTATAAATTTCACTACTTTAATTCAAAAATGTGATTTACAGGTTGGAACGCTTTTGATTCATTGAAATACTTAACATTAAGCTGTAAAATATTATTTGGAGTTAACTAAAGAAATTTGGGTAAAATAAGAAAATACACCTTGAGATATCAACGCAAATGCTAAGTTATGCATTGATGACAATGTATATTGGTGTTCAGGACCAAGTGTTGATGTCCGAACTCCCACAACTTCTTTCAACATTGTTACCGCGTCATCGTATTTACCTAAAACATAAAAGCGATATAGTAACATTTAAAAATACTGTTAAAATGAACTGCAAATTGTGTTATATAAATCATAAATTTGGAAACAGACGGGGAAAAAATACACATTGATAATTCCAATGATCAGCAAAAACTTCTGGGTCATTCCTTTTTATTCATTTAGGGTCGAATAATTTCATTTAATTATCCAATACCATCACTGCAATCTCTAGAATTCCTTAGGGTCTTGGCTGGTATAACAACGTGATATAGGCAGACATTATATTTAAATAAGTAACTCTTACTTATCAGAATTTTTTTTAGTCATTAGTTTTGGACCTGATAACACTTTATCGAGGTGAAGATAAAGATTTCAAAAAGGATTAGCAGGCATTTCAGTTTAAGAAGAACAGATTGCAATCAAATAACCGAAATGAAATAAAGAAATATTGATGAGACATAAAAATTTATTAATTTCGTAATATATAACATTTTATCAATTCAGGCGATCTGGCCAGGGCCAACATTGAAGCTTCTTTAAATACGTTTCGAAGCATCAGACACTTGCAACTCCTTCCTTTGAAATAATATGCTACTGATAAAACCGACCTCGCAAATAAAGTATTTCCAGATGTAAGTTGCATTTCAAAAAGCATATCCAAGAGCAAGTGCGATAATATAATTTATTCAGATTTTCGAATGGAAGTTTTGCTACAAAACTTTGGATTAAGATCATTGATCGTCAATGTAGGTAGAGCACGGATTATTATTACCAGAGTTATAAAGCTTTACAAAATTTAGATTTGAAATTTGCGGAAGTATTTCATAAACATTTCTTCTGTTTGATTTTGTAATACGACGAAATCTTTTACTAAAAAAACCCGACTTTCTGAATGAGCTCTATGACTTCTATACAATGAATATGTATAAAGGCTTGACGATTTACTGTAAAAAAACAGGTAGCAG
Organism: Turritopsis rubra; assembly: GCA_039566895.2. Taxonomy (NCBI): domain Eukaryota; kingdom Metazoa; phylum Cnidaria; class Hydrozoa; order Anthoathecata; family Oceaniidae; genus Turritopsis; species Turritopsis rubra. The sequence continues at coordinate 1,576,786 of CM077622.1, forward strand.
GATCTTACTATAAATTTCAATGGTTTAATTCAAAAATGTGATTTACTGGTTGGAACGCTTTTGATTAATTGAAATACTTAACATTAAGCTGTAAAATATCATTTGGAGTTAATTGAAGAAATTTGGGGAAAATAAGTAAATAAACCTTGAGATTTCAACGCTATTGCTAAGTTATGCATTGATGACAATGTATATTGGTGTTCAGGACCAAGTGTTGATGTCCGAACTCCCACAACTTCTTTCAACATTGTTACCGCGTCATCGTTTTTACCTAAAACATAAAAGCGATATAGTAACATTTAAACATACTGTTAAAATGAACTGCAAATTGTGTTATATAAATCATAAATTTGGAAACAGACGGGGAAAAAATACACATTGATAATTCCAATGATCAGCAAAAACTTCTGGGTCATTCCTTTTTATTCATTTAGGGTCGAATAATTTCATTTAATTATCCAATACCATCACTGCAATCTCTAGAATTCCTTAGGGTCTTGGCTGGTATAACAACGTGATATAGGCAGACATTATATTTAAATAAGTAACTCTTACTTATCAGAATTTTTTTTAGTCATTAGTTTTGGACCTGATAACACTTTATCGAGGTGAAGATAAAGATTTCAAAAAAGATTATTAGAGGCATTTCAGTTGAGGAATAAGAGAATGCTAACAAAAAGCCGAAATGAAACAAGTTAACATTCATGAGATATAAAAATTAATTAATTTCGAAATATATAACATTTCATCAATGCGTGCGACCTAGCCACGGCAAACATTGAAGCTTTATTGAAGACGTTTTGAAGCATCAGACGTTTGCAACTCCTTCCTTAGAAAGAATATGCTACTAAAGAGACCGACCTCGCAAATAAAGTATTTCCAGATGTAAGTTGCATTTCAAAAAGCATATCCAAGAGCAAGTGCGATAATATAATTTATTCAGATTTTCGAATGGAAGTTTTGCTACAAAACTTTGGATTAAGATCATTGATCGTCAATGTAGGTAGAGCACGGATTATTATTACCAGAGTTATAAAGCTTTACAAAATTTAGATTTGAAATTTGCGGAAGTATTTCATAAACATTTCTTCTGTTTGATTTTGTAATACGACGAAATCTTTTACTAAAAAAACCCGACTTTCTGAATGAGCTCTATGACTTCTATACAATGAATATGTATAAAGGCTTGACGATTTACTGTAAAAAAACAGGTAGCAGGATCTTACTATAAATTTCAATGGTTTAATTCAAAAATGTGATTTACTGGTTGGAACGCTTTTGATTAATTGAAATACTTAACATTAAGCTGTAAAATATTATTTGGAGTTAACTGAAGAAATTTGGGTAAAATAAGAAAATACACCTTGAGATATCAACACGATTGCTAAGTTATCCATTGATGACAATGTATCTCGGTGTTCAGGACCAAGTGTTGATGTCCGAACTCTCACAACTTCTTTCAACATTGTTACCGCGTCATCGTATTTACCTAAAGTATATAAGCGATATAGTAACATTAAAACATACTGTTAAAATGAACTGCAAAATGTGTTATATAAATCATAAATTGAAAACAGACGGGAAAGTATACACATTGATAATTTAAATGATCAGCAAAAACTTCTGGGTCATTCCTTTTTATTCATTTAGGGTCGAATAATTTCATTTAATTATCCAATACCATCACTGCAATCTCTAGAATTCCTTAGGGTCTTGGCTGGTATAACAACGTGATATAGGCAGACATTATATTTAAATAAGTAACTCTTACTTATCAGAATTTTTTTTAGTCATTAGTTTTGGACCTGATAACACTTTATCGAGGTGAAGATAAAGATTTCAAAAAGGATTAGCAGGCATTTCAGTTTAAGAAGAACAGAATGCAATCAAATAAGCCGAAATGAAATAAAGAAATATTGATGAGACATAAAAATTTATTAATTTCGTAATATATAACATTTTATCAATTCAGTGCGATCTGGCCAGGGCCAACATTGAAGCTTCTTGAATACGTTTCGAAGCATCAGACACTTTGCAACTCCTTCCTTAGAAATAATATGCTACTGAAGAAACCGACCTCGCAAATAAAGTATTTCCAGATGTAAGTTGCATTTCAAAAAGCATATCCAAGAGCAAGTGCGATAATATAATTTATTCAGATTTTCGAATGGAAGTTTTGCTACAAAACTTTGGATTAAGATCATTGATCGTCAATGTAGGTAGAGCACGGATTATTATTACCAGAGTTATAAAGCTTTACAAAATTTAGATTTGAAATTTGCGGAAGTATTTCATAAACATTTCTTCTGTTTGATTTTGTAATACGACGAAATCTTTTACTAAAAAAACCCGACTTTCTGAATGAGCTCTATGACTTCTATACAATGAATATGTATAAAGGCTTGACGATTTACTGTAAAAAAACAGGTAGCAGGATCTTACTATAAATTTCAATGGTTTAATTCAAAAATGTGATTTACTGGTTGGAACGCTTTTGATTAATTGAAATACTTAACATTAAGCTGTAAAATATTATTTGGAGTTAACTGAAGAAATTTGGGGAAAATAAGTAAATAAACCTTGAGATTTCAACGCTATTGCTAAGTTATGCATTGATGACAATGTATATTGGTGTTCAGGACCAAGTGTTGATGTCCGAACTCCCACAACTTCTTTCAACATTGTTACCGCGTCATCGTTTTTACCTAAAACATAAAAGCGATATAGTAACATTTAAACATACTGTTAAAATGAACTGCAAATTGTGTTATATAAATCATAAATTTGGAAACAGACGGGGAAAAAATACACATTGATAATTCCAATGATCAGCAAAAACTTCTGGGTCATTCCTTTTTATTCATTTAGGGTCGAATAATTTCATTTAATTATCCAATACCATCACTGCAATCTCTAGAATTCCTTAGGGTCTTGGCTGGTATAACAACGTGATATAGGCAGACATTATATTTAAATAAGTAACTCTTACTTATCAGAATTTTTTTTAGTCATTAGTTTTGGACCTGATAACACTTTATCGAGGTGAAGATAAAGATTTCAAAAAGGATTAGCAGGCATTTCAGTTTAAGAAGAACAGATTGCAATCAAATAACCGAAATGAAATAAAGAAATATTGATGAGACATAAAAATTTATTAATTTCGTAATATATAACATTTTATCAATTCAGGCGATCTGGCCAGGGCCAACATTGAAGCTTCTTTGAATACATTTCGAAGCGTCAAACATTTGCAACTCCTTCCTTAGAAATAATATGCTACTGAAGAAACCGACCTTGCAAATAAAGTATTTCCAGATATAAGTTGCATTTCAAAAAGTATATCCAAGAGCAGGTGCCATAAGATAATTTATTCAGATTTGCGATTGGAAGTTTTCCATCAAAACTTTGGATTAAAATCATTGATCGTCAATGTACATATAGAACCAATTTTTAACACCAGAGTTATAAACCTTTACAATATTTAGATGAGAACTTGGCGGAAGTATCTTGTAAACATTCCTTCTGTTTGATTCGGTAGGAAGAGGAAATTTTGTAACAAAATAAAACGACTTTCTGAGTGAGCTATATGACTTGTATACAATGAATATGTGTCAGGTTTTGATGATTTACTGTAAACAAAAAGAGTTTGCAGGATCTTACTGTAAATTTCACTGTTTTACTTCAAAAATGTGGGTTACAGGTTGGAACGATTTTGATTAATTGAAATTCTTAACATTAAGCTGTAAAATATCATTTTGAGTTAATGGAAGTAATTTGGGTATAATAAGTAAATAAACCTTGAGATTCCAACACGTTTGCTAAGTTTTCCATTGATGACAATGTATCTCGGTGTTCAGGACCAAGTGTTGATGTCCGAACTCCCACAACTTCTTTCAACATTGTTACCGCGTCATCGTATTTACCTAAAGTATATAAGCGATATAGTAACATTAAAACATACTGTTAAAATGAACTGCAAATTGTGTTAGATAAATCATAAATTTGGAAACAGACGGGGAAAAAATACACATTGATAATTCCAATGATCAGCAAGAACTTCTGTGTCATTTGTTTTAATTCAATTACAGTCGAATAATTTCATTTAATTATCCAATACCATCACTGCAATTTTTAGAATTCCTCAGAATCTTGGCTGGTATAACAACGTGATATAGGCAGACATTATATTTAAATAAGTAACTCTTACTTATCAGAATTTTTTTTAGTCATTAGTTTTGGACCTGATAACACTTTATCGAGGTGAAGATAAAGATTTCAAAAAAGATTATTAGAGGCATTTCAGTTGAGGAATAAGAGAATGCTAACAAAAAGCCGAAATGAAACAAGTTAACATTCATGAGATATAAAAATTAATTAATTTCGAAATATATAACATTTCATCAATTCGTGCGACCTAGCCACGGCAAACATTGAAGCTTTATTGAAGACGTTTTGAAGCATCAGACGTTTGCAACTCCTTCCTTAGAAAGAATATGCTACTGAAGAGACCGACCTCGCAAATAAAGTATTTCCAGATGTAAGTTGCATTTCAAAAAGCATATCCAAGAGCAAGTGCGATAATATAATTAATTCAGATTTTCGAATGGAAGTTTTGCTACAAAACTTTGGATAAAGATCATTGATCGTCAATGTAGGTAGAGCACGGATTATTATTACCAGAGTTATAAAGCTTTACAAAATTTAGATTTGAAATTTGCGGAAGTATTTCATAAACATTTCTTCTGTTTGATTTTGTAATACGACAAAATATTTTACTAAAAAAACCCGACTTTCTGAATGAGCTCTATGACTTCTATACAATGAATATGTATAAAGGCTTGACGATTTACTGTAAAAAAACAGGTAGCAGGATCTTACTATAAATTTCAATGGTTTAATTCAAAAATGTGATTTACTGGTTGGAACGCTTTTGATTCATTGAAATACTTAAAATTAAGCTGTAAAATATCATTTGGAGTTAATTAAAGAAATTTGGGGAAAATAAGTAAATAAACCTTGAGATTTCAACGCTATTGCTAAGTTATACATTGATGACAATGTATATTGGTGTTCAGGACCAAGTGTTGATGTCCAAACTCCCACAACTTCTTTCAACATTGTTACCGCGTCATCGTATTTACCTAAAACATAAAAGCGATATAGTAACATTTAAACATACTGTTAAAATGAACTGCAAATTGTGTTATATAAATCATAAATTTGGAAACAGACGGGGAAAAAATACACATTGATAATTCCAATGATCAGCAAAAACTTCTGGGTCATTCCTTTTTATTCATTTAGGGTCGAATAATTTCATTTAATTATCCAATACCATAACTGCAATCTCTAGAATTCCTTAGGGTCTTGGCTGGTATAACAACGTGATATAGGCAGACATTATATTTAAATAAGTAACTCTTATTTATCAGAATTATTTTTAGTCATTAGTCTTGGACCTGATAACACTTTATCGAGGTGAAGATAAAGATTTCAAAAAAGATTATTAGAGGCATTTCAGTTGAGGAATAAGAGAATGCTAACAAAAAGCCGAAATGAAACAAGTTAACATTCATGAGATATAAAAATTAATTAATTTCGAAATATATAACATTTCATCAATTCGTGCGACCTAGCCACGGCAAACATTGAAGCTTTATTGAAGACGTTTTGAAGCATCAGACGTTTGCAACTCCTTCCTTAGAAAGAATATGCTACTAAAGAGACCGACCTCGCAAATAAAGTATTTCCAGATGTAAGTTGCATTTCAAAAAGCATATCCAAGAGCAAGTGCGATAATATAATTTATTCAGATTTTCGAATGGAAGTTTTGCTACAAAACTTTGGATAAAGATCATTGATCGTCAATGTAGGTAGAGCACGGATTATTATTACCAGAGTTATAAAGCTTTACAAAATTTAGATTTGAAATTTGCGGAAGTATTTCATAAACATTTCTTCTGTTTGATTTTGTAATACGACAAAATCTTTTACTAAAAAAACCCGACTTTCTGAATGAGCTCTATGACTTCTATACAATGAATATGTATAAAGGCTTGACGATTTACTGTAAAAAAACAGGTAGCAGGATCTTACTATAAATTTCAATGGTTTAATTCAAAAATGTGATTTACTGGTTGGAACGCTTTTGATTCATTGAAATACTTAAAATTAAGCTGTAAAATATCATTTGGAGTTAATTAAAGAAATTTGGGGAAAATAAGTAAATAAACCTTGAGATTTCAACGCTATTGCTAAGTTATGCATTGATGACAATGTATATTGGTGTTCAGGACCAAGTGTTGATGTCAAAACTCCCACAACTTCTTTCAACATTGTTACCGCATCATCGTATTTACCTAAAATATATAAGCGATGTGGTAACATTAAAACATACTGTTAAAATAAACTGCAAAATGTGTTATATAAATCTTAAATTGAAAAACAGACGGGGAAAGTATACACATTGATAATTTAAATCTTCAGCAAGAACTTCTGTGTCATTTGTTTCAATTCATTTAGAGTCGAATAATTTCATTTAATTAACCAATACCATCACTGCAATTTCTAGAATTCCTCAGAATCTTCGCGTGTATAATAACGTGTTATAGGCAGACATTATATGTAAATAAGTAACCCTTATTTATCAGAATTATTTTTAGTGATTAGGCTTGGTCCTGATAACATTTTACCGAGGTGAATATAAAGATTTCAAAAAAGATTATTGCAGGTATTGCAGTTAAGGAATAAGAGAATGCAAACAAAAAGCCGAAATGAAACAAATTAAAATTCATTAGATATAAAAACTTATTAATTTCGAAATATATAACATTTTATCAATTCGTGCGCTCTGGCCCGGGACAACATTGAAGCTTCTTTGAATACGTTTCGAAGCATCAAACACTTGCAACTCCTTCCTTTGAAATAATATGCTACTGATGAAACCGACCTCGCAAATAAAGTATTTCCAGATATATGTTGCATTTCAAAAAGTATATTCAAGAGCAAGAGCCATAAGATAATTTATTCAGATTTTCGAATGGAAGTTTTGCATCAAAATTTTGGATTAAAATCTTTGATCGTCAATGTAGGTACAGAACGGATTTTTATTACCAAAGTTATAAAGCTTTATGAAATTTAGATTTGAAGTTTGCAGAAGTATTTCGTAAACATTTCTTCTGTTTGATTCCGTAAGACGACACAATCTTTTACTAAAATAAACCGACTTTCTGATTGAGCTCTATGACTTGTATACAATGAATATGTATAAAGGCTTCACGATTTACTATAAAAAAACTGGTAGCAGGATCTTGCAGTAAATTTCACTGTTTAAAATCAAAAATGTGATTTACTGGTTGGAACGCTTTTGATTAATTGAAATACTTAACATTAAGCTGTAAAATATCATTTGGAGTTAATTGAAGAAATTTGGGGAAAATAAGTAAATAAACCTTGAGATTTCAACGCTATTGCTAAGTTATGCATTGATGACAATGTATATTGGTGTTCAGGACCAAGTGTTGATGTCCAAACTCCCACAACTTCTTTCAACATTGTTACCGCGTCATCGTATTTACCTAAAACATAAAAGCGATATAGTAACATTTAAACATACTGTTAAAATGAACTGCAAATTGTGTTATATAAATCATAAATTTGGAAACAGACGGGGAAAAAATACACATTGATAATTCCAATGATCAGCAAAAACTTCTGGGTCATTCCTTTTTATTCATTTAGGGTCGAATAATTTCATTTAATTATCCAATACCATAACTGCAATCTCTAGAATTCCTTAGGGTCTTGGCTGGTATAACAACGTGATATAGGCAGACATTATATTTAAATAAGTAACTCTTATTTATCAGAATTATTTTTAGTCATTAGTCTTGGACCTGATAACACTTTATCGAGGTGAAGATAAAGATTTCAAAAAAGATTATTAGAGGCATTTCAGTTGAGGAATAAGAGAATGCTAACAAAAAGCCGAAATGAAACAAGTTAACATTCATGAGATATAAAAATTAATTAATTTCGAAATATATAACATTTCATCAATGCGTGCGACCTAGCCACGGCAAACATTGAAGCTTTATTGAAGACGTTTTGAAGCATCAGACGTTTGCAACTCCTTCCTTAGAAAGAATATGCTACTAAAGAGACCGACCTCGCAAATAAAGTATTTCCAGATGTAAGTTGCATTTCAAAAAGCATATCCAAGAGCAAGTGCGATAATATAATTTATTCAGATTTTCGAATGGAAGTTTTGCTACAAAACTTTGGATTAAGATCATTGATCGTCAATGTAGGTAGAGCACGGATTATTATTACCAGAGTTATAAAGCTTTACAAAATTTAGATTTGAAATTTGCGGAAGTATTTCATAAACATTTCTTCTGTTTGATTTTGTAATACGACGAAATCTTTTACTAAAAAAACCCGACTTTCTGAATGAGCTCTATGACTTCTATACAATGAATATGTATAAAGGCTTGACGATTTACTGTAAAAAAACAGGTAGCAGGATCTTACTATAAATTTCAATGGTTTAATTCAAAAATGTGATTTACTGGTTGGAACGCTTTTGATTAATTGAAATACTTAACATTAAGCTGTAAAATATTATTTGGAGTTAACTGAAGAAATTTGGGTAAAATAAGAAAATACACCTTGAGATATCAACACGTTTGCTAAGTTTTCCATTGATGACAATGTATCTCGGTGTTCAGGACCAAGTGTTGATGTCCGAACTCTCACAACTTCTTTCAACATTGTTACCGCGTCATCGTATTTACCTAAAGTATATAAGCGATATAGTAACATTAAAACATACTGTTAAAATGAACTGCAAAATGTGTTATATAAATCATAAATTGAAAAACAGACGGGAAAGTATACACATTGATAATTTAAATGATCAGCAAGAACTTCTGTGTCATTCCTTTTTATTCATTTAGCGTCGAATAATTTCATTTAATTATCCAACACCATCACCGCAATTTCCAGAATACCTCAGGGTCTTGGCTTGTATAACAACGTGTTATAGGCATACATTATATTTAAATAAGTAACTCTTATTTATCAGAATTATTTTTAGTCATTAGTCTTGGACCTGATAACACTTTATCGAGGTGAAGATAAAGATTTCAAAAAAGATTATTAGAGGCATTTCAGTTGAGGAATAAGAGAATGCTAACAAAAAGCCGAAATGAAACAAGTTAACATTCATGAGATATAAAAATTAATTAATTTCGAAATATATAACATTTCATCAATTCGTGCGACCTAGCCACGGCAAACATTGAAGCTTTATTGAAGACGTTTTGAAGCATCAGACGTTTGCAACTCCTTCCTTAGAAAGAATATGCTACTAAAGAGACCGACCTCGCAAATAAAGTATTTCCAGATGTAAGTTGCATTTCAAAAAGCATATCCAAGAGCAAGTGCGATAATATAATTTATTCAGATTTTCGAATGGAAGTTTTGCTACAAAACTTTGGATTAAGATCATTGATCGTCAATGTAGGTAGAGCACGGATTATTATTACCAGAGTTATAAAGCTTTACAAAATTTAGATTTGAAATTTGCGGAAGTATTTCATAAACATTTCTTCTGTTTGATTTTGTAATACGACGAAATCTTTTACTAAAAAAACCCGACTTTCTGAATGAGCTCTATGACTTCTACACAATGAATATGTATAAAGGCTTGACGATTTACTGTAAAAAAACAGGTAGCAGGATCTTACTATAAATTTCAATGGTTTAATTCAAAAATGTGATTTACTGGTTGGAACGCTTTTGATTAATTGAAATACTTAACATTAAGCTGTAAAATATTATTTGGAGTTAACTGAAGAAATTTGGGTAAAATAAGAAAATACACCTTGAGATATCAACACGTTTGCTAAGTTTTCCATTGATGACAATGTATCTCGGTGTTCAGGACCAAGTGTTGATGTCCGAACTCTCACAACTTCTTTCAACATTGTTACCGCGTCATCGTATTTACCTAAAACATATAAGCGATATAGTAACATTAAACATACTGTTAAAATGAACTGCAAAATGTGTTATATAAATCATAAATTGAAAACAGACGGGAAAGTATACACATTGATAATTCAATGATCAGCAAAAACTTCTGTGTCATTCCTTTTTATTCATTTAGGGTCGAATAATTTCATTTAATTATCCAATACCATCACTGCAATCTCTAGAATTCCTAGGGTCTTGGCTGTATAACAACGTGATATAGGCAGACATTATATTTAAATAAGTAACTCTTACTTATCAGAATTTTTTTAGTCATTAGTTTTGGACCTGATAACACTTTATCGAGGTGAAGATAAAGATTTCAAAAAGATTAGCAGGCATTTCAGTTTAAGAAGAACAGATTGCAATCAAATAACCGAAATGAAATAAAGAAATATTGATGAGACATAAAAATTTATTAATTTCGTAATATATAACATTTTATCAATTCAGGCGATCTGGCCATGGGCCAACATTGAAGCTTCTTTGAATACATTTCGAAGCGTCAAACATTTGCAACTCTTCCTTAGAAATAATATGCTACTGAAGAAACCGACCTTGCAAATAAAGTATTTCCAGATATAAGTTGCATTTCAAAAAGTATATCCAAGAGCAGGTGCCATAAGATAATTTATTCAGATTTGCGATTGGAAGTTTTCCATCAAAACTTTGGATTAAAATCATTGAT